>MU839477.1:0-231999 GCA_030685255.1 Podospora conica
TTTCTGGACTTTAGGAATTATTATCCAGGGAATTATTTTCTTCTAATTCTATAGTTTCTAGAACTAAAGTTTTACGGAGTATTTAAAGTCCGATAGACTACCTATTATAGGTAATTTATAGTATTATTTTTTTTTTTTTTTTTTATTTAACTATTAGCAAGGTATTTTCCTTATAGTTAAGTAGATTTATTAGACTTTATAGATTAGATATATAGTCACGAGGGTAGCACCCACCTACCGTAGCATACAGGATCACAGGCAGATAGGTAGCGCTTAGCCTACAATCCAGATAGGGGCACTAGGCCTAATTAGGAAGAGGGGCAATCGCCTATAAGATCTGGAATTCGGAGCTACGCTCTAAATCCCAAACTCTTCTCTTCAGCTTAAAATTCTACGATTTAGTATTCAACTACTCTAGCCTCTTTATACCAGCTAAATGTACTAACGCCGTTACAATTCTAAACTCTATAAGTCTATCCTAAAAAGGTAATAATATCTCCGAACCGAACCGATAAAAGCCCCTATAACGCGTAGGGCTAACTAAGTAAGTACGAGTCTACGTTAAGCCGGACCGCGAAGACGCCGCTAATCCGATTAGATAACGAAATAGCTAAGACCGCCGAGTAAACCGCCGCTTAGTTAGAGTTAACTAAGAGGGAGGTCCGCTTTAACCCTAACCTCCTCCCTACGACCGATAAGGCCGTTAAGAATAATAAGAACTCTACGATGTATCGCCGCTCCGCTATCGGCCTAACTACTAACGTTATTCCAGGTAATAATAACGCGATACGCGCCTTAAAAGACGATAACGACGACCTTATCGTCGACAAATCGGACTAAAACCTCGAGGGCTTTAGAAAGTAGTTAGCCGATAACTAGCCCGCCGTTTAATTTAATATCTTAGCCGAATAAATATACGACGATCTTAAGGTAGTAGTCGAATCCTTTACAACCTATTACAGTAAACGGAGCAATACCCCCGGCTTTTAATTTAACCCCTTTACGGAGGAGGCCTAATAGCTATTCGGCGCGATTAAGAGCTTCGTCGATTAAACCCGGTTCTAAACCCTTATATCCGATAAAAACCTTAACTAGTATAAGAAGAAGCTTTACGCTATATTCCTAAAACTTAAGCTCTGATACTTCCTCCTTACTATAACTTTCTTTTAAAATAATAAGCTATATAAAATCGCGACTAACCTTAGTCGCTCGATATAAGATATCTCGAAATAGGCCGACTTCTTTAGTACCCGCTTCGATATAACCGAGGCCGAGATAAATAAGATAAATTAAAACTATCGCGATAACTATTATACTAATACTAATAATAACTCTAAGGATAATAGCTCGTCGTCGTCGGACTCCGAGGTTAACGGTAATAAAGGCGTAGGTAATAGTAAAGGTAGTAACGATAGCCGTTATAACCGCCGTAAAAGCGATTCGGACGATAGCTACTAGGCTTATAACGGCTTCCGCGCCGCTATTAAGAAGATTAAGGAATAAGAGGCTAAGCTTATTAGCTTATAAGCGATTATCGTCTATATAGCTATCCGTAAGCGAGGCGAGACCCTTATCTCGACCGCTACTATTAATAACTCCTTAAAGTCGTCTAAATTCGCCGACGTCCTTATCTTTTATAACGAACCCTCGAAGGATACTACTACCTTCGAGACGTAGTACCGGAATATCTCGAATAAGTTAGCCGGTAATACCGATTACTTCCTTATAAATAATATACGTATAACCTATATTAAGGGACGCTTAGGAGGTAAGGTTACCTCCGATCTCTAACTATACCTCCGTAATACCTATCCGAATTAAATTAAGAAGTTAAAGGCCTTATTAAAGTATCTATAGGACGAGTATTATAATAAGAATATCCGTAAGGACTCGCTTAAGGCCTATAACCATCTAAAATATCGCTTAAGTAAGGATATTTACGTATTTAAAAACGAGTTTGTCCGCCTTACCGGCGAGATTTATCGCTATAAGGACTCCTAGAAAGAGGAATTTAATAATCGCCTTTACTTATCGCTCTAGACTACCTTAACGCGCGACTATATCGATAACTTTATATCCTTCGATAACTTCGCTTATCTTATTATTAAAATTATCGGTAACTAAAAGCGTAGTTGTAATAAGAAGGATAGTAGTAGTACCTCCTACTAGGACGATAAAAAGGATAAAGACCGTTATAAGTCCCGTTAGGACTATAATAAGGATAAAAAGGACCGCCGTAAAGGGGGTTATAATATTAATAAGGATAAGTCGAGAAGTACCCTCGATAAGCCGACCTTAAAGAAAGTCGTTAAGCTACGATCCGAAGGTAAGTACTTCCTTTACCGTAAGAAAAGCTACCTCGTTAAAGACTATTCCGTCGTCGCCCCCGTAATTAACGATATCGTTAGGGTTAACGTTTTAGTTAACCGCTTATATAAGGAGTTATAGTCCTACGTCGTCGAGGAGGCTAATAATATAAAATTAAAGATAAAAAACTAAGTACCCTAAGTAATACTACCTCCCTTTTAAGGGAAGTATTAGCTATACTCGTAAATATAAAATACGTAGATAATAATTTTATTTGGCTATACCTAAGGGGTAACCCCTTTACTACCGATAGTATATTAATTAATAATAAAAAGTTTATTACTACGAGCGATATACTAGTTAATACGGGAGTAAATAAATATATATTCGTAAACGTATTATTCGCTAAGTAACTACTAAAGTAGTTAAGCTTCGATAAAGTTATCTTCCCTATAGTAAAAGTAGGAAGCTACGATAGCTAAACGAGAAAGTTTATTACTATAGCTTTAAAGGGAACGATAAAGATTTAAGGCCGGACCGTAAGGAATAAGATCCTTTTAGTTATCCGGTACGCCTATAACCTTATTATTAGCGATAAGTAGCTAGTATAATACGACGTACTTGTTAATAGTAAGGAATACCGACTTATATTTAAAGGAAGTCCCCTTACGGTAGGGATAAAGCCGTCCCCTTCCCTATAGGACTCCGGCCTAACGGAAACGAAGCCGTCGTTACTACTACCCTCGACTAAGGAAGCGAGGATAAGAGCGTTAGTCGTTATAAGGATCCGTTAACTCGAGATAACGCTAATACCCCGGTTATCCCTACCTAAGTAAACGCCGTCGAGAACTATAACCGTTCCCGAGACTCGAGTATATATAGTTAAGGATAACTTAATAATATCTAAGATAAACCGAGCTTTACTTAACTAGTTAGTAACTCCGGAAAAACTATCTATACCTTTAGAAAAGAAACCTTTTAGGAAGGAGGTCCTTTAAGATTTATAAGGATTATATACCCTCCGTCGGGACTTTATTAGATAATATAAGTACTACCCTTTAAATATCGTAGTAATCGGCGCGATAGCCTTCCTATATATCTTTAAAAGGTAGGAAACGTACGTTACTAATATTAACGAGATCGACTACTATATACTCGAAGAAAAGCGAAGACTTTAAGGGCTATTTAAGAATAAGCTAGAGTTAAGGGAAAAGGTTATCTAGGAGGTACCGGATTACTACTACGAGTACTTCGATATCTTTAGTAAGGCGATTTCTAATAACCTAGTTAAGTAAAGACTATACGATTACTATATTAATCTAGTCGATAGGGGTAGATTAAAGGATCTAGGATATAGCCTTTTAAGAAAGATAATACTAGAAGAAATAGAAGTATATAAGAAGTATATTACTAAAAATCTTAAGAAGGGATTTATCGAAGCTAGTTCCTTACTATAGGCCGCCCCTATCCTCTTCTCCTATAAGGTAGATAGTAGATTAAGATTTTACGTTAATTATTATAAGTTAAACGTTATTACAAAGAAGGACCGATACCCTTTACCCCTTATTAACAAGACTTTAGCGAGGGTAACGAAGGCTAAGATCTTTATTAAGATCGATATTAGATAAGCCTTTTATAAGATCTAGATAACTCCGGAATACGAAACGTTAACTACCTTCTGTACGTACTATAGGGCCTATAAGTATAAGGTAATACCGTTCGGCCTTACTAATAGTCCCGCGATATTCTAGAGATTTATTAACGATTTTTTATTAAGCTATATAAACGACTTCGTTAACGCCTATATCGATAATATCCTTATCTACTCGGAGATAAAAAAGGAGTACCGTATTTATATAAAGAAGGTTTTAAACCGCCTACGTAAAGCTAGCTTATAAGCCGACCTTAAGAAGTATAAATTCTATATCTAGAAGACTAAGTACTTAGGGTTTATTATAGGTACCGATAATCTAGCCGTAAACCCCCTTAAGGTAATAGCGGTATATAACTGGAATATCCCCTATAACTTAAAGGGAGTATAGGCCTTCCTAGGCTTTTACAACTTCTACCGTAGGTTTATTAAAGAGTACGGCAGGACGGTATAGCCGTTAATAAACCTTACAAGGAAAGGAGAGTCGTTTAACTAAACTAACGTTTACTAGGAGGCCTTCGACGAGCTTAAGAGACGCCTCCTTTAAGCCTTAGTACTAGCCTACTTTAACTACGAAAGACCGACTAAGGTTAAGACTAACTCCTTAAATAGTATTATAGTAGGAGTATTATTATAATAGGTCGACGACGACTAATACCCGGTAGCCTATTTTTCGGAAACTATATAAGGCGCCGAATATAACTACGCGATCTACGATAAGGAGCTCCTTACGGTAATAAAGGTACTTATATTCTAAAGAGCGGAGCTTATAGGCTTAAAGGACCCGTTCGAGGTAATTATAAACTATTAAGCGCTAAAATACTTTAGTATAAAGAAATTATTAAACCTAAGGTAAGCCGGATAAGTAAAGCTACTTACCTAGTACTATTTTATTATAATCTACCGTCTTAGAAAGGATAACGCCGTAATAAACGCCCTTTTAAAAAAGTCCGAGGACCTAAAAACCTAGTAAGGAAGGAAGGATATCTAACGTATAATAAGGATATTCCGCCCCTTAAAGGGAGAGGAGATAATAATTATACTATTAGTTATTATATTACTATCGATAGTCGATTACGCCTCCGTTAAGGTTAGGAACCTTAAGGCCGGCGTTACCCTCGTTAACGCGATTCTAAGAGTTAACTAGTTAAGCGAGTTATTAGGCGAATATCGCCGCCGTACGAAGGAGGACTTAAATAACGGCTTTACTCTTTTAGAAGAGAGGATACTACTAAAGAACGGTAAGCTAGTCGTCCCTAAGGAGGATACTCTCCGTATAAGGATCGTAAAAGAGGTTTACGCGCGGATAACTTCCGTATACCTAAGCTGTAATAAGACGAAGAAGATAGTAGTAGCTAGGTACTAGTAGCTAGGAATAGCCGCCTATATTAATAGATACGTAGCTAACTATATAACGTATATTTTATTAAAAGTACCTAAAGATAAGACCCCGGGTATAATATAACCGTTACCGGTTTCTCTCCGGACTTAATAGTACCTTATAGTAGACTTTAAGAAAATACCCGAAGATCGAAACGGCTATAATAACGCCCTTATTATAATCGATAAATTCGGTAAGATCTTATAGATAATATCCTATAAGGATATAGTAACCGTAAAGGATACTACTAGGATATACTATAAGGAGCTATTAAGGGTTTACGGGTTACTAGACTTTATCGTTAGCGATAAAGGCCCGTAATTTATCTTTAACTTTACGGACGAGCTATTAAAGATTATAAGGATAGAATAAAACCTCGCTTCGGTTAACTACTCGTAGATAGTAAGCTAGGCCGAGATTATAAATAAGTACTTAGACTAACGACTCCGGCTATATATTAACTACTTCTAAGACGACTAAATATAGGCGATCCCTATTATAAATATAATATAGGCTAGTATTTTATATAATAGTACCGGACTTTCGCCTTATAAGATCGCCTACGGTTTCCCTATAAGATTTTAATACGACTAGGAGAACTATATAGATTTAATAAAGCTACCCGTTAAAGAGTAGTTTACGAAAGCCGAGGTATAGTAGTCGGCCGAAACCGTCCGGGGATATATCGAGGTAGCTCGGAGTATTATAATAAAGACCTAGGAAGCGTTAAAGAAGAAGACGGACTAGTACCGGAAACCGCCGGACTTTAACGTTAAAGACTTTATATTTATCTTAAAGAAAACGGGAAGCCGTATAGATCGACTTAGCGATAAGCTTAATTCGCTACTTACCTACCGGTACTATAAGATCGTCGAGAAGACTAGAAAAGTAACCTTTCGGCTAAAGATACCTGTATTATAGAAGGGCTCCGACCTCTTCTACGCTAATAAATTAAGGAAATACCCCGGTAACCTTATCCCCGGATAGGCCTCCGAATAACTAAAGGCGGAGGAAGTCGATAGAAAAAAGTAATAGGAGATCGAACGAGTAAGGATATCCCGAGTTAGCCGCGGTAAGCTTTAATACTAGGTCGACTAGAAAGGATTCGACCTCGACGACGACTAGTACGATACCGGAGCCGTTAAGGAAGCCTTATTCGCGATTAAAAACTACTATACCGACTAGTTAGATAAGCTAGGCCCGCCGGTAAGGCTTTAAAGCTGGATTAAGGCCGTAAAAGAGGAGCGATTTAAGCCGCCTTACGGGGATAATAATAAGGCTAAGTCGTAAGGATAGGGTAGGTCGAGGAGGTTAATTCGCCGCGTAAGGGGAAAGTAAGCGACTAACGTAGTAACGCGTAAGACGACTTAAGATCGATCTCCGACGGGGGAACTATTTTTTTTTTTTTTTTAAGTCCGAGGCGAACTCTCTTTTTTAGGGGGGTAGTTACGAGGGTAGCACCTACCTACCGTAGTATATAGGATTACAGGTAGATAGGTAGCGCTTAGCCTATAATCTAGATAGGGGTACTAGGCCTAATTAGGAAGAGGGGTAATCGCTTACAAGATCTGGAATTCGGAGCTACGCTCCGAATCCTAGACTCTTCTCTTTAGCTTAGAATTCTACGATTTGGTATTTAACTACTCTGGCCTCTTTATGCCAGCCAAATGTACTAACGCCGTTATATATATCCTTTTATTTAATAAGGTAATCTTTTTCTTTTAGCCTTTTTGTATATAAGATAATTTCTTAATACTTTCTACCTTTTAATTTTTTAAGTAGTAGTATAAGGATTCGTATCTTCTTCCTAGTTTTTTAATAACTTTTGTAAGCTATTATTATATTTAGCTATTTTTAATAACTAAGTCTTAGTTTTCTTATTTCTAGTTTTGCTAGTATTTTAACTAAACTACTAGTGATAGAATAATAAAGTATTATTACAGCTTTTGTTCCTATAGGAATTTGTTTATACTATTTATTACTTTTAAATTTTTTAAGTATTTGTTTTATAGTAGTAGTATTTTATTTCTACTACTACTTTTAGTTTATTTAACTTTCTAAGTATTAAACTTATAGTAATAAACTAGTTATAGTTTTTTATAACTTTCTAAGTATTAAACTTATAGTAATAAACTACTTATAGTTTTTAGAACTTTCTAAGTATTAAACTAATAGTAATTAATAAACTACTTATAGTTTTTATAACTTTCTAAGTATTAAACTCGTAGTATTTAATAAACTTAAGGTATTGTTTTCACCTTTCTAGTCTATCGAAATAAGGATTATATTCCTAATAGGATAAATTCCTATATTTAGATGTAGTTATATAAGATTATTATTCTTTTACTATTCGTTATACGAAAGTATAAAAACAATCTTTTATTATAATCTATAAACGCCTTTTTTTAGCAGTATCTAGTATCTAGTTTTAACAATCTATCTTAGAAATAGTATCTGCGTTTTTTTCTATCCTTTACTAAATAGCAAGGTAGTATTTTTATTTTTTGTTTTTTATTTAGGATAGTATATAAATACCTTATTCCTTTTCACTAGCTCGTAGCTAACGCTACGTCTTTTCCAAACATAATATAATCAGTAAGGTAGAAGAGGCGTTTATTATACTCGTCTTTATCCGAGTAATCTTTTAGCTTAATAGCTAGTAATTTAGTAATATAAATCTCCCGAATAGCATCTTCGTCCTCTAGGGATAAATCCTCTAGGGATTTTAGGATTTTGAAATCCATTTTTGTTTAGCCTTTATTTAAAGGCTTGTAACAAGGGTTTGTTTAGCCTTTAAAAGGCCAGTGACAGGGTTTTGTTTAGCTTTTATTTAAAGGCCAGTAACAGAGATTTGTTTAGCCTTTATAAGGCTAGTAACAGAGATTTGTTTAGCCTTTATTTAAAGGCCAGTAACAGAGATTTATTTAGCCTTTATTTAAAGGCTAGTAACAGTAGTTTGTTTAGCCTTTATTTAAAGGCTAGTGATAGAGATTTGTTTAGCCTTAAAAGGCCAGTAACAGGTATTTATTTAGCCTTTATTAAAGGCTAGTAACAGGGCAGGAAGGAGATATAAATCCGGGAGTACAACCCGGGCTTATAACCTTAAAAGCCGTACTTAGAAGCAGAGTACGGAGACGGAGGCAAAAGGTAGGTAGTAAAGAAAAGTAGGTCTACTAAAGTAGGTCCGTAATAAGAAAGTAGGGGCACTGATAAGTACTAAGGAAGATAGAGTAGAAAGTTGTAATTGTATTGGATAAAGGATTAATCTAGAACTTTTCTACTCGAGGGGGAGAGCTATTCTTATACTCGTTCCCAGGCCTCTAAATTCGCTGCCTAAGGCGCGGAGACTAAATTACGTGCTGGCACGCGATTACGTAGTTACGTACGCGATTACGCAGTTACGACGCAGTTACGTAATTACCTTACGATCGCCTTATACGTAGTTACGTAATCTGTACGCGATTACGTAGTTACGTACGCGATTACGTAGTTGCGACGTAGTTACGTAATTGCCTTGCGATCGCCTTATACGTAGTTACGTAATCTATATGCAGTTCTTGTAATTAAGTAGTTATTTGCCGACTAGTCGCACGATAAGTGTTATGACTATTATGTAGCTGCCTGCAGGGCACTATTACGTATGTAGTGGATACTATATGTAAGTTGGTGCAGTGGAGCATGTGATCGATTATAACGATAAGACCTTGATTGCCAGAGGTTGTAAGTTCGAATCGTACTACGCGCACTAAGATAAATCTTATTATTATAATAACTACGTCTATATAAGCCAAAATACTAAGAAAAGCATTACGAGATATCTTACAGACGACGTTAATCTCGCCGAGGAACTACTTAGGTATAGTAGTAGTAGTAATATTAAAGAATGTGCCTTAGGGGTAAATTTTGATAGGGGAGACATTTGGTGACATTAGGGTTACTTTCGCTTAAAAGGGGCGAGGCAGGGGTAGTCCGGAAAGGTCCGGCCAGAGTAGCCAAAAGCCCAGTGTGGCCAAGAGGCCCGTGAGCCACGGTACCTTAGTAGATACGGTAGGGGTCGTTCCTACTGTGTACAGCATCCCGCCCAGGTCAGCGGCGGCTCGCAAGCACGGGAGTGTCTCGGCAGGCGCAGGGCCCAAGTGCGGAGACACCGGGCCGTTTTTATGCACACATGCAAGCGAAGGTGGCCAATCACCACCCTATTGGCCAGGCTCTTCAAGGCCTCTCAGGGCACCCCAACTCCCCGACCGAGGGTGACGTTTCCTCCAGACGTTCCATTGAGCTTTTTGCAACCTGCAACCTGCGACTTGCAACCATCTCCCTCTGTCCCACGCAAGCATGCCCGACAGGTCGCTCACGGTCGCGACCTATGCTGCTGGGGCATCGCTGGCCGCGATCACGTTGATCTACGTCTTTGCGCCCACCTACTTCCTCGACAACGACCAGTCGTCGGGCGGCGGCGTCCTCGGATCGCGCAAGAAGGGCATCGTCGGCCTTCACAACCCCGCCAACGACTGCTTCATCAACTCCATCCTCCAGGCCCTCGCCGGGCTGAACGACCTCCGGCTCTACCTGATCCAGGAAACACACCGCCGGAGCGTGGGAGGAAACGGGAAGCTCTACGCGCGTATCGTTCGTGTCGCTGAGCATCGCGATGGAGAGACCACCGAGCCACAGTCCCTCGAGGACTCCCCGGACTGGAAGATGGAAGGGCTCCAGATGGGCATAGTCACCAAGGGCCTGAAAGAGATACTCGACGCCCTCAACGAGCGGCCGATTTACAAAAAGACCATCAGCGCTGCGCCCTTCATCCGAACATTGGAGGTGGCGTTCCGCCAGAGAATTAGCCGGCAGCAGCAGGATGCACAGGAATTCCTGCAGGTTGTGGCCGAGAGGTTGTGCGACGAGTACCACGCCGGGAGCCGGGTGCGCAGACTCGCAAATGGGAGGACCATGTCGGACGCCGCGGACGCCTCCATGTCGAATGGCGAGCCAGCAAGCCGACCGTCCCAGGAAGACCACGTCGAGACTGTCGAGACTGCCGAGACAGCTGCGTCGAGTCCGCCACTCAACGATTCATCCCCGCTTGAATCTGCTGTTCCTCCGACCGTTTGCGCCCCCGAGAGCGATAAATACGGGCAGGACGAGGGGTTCCCGCTTGAAGGGAAGTTCGAGTCGCAGATCGAATGTCTCACCTGCGGCTTCAAGCCGCGCCCAACCGAGTCCACATTCTGCACCTTAACGCTCAATGTCCCGCAAGTTTCGTCAACCACCCTCGCGGCCTGCTTTGACGGCATGTTCAAAACGGAATACATTGACGACTTCAAATGCGAAAAGTGTCGCCTCCTGCACGCGCGGGACACCATGCGCGGAGCGATGGCCAAACTGGAATCCAACGAGGCTCGCGAAAGTGCCCTCGCCGACCTGGCCAAGCTCCAGGATTCCATTGATACCGACCCTGAGAAGCCTCCGGTCGACGTGGCCCTCCTGGACATTCGGCAGGCCCCCAGGCGCAAGATCGCCCGCCACATTCGCCTGACTCACTTTCCCAGGATTCTCGCCGTCCATCTCTCGCGGTCGATATTCGATGCCAGCAGCATGTCGCAAAAGAACCTAGCCAAGGTCGCCTTCCCCGAGCGTCTACCCCTGGGCGGCCTGCTCAGCCAGCGACGATACACACTGCGCGGGCTCGTCACGCACAAGGGGAGCCACTATAGTGGCCACTACGAGACGTTTCGGCGCCAGACAACATACCCCCCCTTCTCCAACCCAGGAACCTTCCAACCGTCAAGCGTATATGGATCACCGTCTGGCGCTACATCGACGATACCGAGCAGGTCCCTGGAGCCCAAATCAGAACAATGCAGTCCGGTGGCGTCAGCGCCGGATCTTCCGTCCTCGGCCTCAGAAACTGGCTGGTCGACAACTTCGGTGCCTCGGCCTACCAAGGACACGACAGACCCGGTGTCACTGTCTCTGCCCGATAAGAAGGAGACGGACACGGGCAGTCTTCGGTCTGCCGCTGTATCTATGCATTCGGCTCCGCCCAGGCTGGAACCGGGGCCAGTCTTGCCGGCAGAGAGTCGGCCCTTACCCACCAAAGCCCAGCGAACGGGGCACTCGATCAAGGGCAACAAGGCAAAGAGCCAGAAAGCAAGCACCAAATGGTGGCGGATCAGCGACGAGAAGGTGAAGGGGTCGAGCATCGGCGATGTCCTGGGTATGCAAAAGGAGGTATATTTACTCTTCTACGAGCTCGATAGGTAGATGGTGGCGATCAGCGATGTTCAAACCCGGCTGATGGCCGGCAAGCCCAGGCTCCCTGCCCTTGGCGCAAGACCCTCGGCTGGCTGAGCAAGAGCGCAAGGACGCGGCATGTGATGCCAACATGATTACGACGGCCTTATTGCAAGACGAGATTCATCATAAACTACGGGCTCTGCATACGACGACAGCCCAGTCAATGTAAATATTGCCAGGTTTAGAGATGGGCGAGCCTCTCACCAGCACCTACATACCCTCGAAGATTGAGGTGGCCCTCTGCATCCCAGTGGTGGAAAGCAGGAGAGTTCACCGCATATCATAGAATTACACGAATGATTTGCTCTCCTAGCATGGCTCGCTGCCTCTAATCAACTGGTCCAGATCTACAAGATCACTTGATCTCCAACTGACATTTGCGCCCCCCCCCCCCCCCCCCATCACTGTCCAAGCAGCTCCTTCGCAATCTTCTTCTCGTCGTCGACGGTCAGTTGTGCGAGGTTGCGCACCTTCTCCGCCTTCTCGCGGTTGTACCTCCACAGGCCACCAGTCTTGTCGGCATCCCCATGCTCTGCAAGCCCGACAACGCGGCCCAGCTGGGCGAGAACGGCGTCACCCCCCTCGGAGCTGCTAAAATAGCGGCGCTCCCATGTCCGCCCCTCTGATTTCTCCTGGGCGCGCATGGCGCGTTGGGCATTCTCAATCTTGCCCTTCTCAGCACCGACCGTATCAAGATCCCCCTTGGCGATGGCTGCCGCCACCTTGGCCCAGGCCCGCCGTGACTCGAGCGGGTGTTGTTTTTCGAGGGGTGCAACGGTGAGTGCCGTCGTTGGGACAAGAGTGGGATCCCAAGACTCGACGAGCGTGTCCTTGCTGCTGTGCTTGGCCGAACCCGTGTGGATGTCAAAGTTCTTGGTCCACTGGCCCGAGACGTTGTAGAGGACTTCCTTCTCCTTGCCCGTGGGGTACAGCGTGGCGGTGAAGGAGTTCTTCTTTCCGGACAGCCAGCCTTTGCCGCTGTAGTCGACCTTGGCGGTGAAGCCCGAGGACGACGTGATGAAAGAGGACCCATCCAGTTCGATGAAGGGTGCGCCGAAGATCAGGCCTTCAATGTGCAGCGAGGGGAGGGTGATCAGGTAGGTCTCTGGCTCTTTTGTTCCTGGCGACGGGACTGTGAGGACGGCGTGGCCGATCTGCTTGATGTAGATGGTCTTGGAGAAGGAAGCCTTTTGGGCATTGTACCCTTCCAAGTGGACACCGGTCTGAGTGTTGGTGATGCTGTACGCGGTCGCGGGCGGGTGGTGGCTGGCGCGAAGTCCATTGTCAGCGGCCTGGCCGGGCGGCCTCGTGCGAACGGGGGCATACGAACCTGACTTGTTCGCTGACCAACTCGGTGGTGCCAGCCGCGTCCTCCCACTTGCCAATGAACAGCTCGCCCAGGAAGGGGTTCAGGGGCTTCTTCTCATTGCCATATTGCTCGCTCCTGCTCGCATACTGCTGCTTCAGGGTGGTCAAGAACCACTTCAAAACCAGGAGCGCCCTCTTGGCTGCGTCTGGTTCCTTCGCAGGGGCGGCGAAGATGGCGGGGTGCTCGGCCCAGTAAGAGCTGAACTCGGTCAAGCTGGTCGAGGACAGGATGAAGGGCGGGGCGGTCAAACTCGCAAGGTCGCCATTGAAGGACGCGATGGACTGGGAGAGGAAACCGGTCAGCGACTTGGACTCGGCGAGTCGACACGATCGTTTGGTCTGGTACCAACCTTGAGGAAGGCACCCCAGCTACCTCCTCCAGCGGCTGCTGCAGCTTGTGGCTCCATGGCAAGTTGTGTTCCTGGTACAGGCTGAAAGGGGAGGGGATGGAGAGGCTGGAAGTTGGGCCGAGTCAATGGTTACGGGAGGATGGGCAGCGAATTCCAGTGGTGGCGGGGTATTGGGGGGTGTCTTGGCAAGGGAGGGAGGTGTCTCGCGGCGCGTGTCTGCGGTTCTCAAACTGTTGGGAGTTATTGTGCATGGGGTGGATCCAATCCGCCCATCGACGGTGGGGAGATGGCGGGCTCTTGAACCCCTCGAGCTCTTCTTGTGTCCCCATTCCAGCAGTCTTGAGAGAATTGACGTCAGTTGCATAGCCCCTCCTCTTCGCCCCTCGCACCCCTCCATCCAAAGCCGGGGCGCCAAGGACCGACCCCGGCAGAAGAGGGATCTGGCCCCCAAACTCAAAAGCAGGTCCCACGATACCTGCCATGGTCCATCGCTCGCCTTCGTCCCCGATACACAGTACCATTTGGCTGTTTGCACCAAGATTTTCGCAAAAGTCGACGGGGGTTGGAGAGTCGTGGACATGCACACCAAGATCACCGAGCACCAAAGATATTGATCGCAGGCCCGGACGAGGACGTGCTTGGGATGAATCTGGATGGGTTGTGCCTGTCAGCGACATAGGTACCTACATATCCGTCCGGTGTGCGAGAACAAATGAGTCTCTGCATGGTAAACTCGTGACGTCGTTGACGATCCCCATCGTCCGGCCAGTCCATCCACACACGCACCCGACCACTTGGCGCCGGGCAAGCCCATGGCCGCATGGGCCGTACCCAACAGATATCAATCAGCATCTGAGATCTAGGGACAGGGACCAAGGTGTTGCGATCGTTCCGGGTTTGTACACATCGGCAGGCATTCTATGTCTACTGCTTCTTATCCCTGGTTGGCAGAAGGATCAAGTTGAGGGTCAACGACACCATAGAACCTCGACTGTTATTTCCGGTACTCTGATGTACACCCAGGCAGGTAGTCAATGTGTTGCTACACATTGGGCTACCCGATACTTGACAAGATCGAATTCTGCAGACACAAACGTGCCGGAGCTGAAAAGCCCCGTCTAGTTCGGGCCCAACTTCCCCTCGACCTCCTCGGCCCACCACTCGGGCCAGTCCACCACCTTCTTCCCCTTCCTCGCCTCCTCGGCACAAAACACCATTGCGTGGCTCCGAATAACCTCGTCCAGCGTGCAGCCGACAACCTCCCTCTGCGCCTTCTCGGTCGACCAGCCATGGTTCTTGACCTTGTCGACAGCCAGGACAAACTGGCGTGTCAGCCCGGCATCGCCGCCACCGTGGCCCAGGCTCTCGAGACGAGGCGTATGCGTCGTCGTCTTGCCGGTGCGGAAATCCTGAACCGTAATGGTAGTCGAGTCTGCAAAGACCTCGCCGTCGACGCCGTACAAGTTGGTGTATCTGTCACAGATCCGGCTGGTCTGGGCCACCATGTGGAAGGTGGCCGTTTTGGAGCCGCGACCCTTCATGGGATCGACCAGGCCGTTGACCTCTCCTTCTTGGGTGGGACCGGATGGTGGAAGGGGGTCCTCGTCCCAGGTAATCGTCACCTGTCAGGTGTTAGTTAACCCGGGCCCGGACAGAGAAGGGGTAAAGTCGGGGCACTCCTCTGGTGATATCGGGGTATAACTCACCACCTGCTCGTCACAAACGTCATTGTCGGCCTCGTAGACGCAGCGACCAAACCAGTTGCGCTTGGCAACCTCATCGTCCGGGACGGCCCCATCGTAATCCAGGGCGAGCTCAGAGAGCAGGGCCTCCTTCGCCTTGTCATCCTCCCCGTACGACTCAATATCCGGCAGGACGATACTGACAGGCCAGTGCGTGTTCCCCGACCCGAGCCCGGCCAGCTCCTTGCCGACATATATCCTCTTGGCCGAATACTTGCACGAGCTTTCGATGGGACATGAGAGACAGTTGGTCGCGCCGCCGGCCGCCGCCGGCTTCCGGCTCTTCTTGAAGTACTGCAGCGATCCCACGCTGGACACGGTCGACGGCAGATGCGGCGGCTCGACGTCTCCCTCCAGGTACGACGGCGGCGAGCAGAGCAGCCACATCAACACGTCAATGTCGTGACAACTCTTCGTCAACAAGCTCGGCGCCGTCTTGTCCTCCCTCCGCCAGTTCCCCCTCACGTAGCTGTGCGTAAAGTGCCAGAAGCCGACCGGCTCCGTATGCACCACCGACAGGATATCACCAATCACCCGGTCCTCAAGCAACAGCTTGCGCAGCAAGACATTGTGCGGACTGTACCGCAGCACATGGCCAATCGAAAACACCATCTGCTCCCCCTTCTCACTCCTGTTGTCGCGCAGCGCCCCGTACAGATCGACGCAGTCCTGCAGGCGCGTCGCCAGCGGTTTCTCGCACATGATGTGAAGGCCGCCGAGCTCGGTCAGCGCCAGCACCACCTCGCGATGCATCTCGTCCAGCACGCAGACAAAGGCGGCATCGACGCCCGGCGGCACGTCCTTGTCGCCCGCGAGGGCGCGGGCCCGGCGTGCCCCCTCGTAGGCGATGAACTCGCGCCAGTCCTTGAACACGGAGCCCTCCGCCGGCGGGGCTTCGGCGGCGCCGGCGGCGGGGTTCCCGATCAGGGTCCGGGCGAACTCGGTGCGCTTGTAGTCGTCGGGCTCGGCCACGGCGCAGACGATGCCGTTGCTGGAGGTCCGGGTGGCTCGGGCGTAGGCGCGACCGCGGGAGCCGGCGCCGATGATGAGGAGGCGCGGGGGGCTGGCCGACCACGTCGGGGGTTCGGGGAGCTGCACGAGCGGCTCCCGGTCGTCGGCGCCGGGGCCGGGCGGCGGCGCCGGCTTGGCAAGTGGGGAAAAGGACGGGGTGGCGGACGACGACATGGTGGATGGTTTGACGAGGTCTCAATTCAAACAACAAGAATCTCTTTGATATGATGACGACTATGCCCTCCCTGGTGATTGATGCCGAAATTCAGAAGAAATAAGAATCGTCTTTTTGACGAGGGGTTGAACAAGAGGGGGTTTGTTGCAGAGGCTGGCAAGTCTCGATTGCTTTGTATTGAGAGGTACCTACCAAGGCAGCCTTCAAACTGCCGCTTCAGAGTTCAGACCAAGGAAACACAAACAGCCTTCTCCCGCCACTTCCCATCCTGCTCTAGTTTCAAGGCAACCATGAGGCCGCCGGTGGTCCCGTGGCTCCGGACTGCAGCCCGAACAGCCCGAGGGTTAGGGTACAGGCAGGAATGCATGTCCTTCCGCGTCGTCGAGTGGAGATGCACCAACAGCACCCAAAGACTGTCGACGGCCAGTTTGCCTTTCAGTTCGCCCTCCCGAACTGCACCATCTGTCGCTCGCCGCGGTCCTGGATCTGCTCCTTTCACAGCCAGGCGCCCACGGCAAATATCCAACCAAAGAGACCTCCCGCCACCGGACCTACCGAACCCACCCGCCTCTACCATGGCTGAGGCCGGCCAGAGAGACGGAGCTCTCGTCTGGGTCGACTGCGAAGTACGGACCGGACCCCCTCCCCTCTCAAGTTGATACAAACTAACACACCGTCCAGATGACCGGCCTCGATCCAGACTCGGACGTCATCATCGAGATATTCTGCCTCATCACCGACGATCAGCTCAACCTGGTCGACGAAGCCGGCTGGGGCACCGTCGTCCACCAACCCAAGGAGCGCATGGACCTGATGGACGAATGGTGCACCCGCGTCCACGGCCAGAGCGGTCTCACCGCCGCCGTCATCAGCTCGACCGTCACGGCCGAGGAAGCGGCCAAGGGGCTGCTCGAGTATGTCCAGCGCTTCGTTCCCACCAAACGCGTGGCGCTTCTCGCAGGGAACAGCGTCCATGCCGACCAGGCTTTCCTCCGCAAGCCGCCTTACAAGCAGGTACTCGATCACTTGCACTATCGCATCTTGGATGTCAGCAGCATCAAGGAAGCCGCCCGCCGATGGTGTCCCGAGGTGGCTGCGGCAGTCCCAGAGAAGAGAGGTCTGCACCAAGCAAGGGATGACATACTCGAGAGCATCGAGGAAGCAAGATACTACAAATCCGCCATCTTTCAAAGACCCGAGGCTTGATGAAGCAGGAACCGGAGCTGTCCATACAGAACACAGTCGTATTAGGTAACTAAGGAATGAACCCATGGTGCTAAATCCACCATCGTAGCATCTTTGAGTCTTGCGAGTCTCCGCCATATCCAATATATCCCACAGTCTATGTCTTGACGTCAGGCTCGTCCCGGCCGACAAACTCCTTGAACTTCAGAAGCTCCGTCGCCATCTTGATCTCGGGCTTGAGGAAGTCCTGCGCATCCATGTCGTACGTCGCAGGATCGCTGCTGTGCTGCTCAATGTACAAGCGAATCGTCGCTCCCGACGAGCCAGTGCCCGAGAGCCGAACAATGATCCGGCTCCCACTGGAGAAGCACGCATAGAGGCCCTGGTTGGACGAAACGGAACCGTCGAGGTCCGTGTACGAGAAGTTTCCAGCCTCGGTAACGGTGCGATCTATCGGGTCAAGGTCAGCATCACATGAGCAAACTCGCGTCAGTACGGCAACTTACCTCCAACCTTGCTGCCAATGAAGCTGGGGTCAGCGACCAGGTCCTTCAACACACCAACCACCTTGCTGGCGCCGGCCGAGTCGACATCCTCGTAGTCGTAGCGGGTGAAAAAGGTGCGGCCATACTCGGCCCAGAAGTCCTTCTGGATCTGCTTGATGCTAGGGGCCACCTCCGGGTGGGAGACACCAAGACCGGCGATGATGTTCAACCACGCCATAATGGCCCAGAGGCCATCCTTCTCCCGGATGTGGTTGCTCCCCGTCCCGAACGACTCCTCGCCGCAGATCGACAGCTTGTCGGCATCGAACAGGGCGCAAAAGAACTTCCAGCCCGTGGGAACCTCGTAGCAGTTGAGGCCCTGCTTCTTGGCGACCAGATCGACGGCCCCGGAGGTGGGCATGCTGCGGGCAAGGCCAAACACGCCGTTCTTGCGGAAGTACGGAATGAGCTGGGCGTGGTGAGCAATGATGGCCAGGCTGTCGCCGGGGGAAACGAAAGCGCCAGCGCCGTAGATCATGTTGCGGTCACCATCGCCGTCAGACGCGGCTCCAAAGGGAATGCTGTTCTTCTCGACAACCTCGACCAGGCTGTGGGCGTATGTGAGGTTGGGGTCGGGGTGACCGCCGTTGAAGTCGGGCGACGGATCGCAATTCTGGACGGATTGCGGACCGAGTCCGAGCTCCTTCTCGAAGATGGCCTTGCCGTAGGGGCCAGTGACGCCAGACAGGCCGTCGAACAGGACCTTGAAGTCCGGGTGGGTGGCGAAGAACTTCTTGATGAGGTCGAAGTCGAAGATGTCCTTGAGCATGTCCATGTAGTCGGCCGTGCTGTCCACCACCTCCACCTCGAGGCTCCCGTATGTGTTGACTCCGATGGTCGAGATGTCAACGTCGGGGATCTTGGCGATCTTGTACGAGGTCAACGTCTTGGAGGCTTCGTAGATCTTGTCGGTGACGGACTCGGGGGCCGGGCCGCCGTTGGCGAGGTTGTACTTGATGCCAAAGTCGTTCTTGGGGCCTGCACACGAGAGTCAGGTCAGAGCTCGAGAATCGGTCGGAAAGGGGGAGCTTGTCACATACCGCCGGGGTTGTGGCTGGCCGTCAGGAGAATGCCGCCCGTGGCACCGCGCTTTCGAATGACATGGCTTGCTGCCGGTGTCGAGAGGATGCCATTCTGGCCGATCAGGAGCTTCTTGACGCCATAGGCCGCGCTGATTTTGGCAATCAGCTGGATGACCTCGGGATTCCAGTACCGGCCATCGCCGCCGATGACGAGAAAGGAGCCTGGGGGGGCGGTGTTAGCAACTGGCTCGCGACCCAACCCATCCCACCTCCACAAGCTCTCCACGGCTCACCTTCAACGCCCTCTGGGATGGACAGCAGGATAGCTGTGACGAAAGCCTCGCTGTAATGCGGCTGCTGGAACACGGTGACCTTTTTGCGAAGGCCAGAGCTGCGTCAGGGGCATGTGTGTCAGTACTCGATCGACTGAGGTGGTGAAGCGAAGATTCCCTGGCCATGGCGGGGTGGTTTGGTGGGGTGAACAGTGACGTACGTGCCGGGCTTCTGGTCCGTAAACGGCTTGAACTCGACCGTCTGGACATCCATCTCTGCCGCGTTTTATATGGGCTTCTTGGTGGGAGTCGGGATGTCAAGTTTCGCAGTTGGGGCGCGTGTGCAGGGTGAGCGGATTGTTTTGGTTGGGAAGAGTAGAATGGCGAAAAGGTGCAGTGGAAAGAAGCAACTGCAAGGCAAGTGGGATGAGATGACAACCGACAGCCGAAGGCAAGCTCAACAGCTCAATGTACCTCATTGCGCAGACGCGGGTCCTTGGCGGCGGAGCTCTGCTCTCGTCCTGCAGTCATCATGCTATGTATCGGGAAGTCCATGAGGGTCTACCCCCTATCGGGCCAACCATTGGCGTTGCCACCATCATCGGCGCGAGGGGACCTGCTGTTGAGGGTGGGGCTCTTCTGCATGCCATTGGCGAGGATTCTCATCGTCTCTCGCTCAGCAAGCTCAATATCTGCATCATCGTTGACGGCGGTACCTCACTCGTCGCAATTCCTGGCCTCGCTGGCGTTGCTTCCGGGCGTGGCGCCGCGCCGCGATGCCCTCGCCAGTCACCCTTCTTCAGAGCTGTTGTTGCGGAGGATACCTACCTAGGTACTTGGGGACTCTAAAGAAACCTGGTGTCGGGACTTCTTCTCGTATTGCATCTGCAGGCCGCATGTCGGCTCCCCACTCAAGCACGCAACTGGAGACCCAATTGTGTCAAGGCCATGCCTCGTGTGAAGAATGGTTGTGGAAACAAACGGAATGTGAGAGACTGAGAGTATCTGTCCGTGGTAACGGCTTGGACATGGCCACGTCGAGTTGATAGTTGTTCAGGTGTACTGTATCTGCCGGACTTGCAAACAAATGCCCTCATCGCCTCTTCATACAAAGTGACAAATTATTATCTGGGCTCATCGCTACACGCTACAAAAAAACATCAAGCTACCTAATCGAGACATGCCGTGCGTTGTCGTGTGTGTTGGGGTATCCGTATCGTAATTCGTGGTCTCATTGCAAAGAAAATATTAGGAAAAAGGGGGTGGCGTCTGCCTTCGTTGCCCAGTGAACTCGTCTTGTTGTGTTGGCTTCTGCGTCGAAAAGACAAAAAACAGGGGGTCTGCACCAGTCTGTTTACCTCCGTGGTCTATTTCGCCACGGCTCCGCGATCATATGCTTCCGGAAGCCCGGCAGCAGTCGAAGTGCTGGAAAATACTTCCCGGAATCGTGTGGCGCCTGGGCTGTGTCAGTTTTGCAACAGGATGAATGGTATTTGCCAGAGACATACCCTCCTCGCTGACAAAGTAAATCTCAAAGGCCCCAGATTTGTTCTGACGCATGTTCTCCTGCCTGTACGTCTTGCAGAAAACATAGAGCTGCACGTCCTTGAGCCAGACGCGGTGTCTTGAGCGTCGACTGATCCACGTGGGAGACTGCGACTGGTGCGTGACTAATTAGCATACCAATGTTAGTCTGGTGGTCCTGTGCAATAATATGAACAAGAAGAACGGGCAGCTACCAAACGCAGTCCATACAGGGCATTGCCTCAGCTCGCCTTCCCATACGGCCGCGTGGAGCCGGATTCCCCGAGTTTGCAAGTCCTCAAAAACGATGAGAGAGTGCTTGTAGCCGTCATCGATGATTTGTCTAGAATGCAATCCGGTCAGTCATCGTCAGGGTCACAACCCCTCAGGGACTGGGCAAACGTACGCCTGGAACAGGCGCTTCTCCCTCTGAAGCTTGTATTCGTTGGGGTGGATCTGGATCGTAAGCATGTTGCGAGCTTTGAGCGCGACAAAGGTGCAGTAGAACAGGACCATTTCTGTGTTTTGTCAGCCTCATCCAGCTCCAAATGGAGAGGGGAAAAGGGGAAGGGGGGTTAGCATACCCTCCCAGGTCAGGAAATACAGCGCAGCCCACAGCTTGCTACACTGCTCGCTCCGGCTCCATCTCTTGAGTTGCAAGGCACTACCCTCGCGGCTGATACAGAGCTCGTGAGCACCAAGAAGGGAAAACCACGGCTGCCCCCCTTGGATGGCACGGAGGAGAATGTACGGGCACTGGTCCGTGGCGCTCAGAAACACCACAATGGACAGTTTGTCGTTGTCCAGAGTCCTGTCACCCACTGTCAGCATAGTTTGGGGAGTAGATGTCGATTGGAACAGGTATCCTACCGCCTAAACAGAATCCTAGAGTCGGGAGGTATGTTGAGGTGTCCCCACGGGAAATACGGCCCGCATGCCTTGGATCTTGAACATTGTCAGCAAAAACAAGCTCACCTTTGACGCGGAAGCAAGAGACGTACGGTTTCAGGTGCTTCAAGGCGGTTCTGGATGGTAGAGGCAGCGAAAAGATTTGTTCGGCCCAGTGGGAGTTCTGCCACAGATCAGAACACTGGCCTGCACATTCTTGCCGATGGCGCGGGAGAATCATCAAGGGGCAACGTACCGGATCTTGCGAGGCAATAGTCAGAGCCATGAGCTCTTGACGCACCAGAGCGCCAGATTGGACAGGGGGTGGAGCTGGAGGGGGCTTGGTCAGTGATACTTTCACTTTCCCGAAAAGGGGGTTGGGTCACCGACGAATTCCTCTCTTCTCCCGCAGTGCAAGGATGCGCGTACGAAGGGCTTCGAGTACATTGAGATCAAAGTTTGTGTCGCTGGGTAAGCGTTAGAATGGAGGGCAACAAGTGCGGCAACTACACTCAAGTTCCGCATAGGTATAGTAGTGTCACGGGCTGGCTTACCGGACGAGGAGCTGCTTCAAGAGGGAGAGGAAGTGGTTGTAGAGGACGAAGCGTTGGGGGAGCGGCAGGCCACCTGCCTCCTCGGTCATCGTGTTGTACATCTTGCGCCATCGTATTTCCCTGGAGATGGTCTTGTCTTCGTAGTGCGTGGTAATGTCTCGCAGGGTTCGACACAGGCAGGGAAGCAGGACGTGGAGGTAATTCAGGACGACAGGAACCCGGGCAACGTGGACTTGGGAGCGATCGGCAAGGTCCCGTAGCAGACTGCTCGACCCACGCACCTCCTCGGCGAGGGCGATTAGATGGCCATGGAATGACTCTGGGAGGGCAGCCCGCAGCTGCTCGAGCCCGAGGGCGACGAGATCGGCCCGCTCGGCCTCGCGGCAGCACCCCTGGAGGAGATGGACCTCGACCGGCCCACTGCTCCCGACGTTGTAGTTGTCCATTGCCTGCCAAGCGTGGTTGTTTCCGGCTGTGGCTACGCTACCGTGTCCGGCTCGCGTTCGATGATGCAGAGGCGACGACGCCCGCTGGTGGTGTGTGAAGTGGCTGAGTTTGCTTCCCCTGGATACCGATGGCCCGCAATGGGACCGTGGAACTCGCAATCATGAGCGTCCTCGGCTGGAAAAGACCACCATTCCTTCTCTTTCCACCCCTAGACGGCCGGGAGGGTCTTGGGTGGGAGGGTAGTTGGTTCTGCCGGTCCGGGGTTTCGGCAACGAGCACTGTCTTGTGTCTCGATGTTTGCGTTGGCTCGGGGTGGGAAGGCGAGCGAGGCGGTGCTGGCGGCTTCGAGAGAGAAGAAACACCGAGAAACTGGTGATGCTCAGGTGATGGAGCGGGACTGGGCTGAAGGGCAGAAGATGACGGGTAGGTATGGGGATTCGGGGTCACAAACCCACGCCCGATCGAGTTGCGGTCTACTGTTCCACGATTCTCGATCCGATCGGCGGAGAGCCTCCACGACGCTTGCAACTTGCAACTTGCAACTCGCACCACCAAAGGCAATCTGTCGATTGAGAAAAATCCGGGGCTCAAGAGAGATTCGTTCACAGGAAAGAATCCTGCCTCTCGTCGACTGTGCGTGATATAAAATGACGCCCGGCCCAGTGCCCGGCGGTGATGCCCCCCCCCATACTTTCTTTCTTCGCCGCAGCACATATCCGAAGAATTGGGCATCCAGACATGGGGATGGCACCCTCCAATGCTTCCCGTCCCCCCCCCCCCCCCTCATCGTGACAAGCCGGTGGTGCTGGGTGCTGGGCGTCATGCGAATCAGCGGCGTGGCAGCGACAAAGTTGGCCGCGAATGAGAACCCGGCGTCGACAGAGCCTGCAGCATGGCGGCAGCAGCACAGGATGCCGAACAAGGAGTCAGCGTCTGCCACGAAGCCGCGTCCATGGTCTCTCACTGCAGAGAGGCCAAATGCATGCATTAGGGCCATCTCGAGCTCGAGTGGGGACGTCGTACGGTCATAAAGAGCGTCAGCCACGGGGCCAATCGACACCAAGACATGGACGTGTGTGCCGCAGCAGCAACAGCAGCAGGCTCGCCGTGTCCGGTCCATAGAACTCACATGGCGATTTGACCGTCCAGTGACTCCAGTCGCCAGTCGAGGGCGGGCCGATGCAGCAAGTACATACACCTCGGCCGGCTGCCATCCAGCCTCCGCATCGTTGGCGGGGGTGGTGGTACCGGGGCGAGAGTGACACCGGCCACGCCGCCGACCGAGAGGCCATGTACACCGGCTCACCGGCTTCAGGACACCGGGACCTGGACCTGGGGTGGTCGTGCTGCGCCGCCGGCCCCAAACCCAGGGTTGCGGTTCCGGATCTGAACCATCGCCCTCCCACACCTCCGGATCGGGACGAAGGGCGGTTGCGGCTCAGTTCGAGGCTGGTTGGAGGCGTCGGCCAGCGATTGGCCACCACGAGGAGGGGGGAGGGGGGCGGGTTGGACCGACGGAGGTTCAACAGTGTACACTACACTGGAAAATCAAGTGTTGTTACAATTCGACTTTATGGACTAATATCATTATCCATGCCGAAAGCGAGATTCGTCGCCCTCTGGCTTCCCATGTCGTCTCAAACCTCGTGCAAAACCATGGTGATAATAACAAGGAAAAGCACTAAAATCCCGAATTGCCGCGCCCCCTGCCTTAGCAACACCGTCCATTCCAAAAGATACAAGGTAAGAAAATGGCATCGTCATCTCAGCCAGCTTGCCAGTGAGAACCCCCCGATCAAGACGACTCCTCATCAGCCTGGGCGTCCTGGGCAACAGTTAGCATCCGTCTTCATGACCCCGTGTGCCTCGGCTCAAACTTACGTTGTACGCCTGCTTCTCGTCCTCGTATCTCTTCTTGTCGGCCGCAGCCTTCGCCTCATAGGGAGTCCTCTGCTTGTCGCTCAGAGCCTTCCACCGCTCGCCGAGAATCTTGCCGACCTGGCCGAAGGAGACACCAGGGTTCTCCTCGCGAACGTTGTCGCGCTGCTCGTTGGCAAAGAACATGTAGGCGGACAGACCACGCTTGGGGGCGTTGGGGTCTAAAGCCATGTCAGTCACACTTGCTCGTGTCGGGGCAACCGTCCGTGGAGCATCAAGACATACCCTTCTTGGTGCGGCGCTTCTCGACCTTGGCACCCTTGCCCTTGGCCGCTGCTTTAGGCATTCTGAGAGATCTGGACCAGAAAGCGTCGGTTAGCTGCTGCAAGTGCAAATCAATTCGTGATTGGACGGCGCCAAGACTCCGCGATGCACTCCAAGCGGCCCTCAAAGTGTTGACAGGGGGCAACTTTGCTCCTGGCGGGCAATGAGGGGTAGCTCGGGTGCCCAGGCTGCTCTGGTGATGCGCGCCTCGGCTTCGAGGCGGCGCCGGCGTCGCAAACGCAATTGCGCGCGCGGCGCAACAGAAAATGCCATTTGAAGGCGACGATTGAATCAGAGGGGACAGGATGCATACAGCGACGACGGTGATGAGGAATGCGTGCGTTGTTGTGGTGTTGCTGCTGGGGTTGGGATGGGTGCCGGGTCAGTTCGCTGGTGCACGCCGAATATTTTGATGCGAAATCAACACCGCGGTTTGGGAGCGTGGGCGGCGGCGGTCCAGCAGAATGGAAGGCTTCGCGTGGAGCCAGAGGTGAGAGAGAGAGAGGCGGCAGCGAGCTTGGGAGCCGGCGACCAACGGCGAAGGTGCGAGGAGAGGAGAGGAGGGGGGTCTTGTTGATCCAATGGGGGTCCAGCAAAGGGCCAGGCGCGTCGCAGCAGAAGGGAAAGAGTACTTGTGTTTTTGCAGTGCTGACGAAGAAATATCATGTACTTACGTTGGGTGAGTGAGTCTGGTGAGTCGAGTCGGTGCTGGGAGTGAGTGGGCGAGTGGGCGAGTGGGCGAGTGTTGCGGTTTGTGTGAGCGCGGTGCAGTTTTGTATGGGAGAAGAGGAGAGGGAGAATTGGGAGCGCAGAAAGAGGGGGATAGCCTGAGCCCGTATTTTACTATGGGCGGCTGATTGAATCAAGGAGGCGGGGGAGGGTCGGGGGGTCGCCCTGGGCACTCCTGCCTCCTTGCCCGCCTTTGCAACAAATTGGAAGGGTGCAGGCCGGGCGCATTTTTTTGGCTGTGATTCGAAGGGTGCCCGCCAGTGCCCCCCCCGGCCCTTTGTTGAAACGGTCAGTGTGTTTGTACCTGTACCTTGCTCCCGGCCGGACACCGGCACGATTCCGCGTAGCCAGTACATCTTCTCCAACTGGAATCCATGCGCGCCCTGGAACCCAGCCTACCCTCCCAAGCAGATCCGTCAGTGGCCTCGCCGCGCCAAAACACTCTCACACTCATTCGCCCTCACCCGCGACACCAAGTCTGAGATGGGAGATGGGCTCGGCGAGTGTGAGAGCTGGAGGCAGGCCCATAAAGGCGCGTGCAATCCCTCGGATTTCTCCCCAGTGTCACCCATTCCCCTTGGTGGTATCCAATGGGGCTCCCCCGTGCCGGCTCATCAGCAAAGCAGTCAGTGCCCGTCGACGCGAACCTTCCTCGATGAGGTCCTCCCCCTCCAGCCACACACACCAGACCCAAGTTTGGGTGCCCTGGTGCCTTGGACTCCCTCCCACGGTGCATCGGCCGGTCCGGTCCCATGAGAAAGGTCTCACAAACATGGATGGCTTCACGCAGGCGACATGGGCACTTGAGACTCGGTCGGGTGGGGGATAGGGGATGGGTGGTGTTGTGAGGGTTTCGTCATTCCTTCATGTCAAGAGCCGTCGGCCCCATTGTTGTCCCATGCCACTCACTACCAGTTTCTCTACCTCCATGTTCCAGACCTACACTACCCGACTCGGTACGAAAAAAAAAAAGGCGGCCAGCGATTTTCGTGCCACTCCACCATCTCTCCTCGCCAGCAATTACCCCACCCATGCTGAGGCGAATGGTCGGTGGCCCGAGTGGGAGGGGGAGGGGGAGAGTCGGGTGGCAGTGGTTCTGGCAACTCAAAACTCGTCATTGGTTGAATCGATGACCATGTCCCTCAGTCGCTCGTCTCGGACCCAGTCGAGACCGCTTCCAGCGACGATGGCGCTGGCGGTCCCCTTCATAATCTTCCACCGCTGACGGCTCGACTTCACCTCGTGCTCGAGCGCAGCTGTTTGGCTTGCAATGAGAGCACTGGGGGCAGTGTGTTTGCTGGGCCGACCAGCTGCTTCCACAAGCTGCAGGATCTCCGCCGCCAGGCCCGCACTGTGGTGGTTGCTTGCGCGGCTGAGGACGTCGAGCTCATCAATGGCAGCCGTGGTGGCCTGCATCTCGGAGTCTTGCCTGGCCGCGTCCCTGGCCGCCTCTTCACGCTTCTGGATGTATGTTGAGAGGTCCCTGGGTAGTGTGCGGGGAGTCAGCCACGAGGAAAGCGGGTCGCGAGAAAGCTGCCCGTTGTTTATACCTTTCGATGGGCGAAGCATGAGTTGCATTGTGGACAGCGTTTAGCACTGGCTGGACGAGCCAAACGTTCTCGACGACCTGGTCCCTCAATACCACAGTTGCTTTGGCTGACAGGGCCTCTTCTTGCAGACTATCCACTGTATCCTGCCCAGCCTCTTCCGCGTCTGAAGGCTGTCAGCAAAGTCTACTGCAGGTACAGTTCCAATCCGCGGTGGTGCCCACCTGGGAGATATTCCCGTCGCGCCTTCAGGAGTGCGAGCTCGAGAGAGAGTTGCTGAAGCCGGTCATGGAACTCGAGAACACGCTGCTCCGTCTCGGAGACCAGCTGTGTCCCGATTATGGCGGACGTCATGTGTGCGAGGCGGGAGTCGATGGAAACCTCAGGTATGATGTCGATTTCGAGATGACAGCGCGTCCACTGTCAATGATATTTTTGAAAGATAAGTTGATGGAAGGGCGGGAGACACAGCCGGAATCTGGCCTTGCACCGTTGCAGAACCGGACCTCCACTGTGGAGTGGAGCGTGCGTTTCTCCCGTCTTGACCTGCAGAACCCCAGAATGACGCGAAAGAGCGCGTCTGCAGCGGCAGGCTCTCATAATTCATTTCCATCCATTGGACCTCTCCTCTCTCAACCATAGGCAGCCCCACCTCCCCTCCCCCTCTCCCCAGTCCGAGACAAGACTTCTTTTGCGTTGGAGAAGGTCAACTCTGATCGTCCAACCTCGTACCTCATCATTCGCTCACTGCCCGCCCACTGCCTGGTGCGACGAGGGCAGCGTGGGCAAGGTGGTGGTGTAACAATGAGAGTGTCGAAATTTGGATGCCTTACAAGAAGGTCGGTCCAGGCTCCACGTGATACACCTGGTGGGCTTATCTCCAGGGCTGCCTTATCAGGCTTTGAGGGAGCTGAGCACCCGAGCGAGCTCCCCCTGCTCCCCTGCCGGACCCCGACCCCCAGGCTGCTAGCCTGCTTAGGTAACCCGTCACCCGTCGTCGTCAGGGTCACGGGCTGTCTTGTTTGAGCCCTTGAGGTTCCTAGACCTTGACCATCTATCACCACATCTACCGACCAGCAGATCTGATCGGGCGCGCAAGTCTTCCTAGAATTGCCCCCGGCGTCCGCGGCACCACGACGCGCCTCTCAGCTTCTGGCCCGCGCTCGAGGAGGGATGCCTGGAGATGGCAACGCAGGTGTTGATAGCCCATACGGGCCAACGCCTCCAGATAGACGCCTCGCAGCTTACATCTCTAGATGACTTTCGGTCCTCCATCTCGCAGCAGACCTCTATCCCCACGCAGTGCATCATCACCCTGACAGCCCAGGGGAGAGCCCCGAAGCTGCAGACCATCCGGAACGAGGTTGGTGACGTGCCCTTCTGTCCATCCTGATGCTCCCATCCCAGGGCCACTCTAACGCTGGGTCCCAGAAGGAAATATACGTCTACGATAACCGCCTGACCCAGCCCTCCTCGTCAGGAGCCTCGTCGTCTCCCAAAACCGACCTTCCCCTTCCCAAGCCGTACACCGCTTCACAGCCGCCCAACACGATCAACGACACAAAGTCCCTCTCGTCATGGCAGCAGCTGTTCGATGCCCGCCGTGTCTGGGCGCTCAAGGTGGTGGAGGACTGCAAGTCCATGGCCGAGACGGCCGACGACCGATACGGCGAGGTGGATGTGATGCTGCGGTGCCTCGATGCGGCCGTCGCAAACCTCGAATCCGTCATCAAGACCCTCGAACCGAAATATTCCGAGCTCCAGAAGTGGGTGCCCGACGCCCAGACCGAGTACAGTGCCCTGACGACGGGCTGGGAGCAATACCTGTCGCTGGCGCGGAGCGTTCCGATATCGCCAACCATGGTGCGGTTCATGACCGGTCGGGAAGTCGGCGGCACAAAGGGTCGTCCTCAGCGACAGGTCACACTCGAGGATTTGATTGATTTGGTGACAGCGCAGAAGGCAGGCAGACTTGCGCCAGCCTCGCTCCGAAAGTTCAATGGACGCATTGCCGAACTCGACAAGATGGCTGCGCGCCTCTTCCAGGACGCCGATGACCTTTTTCAGGGGTTCGAGACCATCGTCGCCCGCTCTGTGCTGTCGCATTCGTCAGATCCGTCCAATCTGCTCGACGACATCGACGCTGTCGGCAAAAAGATCAATACCGACTACCAAACGGTCTCCGGTTACTCCAACTCGGCGCGCGATCTTCTTCAGGCCTCCAAGATCGCTGCCAACCACACGGAGCGGCTCCTCCCGAGCCTGCGGGCGCGCTCCGCAGAGCTGGACGAGATGCTGCGCTACGCGACGCGTTCGAGGAACAGCATGGCCGCCGAATCGGTGGAATTTATGAGGAGAATCACGGAACTCACGGCGCTGAGCCATAGCGTCAAATCTCAAATCGCCACTGTCAACCAGGAAGACGAACTGGCCACGTTTGACTACCTGCGGCTAATCCAGCAGGTGCCCTACGTGTACGCGTCCTTCGTTGCCGAGGCCGTTAAACGTCGAGAATGGTTTGATAAGATCAGACAGGACTCGTCTACTCTCGCCAACGAGATGGCCTTGTTCCAGGACGAGGAAGTCAAGAGACGGAGACGGTGGCACAAGCTCGTCGGCAGTGCATACGGACCCGACACGCCAACGGCAGAAGGCAAGGTCGCCGGGGTCGAGGTCAATCTAATCGGGGACAACGAGAAATGGCCATCCATGAGCAAGTCGGACCTCGATGACTTTTTGCGTCTTCTGCAGGCCCAGAGGGCCGATGCCCAAGTGCTTGAAGATATCGGCCGAATGGTTGCCGAAATCAGCAACCCCACCAAGCAGCAGTCGAAGCGCATGAAGGCATTCAAGAATGGCAGCATCCACGAAGCGGCCCTCGGGCGGAGCGGCCTCCTGATCCGAGGAGACGACGACCTGCTTCGGTCCCTGCAGGAGGACAAGTCAAAAATGGAGGGCAAGCTGCGGACGGCAGAGAGCCGGGTGCGACGATTGGAAGACTTGCTTCACCGGCAGACACAGGCCTCGCGACCGAGCCTAGGCAACCTCTTTCAGATGCCGAGCCAGCAGCTCTCGGACCGCAACGACTCGACCATATCGGTCCGCTCGCCCAGAACGTCGGAAGATCGGAGGGGATCCTTGGAGGCGATAGACGGGCATTTGCACAGAATCCAGCAGCTTGAAGCCGACCTTCAAGCCGAGAAGGACCGCTCAGCCTCACTGGCAAAGGATCTCGCCGCGCAAACTACATTGGCCAACGAAACAAAGAGCCAGGTGGAGGAGGCGACGTCAACCAAGAAGGACCTGATGGAGAACATGGAGGCCCTGAAGCGCGAGTTCAACGACGAGCGGAAATCCCTCGAGGATGAGATCAAGCGACTGCAGGCCCGACTCGAGGACACAGAAGACGAGATTGAGCACTTTGGGGAGTCAAGGGAAAACGAAAAGACATTCTTTGACGAAAAGGTGCGCAGTCTTGAGATGGAGGTTGAGCGCTTGGTCAAGGAGAAGCATGGCGAAGCTCTCAAGACCGAGGGGCAGGTTGAGTTTCTCCGAAAGGAGGCGCGTCTGCAGCGTGAGCGAGTGGACGCGCAAGAGCGTCATCTGCAAGCTGCCCAGGATGAGGCGAAAACTCTGTCGAAGAAGCTCGATTCCGTCACAGAGAGGGCGGACATGCAGCTCAGGGGCCTCCAGGGTCTCTGGGAACAGCTCTCCGAGGACGAGGACGTGCCTGATGACCTGACCGATCTTCTCGAAGGGGTCTCCGGAAAGGTTAGCGACATGCAGGCTACCATCCAGCGGCTCAATGACGACTTGTCGGTGTTGCGGCTGGACGTCGAGTCGGCCCAAGGGGCCTCCAAGACGCTGAGAATAGAGCTAGCAACGGTCACGGCCAAGCTCGCGTCTGAAGAGATGTGTTCTGTCCGTCTACGCGAGTCCGAAGCGGAAGAGAAGGCCAAGGTCGCTGTGCTCGAGAAAGAGCTGGCAGATGGGCGAGAGCAGCTCAGCCAGCTTCGGACCCAGATTGCTGACGGGCAGACGGGCTCCGAGTCTTTGCGGAAGAGGCTAGAGGAAGAAGAGGCGAAGCTGGCATCCCTGACCGAGGAGCTCGCCGCCCGGCAATCGCTCGCCGGGGCAGTCGAGGAAGAAGCAATACACTTTAGAGAGAAGCTGCAAGAATCGCAAGCCAAGCTGTCCGAGATATTGCTTCGGTTTGAGGCCCGGACGGAGCGCGCCAAGGATCTCACCCAACGCCTGTATTCGCAACGCGAACGCCTTACTCGACTGCTTGAGAGGCTTGGGTTCTCGGTCTCGCGCCAGGACGGGAGCATGATCATCCAAAAGCTACCCCGCTCCGAACGGTCCGCACAAAACGCCGCCGACTCGGATCCCGGCTCCGCCGTCCGCCGCTCCGGCACACTGAGCAGACAGCTCACGGCCGAAAGCGTTGACCTGGGTCTACTCTACTGGATGGACACTGCCGACGCCGAGGTCGAGACGGCCAGATACGATGCCTTTATGGCTTCTTTGGGCATGTTTGACATCGACGCATTCTGCGACACGGTGTACCGGCGGGTCAGGGACAAGGAGCACTTTGCACGCAAGCTCCAGCGGGAGTCCAAGAGCTTCCGCGAGAAATCCCACGCCCTCCAGAAGGAGGCCCACGACAAGATTGCCTTCAAGTCCTTCAAGGAGGGTGACCTCGCCCTGTTCCTCCCGACGCGTAACCAGACGACGGGAGCCTGGGCGGCGTTCAACGTCGGATTTCCGCACTTTTTCCTGCGCGAACAGGAAGTGCATAGGCTGCGCAGCCGAGAGTGGATTGTCGCGCGAATCTCGCGCATCCAGGAGAGAGTGGTGGACCTGTCCAAGTCGCTCCAGCACCAAGGGGCCAGCAGTGCCAGGAAGACGGCCGCCGAGACCGACTCGCTCAACGAAGACGATAACGATAACCCCTTTGACCTCTCGGATGGGCTTCGCTGGTATCTCATCGACGCGGTCGAGGACAAGCCCGGCGCCCCGTCCACCCCGGGCCTCGCCAAGACGACCGTGGCCGCCAACAACGTCGAGGCCATGGCAGACATGCACTCGCACTCGCACGGGCGATCGGGCGTCAAGGGCGTCATCAGCCGCGTCGGCGGCCCTTCTGGGATCGAGGGCGTCAGCAAGACGCTGTCCAAGAGCCTCGAGAGCCGCCGCTCGAGCACGGGCTCTAGGAAAGCCCTGCCGTTCGGCATTGGCGTGGCTCGGGGACGAGACAGTCCGCTCGCCAGCGAGACGAACTCGCTCCGGGCCGCCGCGGCCGAGACGCCCGTCGCGACCAGCCCCGTCCAACCACACGCCCTCGGTAGCGCAGCACACGCAAGCGCGGCACAGGGGGGGCCTTCGGCAGCGGGCGCGCCGGAAGGAACAGCAGGCCATGGTCCGGCGTCGTCGTCCCAGGTGCCGACCGAGGTGCGCACCGTCGATTCCCTGCTGGGGCCGTAGACATGATTGCTGACGGATGTCGAGCAGGCGCCACGGCCCATGCCGGGGGTGCAGCGAGAGCAGAGCGCCGTCTCGGAGACGCCGTCCAAGCGCAGCGTGGTTTGGGACCCGCTCTGGAGTGTGGACGTCAACTACGAGGGGCCACCGGGGAGATAGCCTAGACAGCGGAGGTTCAGTTCACACATTATCAATAACATCATTTTCCATGGGGCTGGAGACTGGAGTTGCTGTCCGTGGTGGGGGACTTGGAAGTAGGATGGCGTGCCATCATAAATTGACCCCGTTCACCGACACAGGGCGAGTCCCGTTGGACATTTGTTCTCCATCATCATGACACTTTTGTTCTAGAGTTACACAGCAGACTCCAGAGACCTATTGCTCTCCCAGCGGACTGCGGATCACCCTACCAAAAGTCCACCGCTCTCAAGTGTCAATCTTGACAAAAGTGACCTTGGACTTTTCAAAGACGTCTCCGTACGCGTTGTACTCCTTCAACGACAGCTTGTCCGGCCTGACCTCGACCGTTTTGACGACGGGGTCGAGATCGGGCAGCCGGATCTCGGCCTGGAAGCTCCCTGTAGTATAGATGAACTTACGACCGGGGGGCAAGTCGACGAATCGAATCTCCCTTCGGGTGAGTAACCCTGGGTCCCCCCCATTCGATGCTTTGCTCAGCTGCTTCCTGATGCGGGCCAGGACATCAGAGTGGGTGACGCGGCCTTGGAGGAGACGCCGCTTGGGAAAGAGACGCGATGTTCTGTTTGGGGGCTCCAGTTGATGTTTGATATGGATGGTTTCGGAGACGTCTTTGTTGAGCAGGGTATATAGCTGGGCATACTGGTGCGTAGGTCGTCAGTTAGCATGGTGGCGGCAGCGGCAAGAGGAAGGGGAGAGGTACAGTGAGCTGTTCGCCAACTGGCTTCTGAATCTGGATGGGCTTTGGCCTTGGTTTCTTCGCCTGCTTCGGCTTCGCCTTGGCCTTCTGCTTCGGCTTCGGCTTCGGCGTCGGCGTCGGCGTCGACTTTGGGTTCGATGCAAACAACGGCGTCGGCGTGGGCTTCGGCGGCGTGGGCGTGGGCGTCGGCACGGCCTCGACCTCGACCACTGATGGGAGCGGGAAATACGCGCGATCCGGCTCGCCAATGTCGTCGGGTTGGATCCCGAGCTCCGAGAGGCGCATCGGCGTCAAGTATTCGGCCTTGCTCATAGGAAACCATTCGTTGCGCATGCGGCCGCGCTCGGTTTTAAAGATGGCGCCTAGAGGGGCCCCCACGTTAGCACGGAAGCTGGAGATCAGGGAGCTGCGGGACTGGGCCGAGAGGGGGGGGGGGAAGGGGGAGGAGGGCGGCGTACCTTTCCGGCCAAACTTGGGAACGTCATCCAGGAGGCGGACAAGCACGCCTTGGTCCTGCGGCCGCAGATGCGTCGACTTTGCACGCGTCTGGACTGTGGCGGCGGCGGCAGCCGGGGCCCGGCCGGCGGCGGTGATGGTGCTCCCCAGGGGCCCGGAGGGGAGGGAGATGGCCAGCCTCCGGAGGCCGGCGAGGCATGTCGCAGGCCTGTGGCTTGCCATTGGGATACGTCTCGAGGGTCTCGAGGGTCTCGGTCTCGGAGGGGGGGGTTGATGACGGCGGCAATTGCAGCTCGTGCAGGTCAGGTCCAGGTCCCCAGCCCTGGGAGCGAAAAAAGGGTTGGATGTGGATGCGGATTGGCCTTGTCGTCGATTGACCTCTCTCTGGTGGAGTGAAGCCGTCTCTCCAAAAAAAACGGGACATGCCCGACATGGGGGGTGGTATCGGCCCACTGGCCCTTGTACCTCGACGCCGATGCAAGGTCCCACGCTGAGAAGCAGGTCCGGCTGGACGACATATTTCCTGGTCTTTACAAAGTCATTGATGGCGTATTGACTGGATCTATTCATCTGATCTTGACAAGAGCCATAATGGTGCAAACGCATAAGTTTGGCGTCCCCATTGTGTCCATTGACAGAGGGTCGGTACTTGGATCTTTAGGGGCCATTGGTACCTGTACCGGCCCGGGCCCCGGGATGGAAGCGCCGGGCAGCAAGGTCCCCACTCGTCCAAGCTCCCCCAGTCCCAGTGCAGTTTAGGTGCTGCCAAGCGCCAACTCAGCTGTCGCCTCGCATTCACTCACCATCGCGACCTGAAATTCTTTGCTGTCGACGCCGGACGGTGAGCTGTCGGTCGGGTTGCAATTCGCAATTCGCACTTCTGCCATGGCCACCACTCCGAGGCTCTAGACCCTTCGGCCACGACTCAATTGACTCGTCACGGCTTTCTTCGCCATGCTTTGTCCACGACTTTGCGACCCATCAAGTCCACCGCACACCGCCATTGGACCCCAACAACCCCAACCTGGCAGCCTCACCTAACCACCCCCCCCCCCCCCCCCCAGCCTCCCTTCAATACCCACCTCGATCGGCACCGGCACCTCAACCTCCCTTCAGCCTTTTCACCACCCCAGGCCAGCGCTTACATATAGCGCGGGCTCATCCCCACGATGGAGTCCAACGCGATCGGTAAATCCGGCGACGAGCCCAGTCCGTCTCCCGCGCATCCAACCCGTCGCATCTCTGCGCCCTTCGCCATCAACAGCGCGTCGCGCAGACGCAGCCTCTTTTCCCGCCCTGAATCCGCCGGCGGCGACAACAAGGCCGACGGTGGCGCGCCCAGCGACGCCGTAAACAACAACAACAACAAGTCCCCCTCGACAGGAAACACGAAGATACCAAGACCCGCGTCGTCGCTTTCCAACCAGCCCCGATTCACCCTGAGCGACGCTTACAAGATGGCCGAGGAGGAGGAAGCCGCCGCCCAGGGCTCCCCCAGCCCCGCGCCGCGCCTCTGGAGATCGAGACGCGAGCCCATCAACGGCAAGCTCCAGAAGAACGCGAGTCCAAAGACTGGAAGCCCGAAAACAGGAAGCCCGGGCGCGGGGGCCTTGGAGCCCCGTCGCAGGCAGAGCGTCGGAATACCCTTTGGCATGAAGAGGGAGGACACCGCCAGCTCGATGGAAAGCCTGGGCACGCCACCGCCCAGGCGGAGTGACGTTTCCGAGAACGATGTCGACGAGAGGGTGCGCCAGAAGACGCTGAGCCGCCTTGGCCTCAAGATAACATCGACGGCCAAGGAGCTTGTGCGCAAGACGAGCCGAAGCAGCCTCAACAACGATTCCCCCTCTCGGTCGGGCCGGTCAACTCCGAACGGCGGCGGGTGGCTTTCGCGTCGCCTCTCGTCAAGAAAAGGCGGCGGCGGCTCGGGCAGCGCGTCTCCGGAAAAGGGGTCACCCAGGCTGGAGCCCGGGCCCGGGCTCTCTCGGCCCGGCTCCTTTGTTTTGGTCGAAGACCCCATCGCTCAGCCAGCCACTGCGCCCGCCGACAACCGATCACCAGAAAAGAGTTTTGCCTGGCAGGCGGACGCCGACTTCACGGCCGGGGACTTGCAGATCTCGGATAGTCCCCGTGTCAGCACCGGTCGAAGCAACACCCGCATCGATGAGATTCGCGCCCTCGAAGCCATGATGGACAAGAGCCCCCCCGGAACACCAGACCTGCCCGAAACCCCACAACCCCCACGAAACACTCGCATCGACGAACTTCGTGCTCTCGAAGCCGAAACTGCCCTCCAATTCGAGCCCCGAGCTCTGGCGGAAGCTCCAGTTATTCAGCGCCAAACCCCCGAGGCGGAATCGCAGCAAGAAGACAAGGCCCCCCGGAACTGGAAGGTCAGTCCTCAGGAACCCAAGGTGGACGAGCACCGGTCAAGAGAAATTGAGAGACTTTCGCGGAGAGCGCTCGCGACGGCCAGGTTGGACGCGATCCGGGAGCAGGCCGCTAGGAGTCGGTCGAGATCCCCCGTCCAGTCAAGGTCACCTTCGCCGGAACTGGTACGCACACCGAGCAGGGATCCGCTCAAGACCTTGTCCCCGGGGCAGACCAAGGCTGCCGCGCTACCGCCGCCCGAATTCGAACCGGTGCGGATCCCCAGCAGAGAACTGTTCAAAGTGACCAGGCCCGAGCCCGAGCCCGAGCCCGAGCCCGAGCCCGAGCCTGAGCCTGAGCCCATTCTCGAGCCCGCACCCGAGCCCGCACCCAAACCTGTTCCCGAGCCCGTTCCCGAGCCCGCCGCCGAGCCTGGTCCCGCTCGCAAGCCTGCCCCCGTTCGCGAGCCTGCCACCGCTCGCGAGCCTGCCCCCGCTCGCGAGCCTGTTCCAGAGCCCGAGCGAACCAGCACCAAAGAACCACCCAAGGCGGCACAAGACAAGCCAGTTGACAAGGCAGTTGACGAGGCAGTCGTCCTGGAGGCTCCGGCTCAGGTGCCAGAGAAAAAGGTCCACCGATCGGCCGACGATAACAACGCTGGTCGGTTTCGATCTGGAGGCGAGGCAGCTCGGCAGAGGGCAGCTGAACGCGCTAAGAGCGACGTCAAGCCCACTGTCGGGTTTGCAGGACTCCGGAGAGGATCTGGGGGCGAATCAGGCTCTGAGAAACGATCCAGCGTCGCCAATTCCGAATCGGACCCCACGGAGAGGATAGAGCGAGAGATGCAGCTGTTTGCTCCCATGGACAACTACTCTGAGAGAGGGTCATTGCGGGCGCCGTCGCCGGAAGATGACGACGATGACGACGACGATGATGACCACGTGGCGGAAGAAACACCTCGGCCGGTCAGGGTAGATCCCATGACGCTGCCGACCCCTCGGGTCACTGGCGCGTTTGTCGAAACGCCCCTGACGATCAGGGCTGAGAAGCTGGGTGTTTCCATCGTCGACATGGCGCCGAAGACGAGCCACCAGGAGAGGGGGCCAGCCGCTACCAACGCGCTCGACATTGGGGCGAATATCCTAGAGGCGGAAGCCGTCTCGATTGCCAAGGCAACGCTTCTCCGAGGTCGAAAGACCAGTCTCGCATCACGCGGCCCGCGGAACACTCTGTCAGCTAGAGGCGAGAGAGCGGGAAGTCGGTCTTCATCCCTCGCCACACACCGGCGCGCGAGGTCAGCATCGCGAGCCCGCACTCCCCTTGTCAACTCCGCCCGCCCGCCAACCGTACACGACGACCTGCTGCAGATCAAGCAGGCAAACCAGTATGACGACTCGACATTGGACGATCTGGCCGACATGCTTAGCGGCCAGGACGGCGCTGCCGGTGCCTGGACTGGACGCCAGATCAAGGTCGAGCCAGACTCCCGCAACATGTCCGAGGCGCAGAGGGAACTCGAGGTGTACGACAGGATGAGCAAGTCGCTCGAGACCGGGCTCCTCGGCATTCGCAGCGCAAAGCAGGGCATCGAACGCTTGGAGGACAAGGTCTCGCACGGTGAAGGCAAGGAGACCAAGGAGGCCAAGGAGGCCAAGGAGGCCAAGGAGGCCAAGGAGGCCAAGGAGGCCAAGGAGGCCAAGGAGGCCAAGCAGGCCAAGGAGACCAAAGAAGCCAAGGAAACCAAGAAGTCCAAAGAAGTCAAGGAGACCAAAGGGACTCGGGTGAAAGTCGAGCACGGCATCCCGCACATCGCCCACGGCGCCGGCAAGAGCGCCGCCTGCCCTGCCTGTCAGACCCAGGCGAACGACGACAGCGCGTCGTACGTCAAGCTCCCGCTCCCCCGCCTGTGGCACCGACAACCCCGGTTCCGCTTCACCCTCGTGGGCCTCCTGCTCTTCCTCCTATCGTTCTGGTACCTCGCCGAGACGGCCGTCTGCGCAAAGTACTGCAAGCCCCAGGTCTGCTACGCCGGCCAGCCGTGCGTCTGGTCGCCCGACGACCCGACGTGGGGCAACTCGATCCCCGTCAAGCTCGACCAGTGGCTCACGGGCGGCCACGGGCGGGACTATGTCCGGCGCGTCCGTCCCGACGTCGAAGACTGGGTGGCCGACGTCTGGGATGTGGCGACGGGCACCGAACTCGAAGACGTCGACATCTCGCGCCTCAGCTGGAATCAGAAGCGCCAGCACAGGCGGCGTCTGATGAAGAGGAAGCTTGCCCGGTCGCGGAAGGAGACGGTGGCGCCCGAGAACAAGGCCAAGTTCGATGCGTGGAGGGAGGCGAGGCTGGCCAAGGAGCGCGCTGAAGGGGCGGCGCAGATGGGGTACGCGGTTGACCAGGACGAGAGCATGGCGCGGGACGAGGCGGTTCGGTGAGAGGACGAGGGGATGATGAATAGATGGCACTCTTTTTTTCTCGTCTGTTTCAGGGTATAGGGCGTGTTGGATCGCATTTGGCGCATGGGGCGAGCGTGCGGAGTTCATGGCGTTGGCGTCTGTTTCCTCTGCGGACTGTCGAAAAAGACGACGACTTTTCTTGGGACGAGGCGAGGTATTGCTGGGAATCTTTTTGTAGGAAAAGGCACGTACGGGTAGACCTGGTCTGAGCGAACAGGGCTCATAACTTGGAGTTGTTTCTATTTTCGTATCCAATTCCGCGTGACGTGAGACTTGGGCTGAACTGAACACAAGGCGACAAAGACCATCAATACTGGCTGATGTCACTGACTGGTACATCAAGGGTGTGTCGTCTCCATTTTCATGGGTATCATGGTATCAACTCTTTGCCCGCCAATTACGGATTATTTTCGTCGCCCTCAAGCTCCATCTTGCGCTCGACCCCCCCCCCCCCCCCCCCCGGAGGACCAATCTCGAAAACATTAACTGGCCCCGAGCTTCCCCTTTGCCTCCATGGCTTCCCTTGCGCGCTGGCACTGTCTCTCCCATGCCTTGTCTCCCACCTCCTCCAGGTTCTGCTGGACGAAGTCGCGGACCATCTCTTTGTCGAAAACACCGTAGCGGTCCCTCATCGTGCCCGGCAGAGTGACACCGAAGGTCTGGTCACCCTCGATGATGATCTTCCTCAGGGCCCCGGTCAGGGTCGCCCGGTAGTTATTTTCCAGGTCCGTGGGGATAATCCCCTTGAGGAACTTCTTCATCTCGTCGACGCTCCTCTTGGAGCGCCACTCCCTGACCCGGCCCTCGTACTCCTGTTCAATGTGGAACCAGGAGAACGCCTGGTCGCGGACCGTGTCTCGGGTCTGGGGCGGTGTCCCATTCTTGGGAATGAACTTTTTCTCGGCTCGGAGTGCCGGGATATACTCTTCGATCCTGCGGTCATGTCAGCTGTCGTCCGCGTCATGTAATGGGGAATAGCATACCAGACTCGAAAGATCGGCCGAAACCTCATCCGACGCCGGTCGTTGGATTTGAGCTTCTTTTTTCCTTCGTCACCATCGGGGCCGAGGTCTGCTATGTCGTCATGTTCGGCCGTGGGCGACACCCAGAAAAAGCGACAGGTGGTGGCGTATTCGAAGAGGTCTTGGACACTTGGAAATGGCTCGGTCCAGTATCCTTCGACCTCCAAGCCCAGGAAGTGTAGGACCTCGGCTGGGTCGGAACTGAGAAACACCTTTGACTTTTTCTTATCGATCTTTTCGATCTCTGGGATCCTGAGCCACATCGCGTCCTCGTCGAGCGTGAGCCCGAAGGGACGGATGGTGCTCCCCAGGATGTTCCATATATCGCCATGTGCGTGCTTGAAGAGACGCTGCAAGGGGATAAATGTTAGCCGGGTTCAACTCAAGGATATGACGAGAGGTATGGCGGTATTTTTAACTTCCCCATGTGAGATCATCAAAGTCCTTGCAGACTCGGACATCAACCTGTATATGTCGCGGCTGATCGTCTTCCTCGGGTTGGAACTCGGCAGGCCAAGGAATCGCAAGGTTGCCTGCGTTCCCTACAATGTTTGAGTGGTCTGCACCCAAGACATCCTTGATGGCAGCAAACAGGTCTGGCATCGATCGGGGCTCTGTGTCCTGAGCCCCACGGGGGAATTCGAGCCGACGCTCTCCAGCAACAAGGACGTCGATGTCTCCGTGGTCCTTCTTCCCGGGCCCCTCGATCGGCGTTGCGACGTATGTGAATATCTGTCGGAGTGCCGTGTGGCAGTTATCCCGGACCTTGCGGTATACGTCCGTAGGCATGCGTGGAGTGAAGGGGGCATCCGCCCCGGATCCGAAAGCTCCGCCGCCCATGATGGCGGTTTTTGAGGGTATAAATGGAGGTCGAAAAGGATATCTTCGCAGGTTAGCTATTTTTATTCAAAGCTGAGGGCCTCTCCCGACCTGCGCTCGCGACCTCCGCTGCGCTCCGGTGCTCGCTCCGGTGGGAGAGGCCCTCAGCTTTGGCATATAGTCGACTCTGGGCCTCAATCGTTCTCTGTGTTACCATTAGTCGCATCAATCATCTCTGCGCTCTGATTGGTCGCATCAACTAGCGCCATTCGCCCATCGGATATTTGTGCAATTACGAGGGCGTACAGCCTGTCACAAGTGGTACAATTGAATCGCAAAGGCAGTCGTGGCGATCAATTGCTCGATCGAGTCGCAATTGAATCGCGAAGGCAGTCGTGGTGTTTTGGCGCAGCAGTCGCGCCAACTCATGACGATCGAGTGACGTGATGGCGCGGAGTGACTTACCCGTACAGACCACCTAGCGTGTACAGGCCTATAGTGACTTACCCGTATAGACCACCTAGCGTGTATAGGCTATACTACGCCCTAAATACTACCCGAAAAGTAGTCGCTAATAAAGAATAACGGAAGGTACGTAAGCGCGCGGACTATACGCGCCGCCGTTAAATACCTCGCGTCGCTTTAAGATCTTCCTCTCTTCCTCTCTCTCCTTACATACTACTTTTCTACCACTACTCTTCTGCTTCCTCGCTGCTACTACCTCTCCGTAACTGGTAAGTATTTAATCCACTCTATCTCCAATATTAACTTTAACTTTAACTTCGACTCGATCGCTTCTTTGGCCTCGATTCCTATCGTCTATCGCCTCGCTAGCTGTCTCTATCGCTCGCCTCGCTCGCTATCTCTAACCCCGCTAACTATCTCCCTCTTATAGGTACTACTATACTCGGACGAGGAAGATCTAGCTAATCGATAACGTCTCTATAATACTAGTAAGCTCCCCCTCTATTACTATCTTTAACTCTAACCCTACGCTAACTATCTCTCTTATAGTTACCGCCCCCGCCCCCCCCCGGGCGTCGGGCGTAAAGTATCGGTATTAAATCCAGAAGTAGTTTTATCGCCAGCGTTAAGTGAGTATTATAATAAAATCCTCGACTTACCGCCCCCGCGGTTTCTTATTAGTCTCGCTAAGGGTGTTAAACGAGCGTTAAAACGTAGGAAAACTAGTAAGCTCCCCCTTTATTACTATCTCTAACTCTAACCCTACGCTAATTATCTCTCTAATAGTTACCGGGGCCGGGCCGCCCTTAGCCTACCGAAGAGGGGGACGTAGATCTCGAGTCTACGTTCTTATTTAACTAAACAATACTATAGCGTCTATCTACTTTTTATTACTTAAGTTACTTTAACCCTAGCGGAAGCCAGCTGTACTAAGGGTCCCGCCGCCCGGGCCGCCCTTAGCCTACCGAAGAGGGGGACGATTTAATTAGTAGTATTATCGCTAGCGTTAAACGGAGCCGTTACCCCCTCTAGAGAGTAACGCCGACCTCGACGTCTACGATCCCGACTAGTAAGCTCCCCTCTATCTTTATCTCCGTCTCTAACCTTACTAACTATCTCTTATAGTTACCGGGGCGTAGGCCGCCCCTAGCCTACTAAAGAGGGGGATAGATAACTATTATAATATTAGAAGTATTAGCAAACGTTTCTTAACTCGAAAATAAGCGAGTATTATAATAGCCCCGGCCGGGCCGCCCCTAGCCTACCGAAGAGGGGGACTGGATTCTCGAGCGAAAGAGGCTAGACGATTTAATTAGTAGTATTATCGCCGGCGTTAAACGAGTACTATAATAGTTAGCTCCCTATCCCTCTCTATCTTTATCTCTAACCTTACTAACTATCTCTTTTATAGTTACCGTAGCCGGGCTACCCCTAGCCTACTAAAGAGGGGGAATCCTACTAAGTACAGTTATTAACTACCTAGAGGTAGGCGAGTATTATAATAAAATCGACGACGCGAAGTTATAAGAAAATTAGTTAGCTCCCCCTTTATCTCTATCTCTAATTAACCCTACGCTAACTATCTCTCTCGTAGGTTACCGCGCCGCCGACTTACTAAAGTACCTCCCCGCTAAACCTCCGTCGCTAACTAACGCTATCGATAAGGACTTATAGAGAGGTACCTTACTTAAGGACTTAACCTTTAAATCCTCTGTTAAGTAGGAGTAGCTTATTAATACTATCCGGTAGACGGGGAGTTAAAGGAGGTAAAGAGTATAAAGCTAGCTAAAGGCGAGGATTAAGATTAAGAAGATTCGGACCTATATTTACTACCTATACCTCGATTAAAAAAAATATAAGAAATCGCTACCCTAACTAGATTAAACTACCTTAAGTAACTACCTTTCCCTACTACTTTAGCGAACCTAACTACTTTACTAACTTTTCTTTAATAGGCTACCCCGTAATCTAATCTCCTATAAATAATAATAAAAATCGTACCTTTTCGCGCTCCGTTAAGTCTGTAAGAAATAACTACCTCTCGCTACCTCTTATACGGTATATCTTCTCCCCTCTCTAACTTATCCTATCTTCTAATACCGCTATTCGGGCCTTCTCTATCTCCTCGGCTATAACGGTTAGAAGTCTACGAGACGAGGAACTAGGAGAGGCGATTACTAACCTCTTTTAACTAGGATCCGACTTCCGCTTCGACCCCGCGATCTATTAGTAACCGCGAAAATCGTACCTTTTCCTTTAAGTAAATAACCTTACCCCGTTCCGGCGCGTTAAGTCTTCCATCTATAAATAACTACCCTACCGCCTATAAGGTATATCTTCTCCCTCTCTTCTATATTTTACCTTTAACCTCGACTAGACCTCGTACCTCGTAACCTACTAAAGTAAGTATTACCCGTACTAGTACTATTACTACTTTCTACTCTTTACTTTTTACTCCTTACTTTCCCTTACTATCTCTATCTCTCTTACTCTAAAGGTAGATAGGTTAGATAGGCCCTTTTTCGATACTAACTAAGTTATAGCAAGCCCGCGCGGCTAAGGAATTCTACGAGTAAGTCGCTCCCGAGGTATTAAGTATATTCCTACGGGAGTTAAGGGCCCCCGCGATGTTAAGGAAATTCCTCCGGGAGTTAAGGTATAAGGTTATATTAAGTAGGGAAAACGGATATAAGAAGGATATTAAGGAGCTTAGAAAGTACGGATACGTTAATAACCATATCTACTATAGTACCTCCGCTTCCGCCCGGCGGCCCCAGCGGTAGTATACCTCCTCCTTTAGGTAGCGGACTAACTAAGAAGTATATCGGCTATAATACTATTCTTCTACTCGACTAGTTCGTTAACCTAAAGAAAGCGTCGGTACCCCCTACAGCTAAGTACCTTAACTATCGTTAGTCTTATAATAAGGTATATATACGGAATTCTATCCGTTACTTAACTTCCGTACAGCCTAGACTAATAAAATCAGAGTAATAAGTTTTCGAACGCTATCTACGGTATTATTAATACGCTCCGCGGTAATAAGAATAAACGTTAAGTTAACGATGTAAAGTTATTTCCCATACCTATCCTCGCTCGCTAGAGATCTAGTAAGGCGTTTATAACTGGATTGTTCGACTACCCCCTTTAGAATCTAGGCCCCCCTTAGATTCCTACCCCTTAAATATAGCCTTTAAATATCGATCCGTTTACTCCTAGTCTTAGTATCTAGAACGCCTAGGTAGGAGGAGACTTTTTCGGATAACTAATAGCTACCCCCTAGTTCTTTCTGTAATAAGGTCCCTAGTAGTAGTAAGGTCCCTAGCCCCCTCGACCGCGTTCGCCCCGTTAACTATAACTCTAGTAACCCTAGGTATAACGTTAATTAGTTACCTTACGCGTTATCTCTTATATTAGTAACTTTAGTAGGCGTAGTATTAGTTGTATTAGCTTATTTCTCCCCCGCGGTAAGGATTTTTAAGACTCTCCTAGTACGGTTACCGCCTATACCGAACGGACCGTAATCTAACGTAGATACCGCGTTAAACGCCGTAGTAGAGAGGAACCTTCCGTTACCCCGTCGTTAGAAGCCCTCCGCCGTGCCTAAGATAAACTATCTGGAATACCCGGAGGTAGTAAACTATCTAAAGGTAGACTATCTAAAGGTAGACTATCTAAAGGTAGACTATCTAAAGGTAAACTATCTAAAGGTAGTAAACCCTTTAGTAGCGGTAGACTATTATTAAGCCTGCCCTTCCGACTATCTACTACCCTAGTCTATAGTAATACCCCCGAGGGATCTCCGCTACCCTACTTTATCTACGACTTATACTATATACCTAGGGATATTATAGTCCGAGCCTTTGTTAATAGTATAGCTATCTATTAGTATTATATAGGCCGCTTTATCGAAGCGTCGCCATAGTAATAGAAGTTCTACCTCCGTTATAGGGTTAAGTATTATCGATACGAGTTCTACGACGAAAACGAGGTCGAAAGGGATTAGTACTATCGCTACCGTAAGGAGCTCCGCCGAGTTAATTCTAACGCTAGCTTTGTAAATAGCTAGCGGTCTAGTACGTTTAACCTACTCGACCGACTAACGGAAGCCCTAGTACTATCTATACCCTCCTTTATTATCTCTAATAGTTACGACCTTCGTCCTCTTATACGTAGTCGTATTAAACGTATTAAGTATCCTTATCGTTAGCTATCCGTTAAAGCCCCGCGTACCCTATAAGCCCCCCGGCATATAGCTTCGGCCCTAGACTTCGCTATTAACCTCGTACGGCCTAATCCGCTATTCTAAGGTATTATCGACCTCCCTACTCTAACCCCCGAGGATTAAGGGTATATAGCTAAGTTTTAAAAAGCCTTAAATACTAAAGAATACGTAGAATACCCTTATTACCGCCGGTGTTAATTCGACGTACGTCTTACTAGCGACCCTACCGTATACTAAAAGTACTACTCTATAGATAATTATAGGCGGCCGGATAAGCCGTACTTCTAGTCTACCGTTAACGCTCTCGACTTTAGCGACGTACTAGACTACCTCCTAAAGCTATCGTAGCTTAAGGAGTAGTTAATCGCTAGGGTATACGTCTACTACGAGGCTATAAGTATCCGAGGTACGTAGTATAAGTATAAAGGGTACGTCGTTAGCTTTCTACGTAATATTAGTAAGATATATAGCTAGTTACTACTTCTACCCTAGGATATAAAGTACCTTATCCTCCGCCTAGGTAACGTTACTAACTAGCCTTACGTTATCCGATAATTTAGGTAGAACTATTATATAAAGTAGAGTAATATCCGGATATAACTAGACTTCTTAAAAGCTAACTACCCTAGATATATAGATGTAAAAGTATCCGACTAAAGGCTCTTATAGCTACCGGCTAACGGCGCCGATTTAATATATCTTATACCCTAGTATATCGTAGCTAATATAGATCTTAGCGCTTTACTCGACGAAGATAATAACTTCTTTAAATTCCCGGAGGTAACTACCGTACTTAACCTTATAGCGGATTAGAATTAACTAAATACTTTCCGCTAAAAACTTAATACTAAAGAGGGTTTTTCCTAACCTTCCTAGCCTACTTAGCCTTCCTAGCCCGCCTAACCCGCCTAACCTTTTATCGTTAACGCTAGCTTCCGTAGTACGTCGCTTAGCGAGTTTAACCGATCGTAAACCTTACTATCTTAGGCTTTTCCGACTTTATACCCTTTTAGTACCGTAGACTTTATAACCCCGCGTTAGCGCGTTATTAAGTACCGATACTACTTAAAATATACTATAAGGTAGTACGATAACCGATTTACTTAATACCCTAGATTTCGCTTCGTCGTCTTTAATACCCTTATACGTATATAGACTAACGCTAAGAGTAAATTCTACGTTAAGTAGAAAGCCGGAGCCGTACCTTTTAACGCGGAGTAATTACAAGTTATATTTAATACCGATACTAATAAATCTAAGGTACTACTTAAGTTAGTAGTTAAGTTCTCCGACTTTATCCTCGGTATACGGCCATACTAGAACGTTAAGCGCTATAGCCTTAAGGCTTTCGTATACCAACTCGGTATTCCAGCTCTTTTCTATACCTTCTCGCCGGCCGATTACTATTAACGCTCCCTAGTAAGGTTAATACCTAACTTTAGGTAATAGCTCGCGGTTCCGGAGCGTAAACGCCTCGTTATCTTACGTATTAACTTACGCGATAATCCTTATATTACTACCTAGTACTTCTATACGAGATATATAGCCTTCCGCGACTACGTTTTAAAGCTTAAGTTTAATATTACGGACTACTAGGCTTACTATAAGTAATAGGCTCGCGGCTCCCCTTATAGTTACGGTCTTTACTAGGCTAATAAGGCCCTTATCCCCGTAATAGAGACCGAGGAAGGCTAGCGTCTATTTTCGTAGTTCTAAGGAGTCTATATCTCTACCCTTAACTTCTATCCGGATCGTTAGGTCGGATACGATAAGGCTAACCCCTTAATTATAGGTACTAATCGGCCGCCTACCTTTAATACTTTATTATAAGTTATTAACCGTATTTAACGTTATACCTATAACGAGACTTACTACCTACGTAATTCGAAGCTTCTAGTTATCGCCCCCCCTAGTACTATAGCTCCGGTAGGAAAGGTATACCGATTCTACTTCCCCCGGCCTTACTACGAGGAGCTTATAGTTATTAGATACCCTAGCCAGACTTACTTCTAGTTCGACGCCGCTCGTAATAACTCGCGCCTTAATAACTACAACTATACCGTAGTACTAACTTAACTAGTAAATACTAATATTACGCCTTATACTAGTATCTAGGCTATATTATAATATATCGCTAAATACTATAGTAAGGCGGAGATTAAGTCTAAGTTGTATAACGATCTTACGAAAAAAGTACTTCCTCGTATCTCTACGCGCGACCTTATAACGTTATTCGTTACTAAGATACTAAATAAGTTAACCTTAGAGCGAGATATCTCTACGTAGGAGGTATACTACATCCTTTACAACTTACCCCTTTCGGAGGGTACGCGTTAAGTACTCTCTATTAATTACCGACTAGTTACGTAAATCCCCGAGTAAGTTATTCTCGACGAGTATAACGCTATTACTAATATCGTTAGTATCTACAAGAAGTATCTCGTACGCTCTAATAAGTACGCCGACTTAACTTACTTCGAGTTCCTAACCTTTATTAACTAAACTAGTAGTAGGGGGTAGATATACCGTACGTTCTTATATACCCGCGCCTTTAACTATTTCCCTAGGTATAAGGCTAGTAGCGATACTTTAGATAACTTCTATCGCGTTAAACTAATACTTAATTATCCCTATCGCGCCCCGTAAAACCTCCTTACCGTTAAAGACTCTTTCTACGAGACTTATACGGAGGCCTACGCTCTTTACGTAGAAGTATATAACTATATTAACGATTATTACGGAGAGTTACCTATTACCGATGATAATAAGTTCGAGGAAAAGGTTTACGAAGAGGAAATCGCTTTAGGCGGCTAGGAGGACTTTACTCGTACGTTACCGAACTACCCTATCGAAACGGATAAGATCGATTTACTTAGCTAACGCCTTTAAGATTTAACTATAGACTAGACCCCTTATATTGGTAGATACGCTTTCCTAATTCCTATTACTCGGGACTTTTAGAAGACTACCGCTATAGATTACGGTAACGTACCTATCGAGTACGCCGATTACGCTATAAAGTAAAGCCTTAACCCTAAGTAGAGGCTTTTATTTAACTAGTTCGTTAACTACTACTAAAAGGTTATCGACCTTTCTAAACCTCCTCCGATTCTAGTATAAGTTAACGGGCGTAGCGGTACTAGTAAAAGTTATATTATTAAGGCTATTTTAGCTCGGCTTAAGACTATAGTACGCGACGCCGGCTTATATACCGGCCCTATCGTCGTTCGCGCCGCTCCTATTAGCGTAGCCGTTAACGGTATTAATAGTAGTACTATATATTCGCTCCTTAAGTTACCGATTACTAAGGGCGAGATAGCTCCCCTCGTTAGAGGTACTTTTTCTACGTTATAGCTCCGGCTCCGTAACTTCCGTTATTTTATCGTTAACGAGAAGTTTATAATTAACCTCCGCGTATTAAATTAAATCGACTCTCGCCTCCGTAAGGCCTTTCTAAAGTAGTCGGATATCGCCTTTAAAGGCCGTAGTATTATACTTATCGGCGACTTCTTCTAGCTCCCCCCCGTTATAGAAAAAGCTTTTTATTAGTAAGATACTACGAAGCGCTTTATTTAGGAGGTCCGCGGTAAGGCTTTCTATAACGAGTTTACTATTTCCATCGAGTTAAAGTAGGTAGTTCGGTAATAAGGAGATACTTAAGCCGGCTTTAAGGCTACCCTCGATAAACTACGTAGTAATAACCCTACTATTATTTACTAACGCTTACTATCGACTCGTATCTAGGCCTCCTTACCGCTTCCCGAGGTTTAGTCTTTCGATAACGCCCTTCGTATCTTTTTAACTAACGGCGCCGTTAAAGAGTATAACCTTATATACCTTAAGTAGCTTCCGAATCCCTACTTTATATACAAGGCCGTTAACGTTAGTCCGAAAGTAGTAGAAATAGAGGCTGTTAACGCCGGTAACCTCTATAATAAACTACCGCTTATTATCAGCGCTCGGGTTATACTTCTTAATAACGTATAGACTAAAGTCGGCCTCGTTAACGGAGTAGTTAGTATAATCGTCGACCTTAGCTAAGCCCCCGGCGCCGAGCTACGGAAGGCTAAGAAGCTAGACGTATTATTCGTAGTAATAGTACGGTTCGATAACTATACTAGTCCTAATATACTTACCGGCGTCGTCGACGCTCCGGCCGGTATAGATCTTACAGAGGCGGTACCGATCTTCCGCGCTAACAGAGACTTTATACAAGGCGTAGCCGAGTATAGTCGTACGTAATTCCCGATAACTATCTCTTACATTATTACGGTCTATAAGAGCTAAGGCGCTACCCTTAATAAGGCCGTCGTAGATATCTCCGGCCGCGAGTTCTAAACTAGCCTTTCCTATATAATAGTCTCGCGCGTTAAAACGCTATAAGGCCTTATATTTAAGAGTCCTTTCGATCTAGATTTTATCCGCGCGGGTCGAGGTAATAAGACGGTAATTAATCGTACTAAAGATCTAGTACTATATAAGGAATAGTTTCTGTAACCTACTACGGAAGCCGGTGCTAGTGCTACGGAGGCCGGAGCTGGAGATAATGCCGCTAATACGGAGGCCGGAGCTGGAGATAGTGCCGGTGCTGTGGAGGCCGGAGCGGTGGCGTAAGGTGGTGGAATGGATAAGGCAGATGGTGTAGATAGGCCAGTTGTGTAGGAATTAACTGTATTTATTATAGATAGTGCTTAAAGTGTTATTTTTCGCGCTTAAAATTAACGTCTAACTTAAATAGATTCTTCGGTAACTACGGTAATTGTACCTACTCCGACTACGCCGTCTACGACTTCTACAGTAACTACGGTAACTATAACAGCTCCGTTATCGCCGAGAGAGCCAAAGCAAGCGAATTCGCCACCTATAGCTCCTACGCCACGAGGGGGATCCCTCGTGTGGCGGCAGGGGAGCACGTGGGGGGTGTGCTGAATCTTCGCCCTCAGCTTTGACTTTCGTCCGCGCATGGACGTGACTTGTATGCCACTGTGACCATTTGTGAAGAGTGAGAAGGTGGAATCCCCTCATGGGTGAGGCAGAGGGAGTGAGCAGGGTGCGAGGGAGACCAACCTCGTCTAGTGCTTGGGAAATTCCAAACAACCGCGGTCAAAAGAGATATAGATCAAAGCTATATGAGAGTGACTGGACTGATACTCGTGATGGCCGAGAAGAACCAAGTACCTGGATAGTAGCGGTTGAAGGGCAATGGATAGGACAGCTGGTGAGAGAGGGAGGGGTTGAGCAGAAGAGTGCCGGGGATAAACTCAAAGTTAAGAAAATATCAGAGCCACTGCGGTGTTCTCAAGAGAAATAAATTGCCAAAGATCCAAAAGTTCAGGTGTTTATGAAGCTGGAAGAAAGACGTCGTCGCAGCAGCGCCATGAGAGGCAAGTGGGCCATGAAAAATCAGTTGGCGGTCTACCAAGGGCTGCGGTAGGCTGGCATTTGCATTCGGTGCTAATCGCGACAAACGGACTCGGTCAAGAGTCACTTCACTGTTTTGTGCTTGCAGATGCAAGTTTGAGGCCCCCATTCGCAGTCACGACACCCCGGCTGGCCCAGTGACGCATCGTTAGCACCCCCCGCGGTCTCCCACCCACAGCCCTAACAGTGGGCCCAGCACCTCCCCAAACCTCGTTTGGTTTGCCGCGACGACAAACAGGCGTTGCCTCCAACGACATCTCATCGAACTGACCCAAACCCCCATCCAAACATCCCCCCCCCCACCACTCACCCACAATGGAAAACGGCGCCGTCTCCCAGTCCGAAGGCAAGGACCCCTCCGTCTTCCTGGGCGAAATCATCGGCCACCCCGTCACGGTCAAGCTCAACTCGGGCGTCATCTACAGGGGTACCTCCCCCCTTCCCCCCTTATCAATTGCACCTCCAGAAAGCACTCTGACTGTGATTTGGCAGGCGAGCTGCAGTCTGTTGACGGCTACATGAACATTGCGCTCGAAAAGACGGACGAGATCGTCAACGGGGCCAAGCGGCGGCACTATGGCGATGCCTTTGTCCGAGGCAACAACGGTCAGTTTTGCCTGCCTGTTTCCTCCTCGGCAACGGCATTTGAGTCTAACCTGGTGGTAGTCATGTATATCTCTGCCGACTGAGGATATCCTGACTGTGGTCGGGAGGTGTCATTGAAGTGACGAGCTATGGGAGAGGGGCCGCGCCGTGTTGAGGGCTACCTCAACATGAGCTGGGTAGCAGCATTGCGATGCCCTTGGAATGGACTCATTTGTCGTTGGCGACCCGTGGCGGAGGCTGCGGAAAATCTCAACCAAGTTATCGACGGAAGGGGCTTGCGACCAAAACAACCATCTGGTTCTGGGGAGATGTTCCATCCCCCGAGCCCGGTGTTCACCAACATAATCAAGTTGGACTACCTACGTATCAATGGAGACTGACATGAAGTCGGTTTTCAGAAACCACAGTGGAAAGGAAATATACAACGCTTATACCAATGGTCCAGGTCTATCAGACAAACACAAGACACTCATTGGGATCAGGATTTGATGGCGCCAGTGATCTTGGTACCTCCACGGGCCCTCATACCTCTACACAAGCCTACCACCCGAAGCCTCGAAGAGTCGTTGTTACCGGGTCCGGTTGGTGGGGATTTGGCGAACACAAGTACCTGACTTCAGCCTGGGGGCTGGCCATGGCAGGTAAGTGCCACTGACTTGAGACTCGGCCGAGTCCGGCCACCGTACTTCCGGCTCGAAACTGCGGCAAAGACGCGGAGGGTCCGTCAATACAGGAGTTGGATCAACTCGGTAAACCCGTTTTCTCAACATTTCGCTCCAACTCCCCCAACCCAGCAGGAGATTCATCAGCCCAACGCTGCCCCCCTGAAATATCTACCAGATCCAGCTATCTACAATTTTCCACAACCACCTCCGGCGACACGAGACCCAGCCTCACTGGAAAGGCGGCCGCGCCACCGGTGGGTAAGGAAGGCCACCGGGGACAAGAACCGGGCCACCACCCACGGCAGGCCCGGGACCCTGAGAGACGCGGTTGAACAGCCCAATCAGGACCCTCCCGACCGACGGCTCCAGCTCGGTCCCGTCCCTCGCAATCTTGACCTCCCTGTTGGAGTTCCACGGGTTCCTCAGCCCCCGGGCCCTGTAAAACGGAAGCCTCGCCGTCGACAGCCACTCGAGCCGGAACGGCTTCCCCCACGCCTTGGTCTCCTCGCCCGAGGCGGCGCCGTCGTCCCCTCCGCTGACGGATCCGCCGCCCGACCCGTCCTCGTCGGCGGCGGCGGCCTGGTCGTCCCGCTCCGCCTCCCAGAATATCGTGCCGCGCGCCGAGTCGTCAATGATGCGGCCCTTGGGCGCGAACTCGGTCGCCTCGGTGGGTATGGCCTTGGGCAGCTCGACGTCGGCGGCCGGCTGCGCCTTGGGCGCAAAGGCGATGGCCGCGCTCGGGTCGTCGATGATGGGCGACACCATGCGCGCGTAGCCAAAGTACTCGCCCGACTTGTTCGCCGAGAAGACGAGGTACACGTTGTCCGAGTTCTGCGACATACAAAGTCAGCTCAATGTCCATGTCGCTGCCCCTTTTCTCCAGCCCCAGGGGGAGCGTGTTTCTCGTGCCGGGGTGTCCTTTTGCCACTTACGTGAAAGGCATTGTTGAGCGTCACCTCGTTGTGTGACTGCGTCGCCCAAATGTTTGTCCGAACGCTCAGCTCAATGTCCTCGACAGTCAAGCTCTTGAGGATGAAGAATCGGTCCTTCTGGGCGGGTGCGCCTTCGACCGGAGACCCCATCGCCTTTCCTTCCGCGGAAGTCGCCGCCGACGCCCCCCTGTTGGCGGCATCGGCACCCTCCACCTCTCTCGCGCCGGACGATTCGGGTGTCGGATCCGGTTGCGGCGCGGACGCGGCCGGGCCTGTCGGCGCGGTGTTGCCAGTCGGGCCTTCGACGGTACTCTTGCGCAGGCGGCTGACGAGCCTCACGGTGAGGAACTTTGAGTCGTGGAGCTTGCGCTGGGCGGCCACGCTGGCGGCCTCGTCCTTGAAGTTGGCAAAGGCGCAGTTGCTCTTGGAGATGAGAAACAGGGACTCGAGCCCTTCGGCCTCCTTGCATACGTGGTGCACCAGGCCCATGAGGTCCGTCTGCGGCGGAAGGTTGCCGATCCAGATCGCGTGTCCTGCCCATCGAACTGTCAGCTTCCGTCATCTCCGGCGCCAGAGGGTGGGAGTTTTGGTGTCGGGATGGGATGGAGTGCCGAAAAAGGGGTAACTCACCACTTTGTCGCGGCTTCCTGGGCGGCCCACGAACGACATCTACAGGCTGCATGAGCGACGCTGTCCGACCCCCAAACTTTGGGGAAACAGAATACTGACCCTTTCCGACATCCGGCGTCGAGGAAGAGCCGGCGGCCTGGTGGGTGGCTCCGGGTTGCGGGTGCTGGTACTGCCTGGGATCGACGGGCTGCGGAACAGGCGAGGCATATTGCCCCAGCATCATCTGCTGGGCCTGGGGATGGCCATGGGGCTGGCCAGCAAAGGGGGCCGGCTGGGGATAATAGTATGGAGGGACGTGGTGCTGCTGCTGCTGGCCGACGACGACTCCGGCGGGATAATAAGCCAGGTCGGTCCTCGCGGGGAGGTTTGGCTGGGCCTGGGCGGCGAGCGGTGATCCGTAAAAGTGCGGTGGCAGGTGAGGTTGCGGTGTCATGTAATATTGCTGTTGCGTCGGAACCGGGCTCTGCCCCGGGAACTGCGAGACTGAGACAGGGGACGACATGGCCATCGCGTTATACCGCGCCTGTTGACCCTGGCTGCTATTGTACGGCCGGGATGCCGCCGCCGGCTGCTGCTGCTGCTGCTGCTGCTGTAAGGCACCCGCCATGCCGCTCATGTCGAACGGTCCATGTCCGCCTCGCGGCGGACCGTACTGTTGCTGCCCTGCACCCATCTGTGCCGGCAACGGGTGTCGAGGGCTGGGGTGGTCCTGTTGTTGGGAGTGCTGGGACTGGGACTGGGACGTCGAGAAGCCTTCACCGGCTGGCTGGCTTGAAACCACGGCCGAGTGCGTTTGGAACGCGCTGCCGGCGGGGGCTCCGTGACGCGGAAACTCTGCTGAGGCTCCGGTATCGTGTGGCGTGTCTCCCATTTGAACCTGTCTGGATCCTTGTTGCCTGGGTGGACAGTTTCAAAGTTGATCGGTCACTCTCGAAGCTGTTTGAGGCGAGTCCAGTTCCAGTCTGTGTCGATGTGTGCGGTCTGGGACTGCCGAACCCACGGTTCTCGCTCGCTGGTGATGTATTCGAGTCGGATCGTGGCCGGGTCAACACACGGTCACGGCGATGCCCAAGAGAAGGATGGGCTTGGGCTTGGTCGGGGTCGGGTCAGGGTCAGGGTGCTTTGGGCAACGCAAGACGACGAGACCAGAGGAGAAGTCGGGTTCTGCAACCTCGCAGCGACCAAACGGAGGCGCGGTATATCAGAGACTTGGGTGGCGGAAGGCGGAGGGATCCACGGAGGGGGAGCTCTAATCGTACTCGTGTGCTTGTGGGATAAAGAGACTGAGAGACTCCTCTTCAACCCGCAAAGCCAAAGCCCTAGACCCTCGCGAGCTCCGTTCTCCTCGTGCATGCCGGCGCCGATCATGGCCGCAGAGTTAGGCGTCCAATGCTAAGTCCCCGAGCAGCCCAACTGCAGGGGTTGTGTGTGTCGAGTGTGTCTGTCAGTTCTCCCATTCTCCCACTCGTGGCCCTTCCGGGTTGCCATCTTTGAGTCGCCCCCCCATCTTGACCCCCTTTGGGCGGTACCCGTGGGGCTCGAGACGACGTCCCGGCATGGAACTGGCCACGGCACTGGGGGCGAATGGAGGCTCGGAGGCGCAGGACGGGTGGGCTACACCGACATGAACGGGGAGGCGGCGCAGGTGGGAGAAGCACCCATGCTCCACGGCATCCAGGAACACACACACCACCGCATTGCCATCCATCACCCGGGCAGCTTTGTGGCGCCGTGCTCCCCGTGCCATCTTTACAGAATCACGGCCCTCGACGGGAGAAAGTTTCCACTTTCCACCTCCCAGAGAGGATCCGGGAGAACGGGCGGTCCCTCTCAGATGTATACTTGGCGTATCCGTCTTGCATGCCGGACTGTCGCCGGGAATGGGGGGGAGCGGTGGCGGAAACTCGCCTGGAGAAATATCCAGCCTCAGCCAGTCCTATCAAGATTGCCCATCCGTGTGGGTGGTTGTGGCGGTCCCATCCATCCACCCACCCATCCGTGCCATCCCACCAGACCCTGGCGAGGAGGCCCGGAGGGCATGAGAGCACTCCCGAGGGGACGGCAAGAGACCGAGGGGGGGGGCCTGGGGTCTGGGCTGATGGCCACCGGTCTCCGATCTGCAAAGGCAGGACCCGAGGAACCCTGTTTTGCCCTGGCAGCCTGGGTCTACCAGCCTGGGTCTGCGTTGATTGTGTGCTTCTTGAATTCAAAGTTGCCTCCACAGATGGCAGTTGAGATTCCAGTTCCGGATACTGCTGTATGGCAGTGTACACAGTAGGTTCAGATATCTTCCGAGTACTCGGTACTGCGCAAGTGTGCGCGTTGTGTCCGAGGGCCGTCATCTGTCCCAACATGTTCCGCGATGCTGCCAACCAGCCAACCTACCGTGTGCGTGGGAGGCGAGCGCCCGTTCCCCATAGGGCTGGGCCGCCATGTCTGCTGGTTCGGATGGCACTGATGTGAACTGGCGGTGGTCTCTCTTTTGCCACACACGTGGGCTCCAAGCTGGAGCTCGCGTGCTCGCCAGGCTTGCCGGAGACCACAGTGCGGAGTCCAAGGCGGAGAAGTCGATGCTGGTTCTCATGGAATTCTCATATTCCCATGCGTCCACGAGGTCCAGTCCCATTTCTGGTCTTGCCTCTCGCCCGGGACGGTTGGGATCCGGAGGGAAGAGGCAAACTTCCTTCAGACGTGTGAGGGGCCACAGCATGAGGCGGCGGATGGCATGTGGCTGCGGAGGCGGGACAGGCGCCGTCATCGCCACCGGTGATGGTTTGCAGGTTTCTCAAAACCCTGGTCTCCGCATTGATCGGCAGTCCTGACGACAGCCGGCCACACACAACCAGCCCCCCCCCCCCATGAGAGAGGACCCTGAAAAATACAGGAAAGAGACGGTGCTGCATGAACATGTGATAATATTTGCCATATTTGGGGGACCACCCCGTTTGCCCACGAATCCCGTTGTTGGCCGTTGACCTGTTGTTGGGAGAAGCATTCGACACCGGACTGGTGAGACTGGGCAGCTTCTTCCGTGAAGAGGCTGGTGACTTGAGGGGTTTGCACAAGGGTATCGGGTTGAGAAGAGCCAGCCGATCGAGGTCTGGGTGGTTCCAGGCCCTCTCAATCTTGCACGCCGAGGCAGGAAAGTATCTGACGACGTCCACAATATGGCCGGGGAAGGCAATTCCGAATATCTGGATGCGGGCACGCAGCAAGCAGACAAGCAGGCTAGCCAGGCCAGGGTCTTTCGTGCGTGAGTCCGAGTCCCCGTGTCCCCGAACCCATCCTCGCCCTCCTCGCCCTCGGTCGTGCCCGTTCGAAACAGGCCTGCAGGTCTGCTGTGCAAGGTTGAACCTGTGATGAGGGGTCCTTCATACTCACCTCGTGTACTCCGTACCAGGTGTTGGGCGGGTGTTGTCGCTGGTTTGGTTGGAGGATGCAAAAGCTCAAAAAGGCAAACGGCAAAAGGCGATCGATGACGACGACGATGAACAGGTCCAAAAACCGGGATGGACCATCCAGGCCACGGGCCACGGGGTTCGGAAGCACCTGTGACATGGAAATCCAGGGGAAATACGCAGTATGACGCCCGCCTTCACAAAAAAACACCACCAAAAATACCACCATGAGTGAAATATGAAATATGAAATATGATGCATGCGAAAGCGAACAGAGGTTTGCTGGAATGTCTGAATTGGTCTCTGCCATCTGCGGGTTTGATTGATAATTGATAATTCAACATCCACCATGTCACGCAGGCCCATTTTCACGCCCAACGTTCCATAGGTCTTTCGGACTGTTTGCTCCGCCCTGTCAAGACTGCGCATGCCATGCCAGCGCCGACCCGTCGAAGTATCGAAGCACGGCCCGGGTGAAATAACCCCGAGCTTATGCTCTGCAATCATCAATGGCCTCTGCCACCACATCACCAAAGCAGGCTGCCGTCAAGTGGACGCTCAACTTCCATAAAATAATCCCAGTTGAGCCTTGGGTTCAGCTCGGCCCCAGAGCTTCTGGTATTACACTGACTTCCAGTCCGGCGCTCCCAGCTTAATCCTTCTTGAGCGGAACCGTCACCTCCTCGATCCCGTCCTTGGTGATAATGACCATCTGCAGCCCATCACCGACCTCGATATGACGCTCGACCGCGCCGTCAAACGCATCCTTGACCAGAACCTCCACCTCGCTCCGCGACAGGGGATTCCGTGGCCGCTCCTGGAGCGCGTGGCCCTCGCCGCTTCCGGGGAGGTACTGGTTCTTGAAGTTGACCTGGTTGTCGAGGAACGGCATGATCAGGCTCGCCGCCGCGCCGCCCGCGCGGCATTGCTCCCGCTCGTAGCTGCCGACGGGGTCGTACGAGTAGACGGCGCCCCGGCCCTCCTCGTCCAGGCCGCCGAGGATCGCATAGGCGTAGTAGGGGAAGAAGCGCTTCTGGTACAGGATCGTCGACAGGCGCTGCGCGCACGCCTTGACCGACATGGGCTTGCCGTGGCGGTACTGGTACAGTTTGCAGATGGAATCCAGCCGCTCCTTCAGCGCCTCGCCGTCCGCTGTGAACCCCACCACCGAGAGTGCCATGGTCGCGTCGTGCTGGTCGGCCGTGGTGCCGCCAATCTTGAAGACTTTGGGGTGGTTGCGCGAGTTGATGCTGTAGCCCGACGTCAGGCGGGTGTCGCCGGCCAGGATTGTGAAGTCGGCGCCGGCGATGGCGAGGGTCGAGCCTCCATTGTCGGTGTACCTGCACGGAGAGGGAGTTAGCAAGTGGTCAGAACAGATGCGCCTCTGCAATGTCGTTCACCGGGCCTCTTACGGGTCGAAGCGATGCTCCCGAGCTCCCTCTGGCGCGGCGGTCCTGGGCACGTCGCTGAACGAGTAGCTGGGCCCGTTCAACGTCGGGTTCTGGCTGAACATGGCCATGGCTTCGGGCGGGTCTGTGGGGGGTGGATGTGGACCGGCTGCGGTGCGGTGCTTTATTGCAGAGCAGAAATTCAACTTCGGGTTGGGGATGGCGGGAAGAGATGCGGATGTTTCGGGCTGGTGGTGCTGCGGTGGTTTGCTTGATGGATTGATTGTCTCGTTGAGGCTCGAAGGCTGCCCGGAGCTCGCGCGTCAGCTGGAGCCTGCCCGCCCACTGCTGGACTCTGGAGGGAGAGCTCTGACCAACCAGGCCGCCCCCAGAGCTCCAGGCCCCTGATGACTCAGCAAGGAGACAGAGCTGGGGGGGATGAGTGACAGGGATTCTTTCGCGACTGCCGCTGCCAAGCCCAGGACAGCTGAGCGAGAAGGAGCTTGTGAAGGCTGGGACAACTTTCAATTTCAAGGTTGGCCATTTTTTGTAATTTTTGGACTTCAATCCTCTCCCGAGTCCCAGGTCCATCCATGAATGCCGCTGGTCAAGCTTGGCCTGCCCCGACGCGCTTCATCGCCAGCATCACGAACACCGCGAGCGAGTTGAAACCACCTGCTGTTTTTCTGGACACCCCTTTGGACGACGAAATAAATACCCGACACCTTGACGACCCGACCGACCGACCGACCGACCGACGGCGGCGCATGTCCATGACGTGCAGCAATTGAACCCCCTCGATCCCTACTCTTCGCCATGGCTCGAGATATTCGGCAGCACGCGCTCCAGCGCATCGCTGTGCTTTCGGCCGCGAACTCATCTGTCCCGTTTGACCGCTCCGACCTCAGTCGCCTGTGCAAGGCCGCCCCTAGCCATGGCCATGGCCACGCCCGCTCCCACTCCGGCGTCAATGGCCACGGCACGCGCTCCAAGCCAGAGGTCGGGCGCATTCCCATGGTTAGTCAAGCCAACAGTGCTGTGCAGTGCTGGCATCCTTACCAACCAACCCGAATCTGCAGACAATTCGAGAGTACGAAGTCCTCCTGGCCCTGTGTAAAGCCGCCCCGGCTCTGCAGTCTGCCCCGTCGGCCCAGAAGCTTGCCCGGCACCTGGTGCCCTACCTGCTCGATGCGCACATCCAAACCTTTGCCCCGTCGCCCTTCTTCCGAAAGGTTGAGCCGTCTCCCACCGAGTCCCTGAGCTTCCACGTTACCGCAGCCCTTCTGTCTCTCGGAGCCCGCCATCCCGATGTTCAGCAGCACATATCCGACAACATCGCCGTGTTTCTCAACACCTGCGCCCGGGCCACCGAGAACATCTCGCAGGCCGACGATGACGACCCGGCGGCTCTGGAAGACGCCGTCCGGACCGCCACCATTACGACGGCTCTTTTGGGTTTCCTGGATGCTGCCTGTGCCCAGGCCGACTTTTGGAAGGCCGGCGGCCGGCTCGGCCTCATCTCGCGACTCCGCGACCTTCTCTCCCAGCCTTTCCTCGTCGCTGTCGAATCTGCCTTCTCCACCATCAGAAACACTCACTCCCACGACCGCTACGCCAGGGAGTGGAAACGATGGCTGCGGTACTACCAGGATATCGATCGGCCGCTTGGCGCCATGCTCCTTCAGCGCAGCTTCATGTGGCTTCTCGTCGGCGCAACTTCGCTTCTCGTGGTGGAAGAGGATGCCTTGCGAGACTCGCATGTCCTGGACATCATCATGTCGGGTGTTGGACTTCGCCGCCCGTTGACGGCCAAGAGCGGAGAGGCCGACTTCCGCTCCGTCGAGCTCTACGCTACCGTTGCTATCGACCAGATGAACTACTTGGAATCAAGTGCCGATTTTGACAGTCTTTCCCCGGCGAAGCAGAAGCTGGCCTTTTCTGTCCGGGCCTGTGTGTTGATCAGCTACTTGAATGCTTGCACGCTCAACGAGGATGCTGCCGACTGCGAGGTGCTCATGACTTGGCTCGAGGATGCCCTGGGCGACCCGTCGAGCATGGCCGACGAGGAGCTCGCCTGCGCAGTTCTCAAGTCCATGGCTTTGCTCTGCCGCGTCTCTCCTTCCTTCGCCACCAACGTTAGCCGTCTCCTCCCGGGCTTCATCCTGCGGAGCGGAGCAAAGCCGCGGACCATTCTGGTCGCCTCAAAATGCCTCGCTTTCGTCCTCCAGCTGCTTTCCAAGGACGCTGTCATTACCACCCTGTACACCCTCGGCAACGTTTTGACTCCTGCGAACCAGCGGGCCACCAACGGTGGCGATGTCGACGTTCATGACTTCTCCAGCCGCCCGTCGACAGATAGCCCCTTGTCCTGGCAGATGGGCGGGGAGGAGGAGCTTCATGTCGTCCAAGGCAATGTGGTTCAGACCATCTGTGAGATCGCATCCACCTGCAAAGATGACAAGATTACGGGTCTCGCCCAGTCGATGCTTTCGCAAAAGATTGTCAATTTCACCGGCCCCATGGACTCTCGAATCATCACCGGCGCTGCGACGCTGTCTCTCAGCGGCGGCCAGGCCGAGTTCCGTTATCTGCTCAAGAGATTTTCCACCGTTGCACATGATGCCGTGGTTGACAACAAGGAGGGCGTACTGCACGCGGTAGGTTTTGCCCCCAAGACCCGGGCCTCTGAACACACTTGCTGACCAGGCTCAGATCATGAAAGCGCGCAACCACATCTCTGCCAATGTACGGAGTGATTCGCCTCTCTATGACATTTACCTGGAGCACTTGCTGGATGGCATCATCTCCCAAGGAGATGCACAGAACCACCCATCTCACCACCACAAAGAGTCGGATGTCGAGCTTGCTGCTCGAGAGATTGCCCAGTTTCTGCAACCCCTCTCGGTCTTCATGTCCGTTCATGACATTGCCTTTGACAATGCGACAGATGATGACACGCACTCGCTGCTCCGCGATGCATGGTTCAATATCGTCGTCCATGGCTTCAACCCCTCGACCGACCGCGGGAAACAGTACGCAAACGAGCTCCGGATCATGGCCATCCACTCGCCGCCCTTGGTGCTGGAGAGCCGAGGAGAGCAGGATGAGAGCGATATTGAGCTCAACCCCATCCTGCGCCGAGGGGATAGCTCTGACCGCGAATCGCTGCAAAAGAAGCATCTTTGTGAGCAGATACCAAGCCGAAGCGGCGAGATTCGCAGCCTTAGCTACCGCAAGGTCATATTCCTCCAAGCCGCTTATCTCGTGGAGCACCTTCGAGCCGACGCCGGCGATTGCACAAAGGCCTTGTCGTACTTTCTCGAACCGAGCATGCGGAGAGGCGATGTCAGTCGCACAATGGATGGCATCATGAATGCGGTCATGGACCAATACCTGAAGAAGACGCTGCGCGCTTCCACTCCCACTTTCTCTGCACAATACGCCGCAGCCCAGCTCGCCAAGATCTTCTGCGGGTGTTGTCACCGGATCGAACGAGTCCAACAAGCCGCCTACGGTTGCGCCGATCGTATCATCAAGGAAACCCCCTCGGCGCTGTGCCAAAGGGTGTCGCTCTTTGCACTTCTGGAACTCCTCTCCCTCATGTGGTCTAGCTGCCTGGAAGCCGAGACGGATAGATACGAGCCCCGCACGACCTTCCAGTCTCCTCGGGGCAGCGTCACTGTGGAACTCTCGGATGATTATCAGTTCAGACTGCTGACGCTCGAGGGGTTGCTGGCCAAGGCAAAAGTGTGGCTAACGAGTGCTGTTGACGTCGCCCCTGCAGACGTCAAGGGCCTCTTGCAGACCTATCTTTCCGAGTTCGATGATGAAGCGACTTTTGGCCATCTGTCACTGGGACGGTCGTTCGCTATTGAAATTGGCTCCGCCATTCCAGCGACGGACCAGAGGCTCTCGTCGCTTGACATGCTTGGTGACTACCCCATCAACACTGCTTCTGACTTCATGGCTCAGTATACAAAGCGCCAGGAGTACCGCTACTCCGAGGCGTTGCCGGATCATAGCCTCGAATGGCTCAGCTTCATGCGGCTGGACCGCAGGTCGTCTTTCCTACCTGCTTCAGAAAGTGAGAGCGCCGACGCTCTTTCTGCCCTCTCTCACATTGAACGGCGTCTACTCAACCGAAAGCCCACCACTGTGGCAGACATTCGAGACATACTCCGTCGTGCCGCTGCCCTCCTCTGCCGGAGCGAGCACGACGAGTGCTCCGTCGTCCACTACCTTGTCAGCATCCCCTTCGCCATGTTTACAAAGCAATCCATCAAGCTCGGCGTCTCGCTTTGGCTTGGTGTAATAAACGAAAACCCACGCATGGAACCTCGTATTCTTGTCGAAATCGCGCAACAGTGGGAGTTCACCATCCAGAGGAAGCTTGGTCTTTTCAACCCGAGCATCACCAGCCCCGATCCGTTTTTCCTCAAAGAGGAGTTCGCCCCCAGCGACAATGTGGCCCTGGCCAAGAAGAAGCAGCAGGTGCACAACCTGCTTGCTCCCCACACCACTCTGTTGCAGTTCCTGAGCAGCCACTACAATGCCACCCGTCTTGGCAACCTGGATACTCACCAGATCTTCCTCCGTCTCCTTGAAGTGACTATGGAGGCGGTCAGGCACTCGACGCCCCACCCAATGGCTAGGGAGATTCGCTTTCAGGCAATTCTCTTTGGCTTCCGAGTCCTCAAAACCAGCACGACGATGGAGTCGCTCGCAAAGTGGCGGCTGAAAGACTCGCTTCTCTCTGCTGGTCTGAGCTGGTTCAGCACGGCGCCACGTTGGTCATTCGGTAGTAATCTTCTCCAGCTCAGGACGGAGATCCGCCTTCTCTCAGATGTCATGGTGGCCTTGAAAGCGACAGCTCAGATTGGAGCGACAGGCGCCGATGGTGCCAAGTCCTTGGTCTCCAAGGAGAAGCTGCTTCAGCTGCTTCTGGAAAATGAGCAGTCGAGACTCATTGTCTGGGTCCACCCATTGAACGAGACTCACAAGTCACACGCCCACCTTTTGCATCATACTACCAAAACAACGGTTCTTGAGGTACGTACATGTCTTTTTTCGCCATCAGTGCAATGTGGGGTGTCTGCAGCGCTGACAATTGTATAGGCCTCGATCTTCCCGCTGGTACGAACTGCGTGGAACGAGAGTCCTTCGCTCGCTGTACATCTGACGAGCAGGTTCCAGTACCCCCGTATCCATAAGGAGGTTCGGTGGTTGCTGTTGAACTTTACCGCCAAAGCGGCAGCAGAGCCAGACGCACTTCCGGTGCTGATTGACGGCACTCTCCCCGGGGATGTCAGCTTCCAGCTCAAGGTTTGTTCCATCAAGTTATCCTTCCCACCCTCGTGTCTTGTCCTAACCATGGCGCGATTAGTACTTGCTCTTCTGGGCCCCCGTCAACCCCATCACCGCAGTGACCTTTTTCCTGCCAACCTACAGGAACAACCCATATCTGATTCAATATGCCATGAGGGCCCTGGAGAGCCACTCGGTTGATGTAACATTCTTTTATGTCCCACAAATTGTCCAGACGCTCCGATACGATGCCTTGGGCTACGTAGAGCGGTATATTCTCGAGACAGCTCAGTTCTCGCAGCTCTTTGCCCACCAGATCATCTGGAACATGAAGGCCAACGCCTATAAGGATGATGAGTCTCTAGTTGTAAGCTCACCTACTGCGTGGCCACGGCTCCCTTTCTTCCAGTCATTAGCTAACCATTTATCAGCCCGATGCAATCAAACCAACCCTGGACAACGTCACAAAGCACATGATCGACAGCTTCTCGGCGACGGACCGTGAATTCTTTGAGCGCGAGTTTGCCTTCTTCGACGAGGTCACGAGCATCTCCGGCAAGCTCAAGCCCCTGATCAAGAAGTCGAAGCCGGAGAAGAAGCAAAAGATTGAGGAGGAGCTTCGGAACATCAAGGTCGAAGTCGGCGTGTACCTGCCCAGCAACCCGGATGGTGTCGTCATTGGCATCGACCGCAAGTCCGGCAAGCCCCTGCAAAGTCACGCCAAGGCCCCGTTCATGGCGACGTTCCGCATCAAGAAGAACAAGGGTGGCGTCGAAGAGGCCGAAGAGCTGATTGACGGCGAGGGCCCGGCCAAGACATCGGCCCAGGGAAACAGCATTGAGGTATGGCAGTCCGCCATCTTCAAGGTGGGAGACGACTGCCGCCAAGATGTGCTGGCTCTCCAGATGATCTCGGCTTTCAGGGGCATCTTCCACAGCGTCGGGCTCGACGTATATGTGTTCCCCTACCGCGTCACGGCCACGGCGCCAGGCTGCGGTGTGATCGACGTCCTCCCCAACTCCATCTCCCGCGACATGCTCGGACGCGAGGCCGTCAACGGGCTGTACGACTACTTTGTCTCGCAGTACGGCAACGAGGACTCGCTGCGCTTTCAGCAAGCGCGCAACAACTTTGTCAAGAGCATGGCGGCCTACTCGGTCATTTCGTTCCTGCTGCAGTTCAAGGTGGGCAACCCCAAGACTCCAATATTTTGATCATAGTAACCCTGCTAACCCCAACCCTGACAGGATCGACACAACGGCAACCTCATGGTTGACTCTCTGGGGCATATTCTGCACATCGACTTTGGCTTCTGCTTCGATATTGCGCCAGGCGGCATCAAGTTTGAGCGGGCGCCCTTCAAGCTCACCACCGAGATGATGGCCGTCATGGGCGGCAGCCCCGAGCATCAATCGTTCAAGTGGTTTGAGGAGCTGAGCGTCAAGGCGTTCCTGGCGTCTCGCCAGCATGTGGAGAAGCTGTCGCAGATTGTGCTGCTGATGATGGACAGCGGGCTGCCGTGCTTCAAGCCCGAGAGCGTCAAGAACTTCAAGGACCGCTTTGTGCTCGAGAAGAGCGAGCGCGAGGCGGCCGAGTTCATGCAGGGCTTGATCAAGAAGAGCTACGCAAGCTATTCGACGGGCATCTACGACCAGTTCCAGCTTCTGACGAACGGGATCCCATTTTAGGGGGCGACGTTGGTTGTAGGCCGTCGGCCTTGTTTTTTTGCTTCAGTATATACATGCGTATAATATAATGACGGGGTGTTTGAAGCGAATACTGTCTGAAATGGTACGAGTCTCTGACCTGTAATCAAGAGTGAACTGAAGGCCCAACAAGATGTCATTTTCACCTACCCACCCATCAATGGCGGTCATCTCGACATCCTCAATCCCATCTCATCTCCACATGATAAGGCCAAGCTTAAACCCGGATGTCCAAGTCGTTCTTGCAAACTACCCACCAGACACGCAACTCATCGGCCCGGGAAGGGAGGAGCTTAGCAGCTTCACTCCTGGAAACCCACCTCGACCAGGTCTTGCCGGTATTCCGGTACTTTCTTTTTGTCGCGAGACATCCGAGTCACTGGCCAAAGCCACATACCGTTTGATAAAGGCCTTGGTGATGGAACTGGACCCCTATAATTTTACAGACCAGGTCCTCGAGATGGAACTGGATACCATTGTTTTTACAGATCAGGCCCCGGAGACGGAACTGGATACCAATATTTTCACAGACCAGGCCTTGGAGATGGAACTAAACACCTATACTTTTCCTGACCAGGCCCCGGAGACGGAACTGGATACCAATATTTTCACAGACTAGGCCTTGGAGATGAAACTCGACACCTGTAATTTTGCTGGGTAGCCCTTCGAGATGGAACTGGATACCTGTACTTTTGCTGAGTAGGCCCTCGAGATAGAACTGGATACCAATATTTTTACAGACTGGGCCCTGGAGCCGGAATTGGAGACGTCTCGTTTGTTATTTACGTCTTGTTGGAAGCGACGGGAAGCTTCCATCGTTCAATGTACGTATGCGCCTGCATGCGTGATCAAGAGCGTCGGTGTTCAGGAGGAAGGAGCTCGTGTTTGAAGCAGGAGCGTTCGAGCGAAGCGAGCAGCCCGCCACGGCACCCCCGGAGGGCCACCCGAGGCAAGCTGATCGTCCACGGTCCCGAGGCTTGCGGAGGATATTTTTAGTAGTGCTAGTATGACACAAGTATTTACAGCAGCGGGCCCGTCCATGGGTCCTGCTCGTGGAACTTCCCATGCCTGCGCAGGCAGAGAGAACTAGCTCGCCTGCTGCTCCATGTGCGTCTGAGATGACTTTGATGAGTTCCAGAATAGCTTCAAAGCGAACAGGGGAACTCACAGGAAGCCAATTTGAAAGCTGGTAGTCAATATGCACAAAAGCCCGATCAACGATGGGAACCGATTCCAGGACATATTGCAGGCTCTCGCTATCACTGATGTCAGCTTCATTTATCCGCTGGCCACTGGTGCTGCTTACCCCAAGTCATGACTGTCTTTGAGCGGTGTTTTTGGGTCGAGGATTATGTCGACCTGTATGCGGGATGTTAGCAGGTTCGTCTCTGGTGTTTGGGGGGGTCGCCGGTGCGCACCTCGACGTTCAGCTTGTCGCCGGCGTGGTACGCCTGGAGGCCTTGAATTTTCAAGGATTTCGCGAACCGCACTGAGATGGTTAGTTATCGGGGGAGGGGGGTGTTGTGGGAAGGGGGGAGGGTTTACTGGTCAAGTAAAGCACTTTTGGAGGTCAGCACAGGTGCGATTGACTCAGGGCCGGCGGACTTACGAATGTTTCGTTGGTCTGCGGTGGCGGAGAAACCGGACAGGTGTTGGATGTGCTCATATGACGTCTGTGACCAGTTGAAAATGACGATCAGGGAGAGGAGCAAGCCACCGAGGGCGTCGAGCCACCAGATCTTGGCGTAGAAACCAACTGTGTTGAAGGTGAGCATACTGTTCTTGGGGGGCGCTGGGGGCGCGGCTGGGGGGTGGGGGTACAAACTTATGGGAAAGGCGATCGAACCAAGGTTGAAGATTACGTCTGGATGGGTTATTAGAACACGATGGGCTCAGATGTCTGTGGGGGGGGGTGGGGTATTGACCTGTACTCGCGTCGGAGGCTCTGCGGGAGGGATCTGGTCAGCCTCGGAATGACACGATGGGTGCGGGCCAAGACAGGGGAGGGGTACATACAGAGCCTGGACGCTCGAGTTTTTGATGAGACGGCACCAAAGCCAGCAGGCACCTTTGATGAGGACGGTGCTCATCATAATGAGAATAGCGGAAGAGCCACTTTGAAGACGAGTCAGCAAATGGACATACTCCCACGCTGTGAACTATATGATCGACGCCATCACGTACAGTTGAATGATGGTATGGTCGGGGGAGGCAAGGTGTGCCAGCGCCTGAAGAGCCACTTGGGTAAAAGACACAACCATAATGACCGAGAAGATGAGGACGCCGAGCGGCTCCAGGCGGCGGCGGCCGATGGGATAGCGATACTGATCCTGCCTGCTGATCAAAAAGGTAGTGATCCAGACGATGACGGTGGACAAAAAGTCAAGCATGGCATCAACCAAGCTGGCCAAGACCGAGATGGAGGGAACCGAAAGCACAACAATGAGCTTGCCGATCAGGAGGATGAGGTTGGCGGCAAAGTTGACGTAGATGGCCACGGTGACGATGGGATCCGAGTGGTCTACAAGCTCGTCCTCCAACCAGGGAATCTCTGGCGAGCTTTCGTCCGCCTCGGCACGAGTGCCGTAGCCATCGTCATCTTCCAATACCTCGTCGGGCCGGCGGCTGAACAACGGGGTTGTTTCGGTGGGGCGGTATATGTCCTTGGGCGTCCGTTTGACCTTGTTGTGGGGTTTGGATGGCTCCGGCGGCGTTGGGGACTGCCCCTCCTCTGGTATCGTAGCAGGATACTCGTTGAGAAGGTCATGGGGGAGGGACGAATCCAAGAGGCGGTCGATGTAGAGATACTGCTGCACCAAGTGGTTGATACGCTCATAGTACTCTCGTCTGCGAGGGTGGTAAGCACTTGGACGGAAGGCACGGGGGGCTGAGAGGGACTGACATGGGCTTCCTCATGGTTTTCAGTTTGTCCTCGGTCGTCCAGTAGCGCTCCCATCGATAGCGGGGGTTGCTGTTGCCGATCAAGCGAAGACTGCGCATGTTGGGGGCATTGAGGACGGCGCTGATGCGGCGCTCGCTGCGGCGGCCGTCATCGCCAATCGCGTCAGACTCGCCGGCGACATCTTCGGGGATAGCGACGGACCGCTCCCTGATCAGACTGGCGAGGGCGCCATGGCCCTTTGGCGCCAGCGGCGGCTCGCCCTGGAGCCGGAGGAAGCTATAGCTCCGGAACGGGGGGCGCGGATACTGGGTTTGTGGAGGAGAGCTCATCGCGGGGCGGTGGAGGCCCTGGAGGGCGGTGCTTTGTTTGCTGCTTGTCGGTGTCGTCGTCGATGTCGAGGCTCGGAGCCTGTCTTTGGTGGAGCCGTCAAGGTTCTCACGTGCTGCACGGCGATTGGGGTCAATGGGATAAGGGTTGAGGGAGTAAAGAACAGCCAACGCGTAGTTTTATTTTTTTCCTTCTTCGCCCCGAAGCTAAGACATTCCCCCGGTCATTCTTGATGACACTGTACCGAGCTGGCCGAGGCCCGTCGCGACTCGCGACGGCTATAAGCGGGTCGCATCCCTCCTCGTTGACGACATCGTCATCGCCATCGCCATCGCCATCCTGTACAGTATGTCTCCCGAGCACCCGTCTGCGCAGAAGAGCAAGGACGGAACTGGTCGGACATCACAGGCGAGTCAGCAAACGCCTCCTTGCCCACTTGCAAGTTGCATCCCTCCCTCGACTTCTCTTGTTCAATAGATATCGACCCACCGGTGGTATCGACCAGTTGCAACCGACCTGTCTTGGGGAATTTGGTCGGTACCTGCCTTAGTGCGAGGTTGTCCAGGAAAAAGACCCACAACAGCTTGAATCTTTTCAGGCGGGCTCGTTGGGTGGCATTGTAGCCCAAGCACCGACGATTCAATTTCAAGACCCTGATTTCTGCCCCCGCCGGCCTATGCCTTGGTGTTTTGCCATCCATCGACGCCCCCTTGGGACCTGGATGGCAGGCGACTTTCATTGTAGGTACCATGCCAATGATAGCACAGCCTGCCGACTGTTGATGCGAGGATCGGGGGTGGGAATGATGAGGAGAGGCGACAGATCTGACTTCTTGAAACCAGGCGTTGACAGTGGGTTGAGGGATGTTGCTTGCGCAAGCAGCCTCAGCCCTCGTGCCCCTCACGCCCCTCAACGTCCATCCCCCTCCCTCCTTGCAAAGTACGGATACCGAGTAGGGAGTACGGAACACACACTCACAGACTTGTTGACGCGGCAGCCCCTACTACGGATACTGCCAGAACAAGAGTGGTGCCGCATGGTGTAACGTGCGGCGGCGACGCCGGCGACGGACGTCCGCAACAGGGAGCCCCGGCCGCCGATCGACCTGTCCCGAAACAACCCCGCCCCGTCGACGCACCCAGCGGAGGTTGCCCGCCGCAAGGAGAGTGGGAATACGATGCAGCCTCGCAGCCAAAGACACCCTCACACGGCACCGTCGACGCCAATGTCCCCGCAAATGGGCGCTGGGCTGTGGGGGGTGGCAGTCGCTGCGGTTTATAACTTTATATAGGGGGCCTCCCGTATAGTATCCACGGATATGAATACGGATGCGGCGCGGGGCCCTTTTTATGCCCCCTTTTTAACAACACGGGGCCCGTCTCAATGTCGCGCCACTACGCGACGACTTGGGCGCGGCGAAAGCGGCTCGTCGATGTCTGAATTCTGCAGCTCTCTCCAGCCGTCCGGCCGTCCTCGGTCCTCCGCGTCCTTGGTTCCCCGGTTTGCAAGACGGCAGCAGAAAACACATGTATCAGCGCGGGTTCGACGGCCCAAGGCCGAGTTCAATCATCAATGTCCATGTCGCGTCTCGGGATCTTGGCGAGCTTTCGTCAATGACACGCCACTTGGACGCAAATGATAATTGAGCAATAATAACTCCTGGGCTGGGCGGAGTCTTGTTGCTGCACCTCGTCACCCGGGCCTCGTCACAGCCTGCGTTCATCAACGAAGCATCGCGGGCCAACCACGATGCAAGCGGCACTCTTGCGAGTCTTGTCCTTCCACAGCAGCCGTCTTTTCTCTCAGCCGTGAGACCCAAGGGCCCAGTGCCCACGCCCACGTCCATGGCAATTGGCTCCCTTCCAGGCGGGCTGACAACCGCGCGAGCCCTTCCATGTCGGGAGAGGGGAGAGGGGTGAGCTTGGATGAGGTGGCTCTCCGCCACGACGTCCGCCATGCCGCCATGCGGGACGCACCAACCGACATGGTGAGGAAGTCGTGCTGCCAAAAGCGCCGGCGTTGTTGGAAAGCAGGCCCTCATCACTGAATCCTGATGCAGCGCCGCGCCAAGGCCCAATCCTCCATCCCGGCTGGTTCCGCTGCCCGCATCTGTCTGGAGTCTCTGCATCAGTGCATTCTGTCTCCCCACTGGATCCACCACGCCCGATCGCCTTCAGCTGAACTGTCATGGACAAGAGTGCTGGCGTCGTCGAGGCCGGATGCGCGACCAGCCTGTCGATATACGCATGCTGGTGTTGGTTGTACTGTGTATTCCGCACAATCAGAGAGAGGTCTTCCATGTCTCGGCCACGGCCACAGGAACTCTGCCAAGCAAATCTATTTCCCTGCCCAAAGCACCCAAAATCAGGAATACCCGGTTGACAGACATAACCTTTGATGCGAGGCGGGAGCCTGGAGAGGCCGTGAGCCTTGAATGTTTCCGCTGCGGAGACTCGATGCCGCGCCCCCCAAAAGGTCGAGATGGGTCGGTGCCTGGGTACCTACATGTAGGTACACCTCATGAGGCCGTCGCGTTTCAACAAACCTCATGATCCTGCGGTTCGAAACAGACGGAGGGGGGCGGACGTCTGGAGATCAAGAACAAAAAGTGAAAAAAGGAGTGGTGGGCGGAATGTGGAATGTGGCGGTCAAGGCACGCACGCGCTGTTGTCCCCAGCGACAGCGAGGGGCCGCCCTCGAAGCCCAATGCCTGCCGCCCGGTGATCCCGGCGATCGAGGTCAGTGTTCAGTGGAGAGAGCCCATTGCTCTCAATGCTCTGGCCGTCGTCGTGCCCCGGAGCACGCAGCCCGGCCAACAACACAGACCGGATGGACGGACAGGCGACCGGATGGCAACCAAGCAGAGCGACGATGATGGCATTCCTGGTCCGGTGTCTGTCCATCCATCCATCCAGCCATCCAGCCAGTGCCCGCATCGTGGCCCCGTGGGCTGCGCGTCCCCCTTCCAGCATGGTGCCAGGTGCAAGGTGCAAGCAAGGTCCAAGGCCGCCCGGGCTCGGCTTCTGGCTGCATCTCCTCATCCTGTGCTGCAGCAACTTGCAAGCCCTCGGGACATTCGACCAGGGGCCCAGCGGCCGAGCCAGGCACTCGCCAACAGGAGACGGCCATTCTCGCCATCCTCCTTTCACCATCGCCAGTAGCGCCTCTGGCACTCTCCACTTGTTCGTATGGTCGTGTTGCCGAGAGCGGGCTGCGGGCGGCGGGCGGCGGCGGGCGAGCAAAATAAAAATAATTCCTGCCAACCGTCTCTCTTTCTCCCCTTCCCCCTGAAAGCCCCGAATGCCCTTTTTGTTGTTGTCTCGTCTCCTCGCACGACGGGATTCCAGCCTCACGGTCCTCACTCACCCACCCACCCCCCATCCCATCCTTCAACTGCCCCCGGGCGGATCGCATTTGCACTTCTTCCGGCTGTGACCCTCCCGCCGGTTTTCCTCCGTCTCTCGTTTACTTGGCGCTGCTACCCCTGACCGATCTGGCCCTGACGATCCGAGCGAGTCCATCATCGCCGCCTTCTTTTTTTTCGGGAACGTCGTCACATCGCCCTGTGCTGTTTGTTCTGTTGCTTCTCTTCACACAAAACACCTGGCCTGCCTCGGGATTTCTCTCAGCGCGCGCGCGTCCAACCCCTCTACCTTTGCGCGAGGTACATTGTTTGGCCCCTTCTGAGCCAGTCAGCCCCCAGCGGCCAAGTACCTACACATCGACGCAACAGCCCTCGAGCTAGCTTTCAGCCGACGGCTGCCTTCGGGTCCCGTAAGTTCAAACAAACCCTTCGTGCTCCCCGTCCTCCACGCCCATTCTCTTCTTGAATATGTCTGTCCGGTGCTGGCGGGAGCGTGTATGCAAGACCTCGACGGCTGGGTGTGGCAAGCTCGGCAACACGGGCTGGTTACTCGACGAGCGGTCCATGGCTTCCCGGGTCTGGTTTGCACGGCGCTTCGCGACTTGAGATCATCATCACCATCACCGCCCTCCCTCTCTTTCCGGCGTCTGCATTGATGCTCTCTGCCCTCAGCTCCCCCAAGGCAGGGCTGCTGGAGGGAGAGCTGAACGGCGTGATTGGACTCGTCCACCAAAGGCCAAAAGGCCATATATCCCTGCAAGCATTGAGCAGCATCAGCAGCAGCCCAACTGATTCCTTGCCCTCACAGTCATGCAGCTGGCCGACGTCTCGCCCTGCCGTTGAAATCCCCGAGACGAAGTCGCCGAACCACTTTGTGGAGCCCTCCGACACCGCCTCGACATCGTATCCCTCTCGAAAACTCCACCCCCTTCTCGCTCCCCGCCTGATCGATCTGGCTGGCGGCAACACCGGGGAGAAAAAAGAACGCTGCCCCTCCAAGCCAGACCGACCACGCTGGTGGTTTCCGGGAATCCTTTTCTCTTGATCAGCCGTCCTGATGCCTAGATTTTCCGTCCCGTTTGGCCGGCGCAAGTCCGGTGCCGACAACTTCGAAAATGTGGCCCCGGCAGAGTCTTCGTTTCGCGTCCTCGAGCGGTCCCAGGTGGTTCCGGGCAAGTCCTTTGATGGTGGTGCGCCGCCAGTAGCCCAGAGGCCACAGCCAAAGAGGAGTGGGTCGGATGTCACAGTCGACGACAATATTTTTGCCGGCCTCAAATCCAATCGGTACGTAAAGGAGCCCTTGGCCCGGCGCGCTAGCGCACCCAACTTGTCTTGGTTTGTCCACTGACTCCTCTTTTTTTCTGCAGTGGAAGCGGCAGCGGTTCGTCCAACACGACCAAGACCGTGTCGACCGATACCTCGTCTCGTCACAGCAACGTCTCGACGGCCCCCTCGACAGCCGAAGCGGGAACGGAGGACTGGCGCACAGCACAGCACAAGAAGATGGCCGGCGACGCCCCCCTCCCACCGGTCCCAAAGTCGTCCTCGAATGGCTTCCTCAAAGCCGCCGGCCGAACCTTCTCCTTTGGCGGACAAAAAAAACACCATCCCCCTTTACCATCGACCGAGGAAGACGAACCGCCCATGCCGACCGCCCCTGAGGCATTCCAACCAACCTATGGCCGCTCGAGGGCTACGACATCGTCCACCGCCACAACCATCACAGCTCCTCGCCTCGAAGGCGATTTCGATCTCGACCTGGGCGGCGATTTCAGCAAGATCCTGCTCGCCAACGAGAAGCGAGCAAGTGTCGCGACAGTGAGGGAAGAAAAGGACGGGCGGTCAAACATGGGGCCGAGGACAGTGACCGGACCCAAAATCAACCACCCGGCTCCCATCCAGATTGATAATCACGCAAAGGTCGAGGCGCCACCATACTCGTGGAGCAGCCACCACTCGAACGACCAGCTCATGGGGTCAACAAGCCACCCGGCGTCTCCCATGTTGAACGACGATGCTCCCCCAGTTCCCCCCCTCCCGTCCCACATCTCGTCCTCGTCAGGGATGCACTCAAGGCCCAACGTGGGTTCCGGACCTAATCTACAGAAGCCCACAGCCTCGGCCCAACGCACCAGCGGGGAGGACGACGACGAAGAAGCCCAACTGCTGAGGGACTCTCTTAGCACTGTTAACAAGTTCATGACTGGGAAGGGTCCGGCTTCATCCTCAAGGTATCGCAGAAACGACGACGAAGACAGCCTGTTTGACACGAGCCACCAATATTCTCTCCGGTCCACGAACGAATACCAAAGATCCAGCCCGCAGAGCACAAAGGTCATGACGCCCGCCGAGTTTGAAAAATACCGCAAGGACAAGGAGCGCCAGTCCAAGGACAGGCAGCAGGACACGTTCAGCACCCGCAGCAAAATCGACGACGATGACGACGACAACTACGAGGAGGACGACGACGATGTGGAAAAGGCCAAGCAGCAGGCCAAGCAGAGGCGGAAACAGGAGGCACACATGGCCGTCTACCGCCAACAAATGATGAAGGTCACCGGGGAATCGGTCAATGTTATCCCGTCGTCATCATCCCGCCCAAGCCTTTCCATCTCCTTCAGCACCCCGAACCTCCCGAGCCTCGGCCCTGCCCCGAGCCCCGACGCCAACACCGACAACTCCGACGAAGACGAAGAGGTGCCGCTGGCGATCCTCGCGGCCCACGGCTTCCCGACCAAGCAACGAGCCCCCACGCGCCTGAGCACCATGGGCTCGAACCCCAACCTCCGAGCGTCGCAGCAACCGAGCTACCAACGGCCAGTATCCACCGTGGGAGAGGCAGCGGCATCAGGCGGTGGACGCCTCCCCGCTTTTGCCAGGAACCTGCCCCAGGACCCCTTCCTGGGCGCCGGTCTCGTCCGCAACTCTGTCCGCGAGAGCTTCGCGCTCGGCGGAGGCTCTTCGCTCACGGGACAGGCGGGCGGCGTTGTTCCCCCTGGCGGCTTGGTAGGCGTCATTGCCAGCGAAGAGAGGTCGCGCGCCCTGCGACGGGGCAGCCCGCAAATCGACGCGCAGAACCCGGTCGTTGGCGCGGTTGGCTACGATCCCATCGGCGGCATCCCGCCAAACATGATGTACCGTTCCAACACGTCGCCCATGCAGCCAGCCGACCAAGCACAGATCAACATGGCGCAGCAGATGCAGCAGTTCATGCAGATGCAGATGCAGTTTATGCAGATGCAGCTCATGGGTGGCAATCCCGGAATGGGGTCCCCCGCCGGACACATGTCTGCGCAATCGCTGGGCAGCTTCGGCCCCATGGGCGGGATGCCCGGCGGTGGGATGCCCGGCCAGGGCCGTCAGCCTTCGATGCTTGGAGTCCCGGGGGGTGGCGGCATGGGCGGGAACGACATGTTCCGGCACTCGTTCGTTGGCAACAATGACTCGCTCCTCGACCTCCCCAACTCGAGGGGCGACGCTCAGATGCGGACCATGAGCATGGTCCAGCCGAGCTCGGCGTCGTGGGTCCAGATGCCGCAGCCGGGATTCGCGCCGCCCGTTATGGTCCAGGGCAATGGCTACGCCCCCTCCATTGCTCCGTCGGAACGCAGCAACATTGGTCTCCCCGGACGGTACCGCCCCGTCTCGCACATGCCGCCACCGAATCCCGCCGCACAGGGGCATCTCCGCAATGTGTCGACCATGTCGGGGGCCCTCAACCCCAAGACCACACCCAACAAGTCGGCGAGCGCCTCGGATGACGATGACGAGGAAGGGTGGGAGGCCATGAAGGCCAAGCGTGATAAGAAGAAGTCGCTTTGGAGCAAGAAGAAGAGCATTGGGGGTGATTTTGCTTCCTTTCTCCGTTGAGTGCGGCAGTCAGCAGCAGCTTTGGAAAGCTACCTACCTATTTTGGATAATCTAATCGCAAATACATCACCACCACACATGAAGCATTGGCAACGGTGAAGGCCACGGCGGCCGGAAACAAGACGGGCGCGGTGGACAACATTTTGGGGGGGGCGGAGGGCTGTTCTTGATCATCATTTACTGGGACGATTTACGATAGACATAGTAGCCGGACGGGACGCCTTAATTCAGTAATACTCTTTTTTGGAAACGGGATATCCTGTCGCCCCGGCTCCGTTTCTTCGGATAGTGATGCTTTTTTTGTTCTACCTAGTCCCGTCCGTCCGTCCCTATGCAATCTCCCCGGCCGCCCAGGCCTTGCGCTTTACCGCCATCTCGACGGCCGCCAGCCCCCAGTCCTCGCCGTGGTTGTGACTCCCGGGGATGAGGCCGGCCCGCGCCTTGGCCTGGTCGTCCGTCAGGACCGTCAGCACGCCAAAGATGACGGGGACGCCCGTGTCGAGCGACACGCGCATCAGCCCTTGCGACACGCTCTCCGAGATGTATTCAAAGTGCATCGTCTCGCCCTTGATCAGGACGCCGATGGCAATCAGCGCGTCAAACGTCCCCGTCGAGGCGGCGGCGCCGCTGCCGGTGCCGGTGGGGTTCAACGCCGACAGGTCGGCCGTCGAGCTCCCGAGGAGGTCGCCGGCCGCGGTCGCGCCCGAGGAGGACGATTGAACCTGCGAGGCAGAGTAGAGGCTGTATTTTTGGCGGGCCAATTGGTCAGTGGGAGGTCCGAATTGGCCGTCATGCGCGCGCACACGGCGAGAGGGAGACGTACCGCTGGACGGCGAGGGGGAGCTCCCACGAGCCGGGGACCGACTGCACTACAATGTTGGACTCTTGTACCCCGCACTCGAGCAGCTTCGCCTTGGTGCCGGCCAGCAGCGGCTCGATGATCTTGTCATTCCACCGCGCGTGGATGATGCCGATGCGCAGGCCGTGGCCATTGTGGTGCACGGGGGAGGGGCCTTTGGTGTGCATGTTGTGTTGTGTCGTGTCGCGTCGTCGTCGTCGTCGTTGAGGTCGGGAGGGTTGCGGGGTGGTGAGGAAGCTCGGGAGGTTCGTTCAGGGGGGCAGGGGGCTCACCTTGGCGGGTGATCCCGACCGAGGACCCGCACCGGCAAGGGATGGATGGATGCTTATTCAGCAGGAGAGACATGTGGGCAAAGCAAACGGGCACTTGATTGTTTGCAAGCTTCATTCCGACCAGGAGATTTTGTGGGAGGGATGAGAGGCTGGGGAGCTACACTGGTGTTTGATTTGGGGCATTTATTTCGAGGGTTCTCTTCAACGCCTTTGGTAGCCCGGCCTCTGTTTCGCGACCAATCCGACCCTCGACAGTTGCCATGGCTAATTTAGCCCCTTTTCTTTTGTTTACTTTGAAAGTTCGGTTATCAGGATGCGACTGTGACCTGGACATTTCACTACTTTTTGAATGATAAAATTGCTCCTCGTTTTGTGAGAAAAGAGTTTGTCTTCCTGATGTTTCGTCGTCAGCTTACAGAGATGGATGTGACTCCGGTCGTCCCTTCCTCTTCCTCCTGGCCTCGGGCAGAGGCCGCCCCCCGCGCCTTCTTCGCTTCCATTTGGACGTGCCTGCCTGGATAGCCTGGAACTGAAATCTCTTCATCGATCTCTCCCGTCGTCAATTCAAGTGCGTGTCCTGACTCCTCTCGACGGCGTCCATCTTTACTTTACGTACCGATATTGTCAGCGTCCAGCAGGCGATACCATCATACAATCCCTCAAAGCATCCCAAGCCGCATCCCAAGCCGCATCCTTCCTCAATGGGCTGTCACCTCATCTTCAAGCACTAACGTCGTGCCTCCCACTACAGCCATGACGATCTCGCCTTTGCCAGAAGCCACTGTCCGGCAGCTGGGTGCAACCCTGGCCATCACTTCTCCCGTCACCCTCGTCAAAGAGCTCCTGGACAATGCTCTTGACTCTGGCGCCTCTTCTGTAACCATCACAGTCTCTCCCAACACTGTCGACAAGATCGAAGTCCGCGACAACGGTCACGGCATCAGTCATGGCGACTTCGGTGCCCTGGCACGCTGCGGACACACCAGCAAGATCAAGACGCTCCACGACCTCAACGGCATTGGCGGCGATACCCTCGGATTCCGGGGGGTGGCACTTGCCAGCGCCACCACGCTGGCAGAAATCAGAATGACCACAAGAATCCCAGAGGAACCTGTCGCCGCAACCCTCCTCCTTCACGAGCAAGGCGGCGCCACCCTGCAAGAACGGAAAGCGGCCCCAATCGGCACGACGGTCTCGGCCACCAGACTGTTCCATAAATTTCCCGTGAGACTCCGAACAGCAAAACAAGAAGCTTCCAGGACCATCCAGACGATCAAAAGGCTTCTCCAGTCGTATGCTCTCGCCAGGCCTCATGTCAAGATGACGTTCAAAATCCTAGGGGAACCAGACACGGCGTGGCAGTATACACCTGGGCCGAAACCGACCCCCAAGGACGCTGTCCTTCGGGTGTTTGGAGTGGGGCTTTCATCCGTGTGCAACCTTTATCAACTTTCTGACATCGAAACCGGTCCCTGTGTCGATACGATGAGCGACTGCAGCTCGGCAACAGCAACAATTGCCAGAGGCCTGGCGTTCGAGGCGGTTCTACCGCGCCCAGATGCCGACACCCAGAAGATGGGAAAGGGGGCGTTTCTCTCGGTTGACTCGCGACCGATTTCAGCCACCAGAGGCACTGGAAAGAGACTCCTCTCGCTCTTCAGGACGGCTCTGGGCCGAAGGCGCTGCCAGCTGGGCTTGGGCGACGCTCCGAGGGATCCCTTCATTCAACTCAACATACGATGCCCGCCGGGGAGCTACGATGTCAATGTCGAGCCGGCCAAGGACGATGTTCTGTTTTCTCGGGAAGACTATCTTGTCCAGCAATTTGAAAGGTTCATCGCGTCAGTCTATTCGGCCTCTCCCTGCGAAGACGACGAGTTGCCAGGGGCATATCCCCAGGAGGCACCGCCGGCATCTCCTGAAGCTGGCTCGGAGATCCAGGTGAGACTGCCGACGGAAATAAAAAGAGGTTTCTTCTGACACGTTGCTGTACAGGCACCGGCGTGGAGAGTCGACATGTCCCAGGGCCTTGATATTGCTAGCGACGACGATATCGATGATGTCAGGCCCAGCAACGTACTTGGAATCCCCAACCACGCCGCAGAGAGACACCAGCCGGATTCGCCTGTCGATACCGGCGCAGGCCCTTCTTCCGCAGGGCTGAATCCCTGGTCGATCGCTATGATGGCAGCCCCTCGTCGCTCGAATGAAGCCCGCGAGGTTCCAAGGCATATTGGGCGCACACCACTCCCATCCGCACGCCCCAGCAACATAACAGAGGAGCTGCCCAGAGCCAGAGCCAGAGCGCACGAGGGTCCCAGGGCTATGCCCCACGAGGCCCCCAGGGTCAGAACCAATGAGTCACGGTTCCCTGGCCGCGAGTCCGAACCTAGTCGCCAGGAGTTTCCGTATGACTACCCTGAGTCCATAGCGGAAGATACAAGACGGCAGGAAGCTGCTCCTCTGGCTCCGCGACGTTCTGCCCCCCTCGCCAACCGATCATCAGCTGCACGTGGTGGCAGGTCTCAGGTTTCAGGGGGGGCGTATAAGAGGCCAACACAGATTGGGGTTTCATCTTCATTCAGCAACGACCAGCGTCGGCCGCTTGTTAGAGCACATGCATTTGTGCCCCAGAGACCATCATCCCTGGGGTCAAACCTCAGAAGCCTGCCGAATTTCAACGAGCAAGAGCGCAACAGACATGGTCAACCACACCCAGAAAGGACCCGCAGAGACACACATCCAATCAGCCATGTACACCTACGTCCGGCAAGCTCGGATGCAAGCGCGATCAACAGAAGAGGCGCCATTGAGCGTTACTTGCAATCGGTTGAGCAGATGCCAGACGTCGCAGCCATCTTGCACCCAAACCGGAATGTTCGACCCCCAAGCCCGCCATGTGATATCCCGACGGGAGAAGACAATGAAGTGATAGAGGTGCCTCCCGAGGAGACCTCTCGGACGAGCTTGGCTGCCGAGGATACGAGGGCGTACTTGATCAGGAGACAACGCTCGATTGTAGCAGAACCGCAGAAGAAGCTTCGACGGATGCGGACAGACCTTCTCCCGTTTGAGAGGATTCCCCAGGAGTTTCAAACGAAAGAGCTGGCGTTGAAGATGAAGGTCAGCCCCGAGAAGGTCTCGAAGCAGGTGTTTTTCGGCGCCACGCAACCGGATCCGCTCCATAGCGGGGATAGCACGCAGAAGCAAAACCTTCTCGACGATGACATGGCACTGCAGGTGGTTGAGCGCCGGACGGCGGCCCTTCTGGCGAGACGAGGCGCCCAAGGGACCACGGTTGCGCTGAAGCCGGTTCTGTCGGCGTCCGAGGTGTAGTTGTCAGGATTCGGGAGCTGGGAGACGAGGAGGGATGACACGGGGATACCTTTTTGGTAGGAGGCGCCATTTGGAGTCATATGTATTATTTGTGATTTGGTAGGCGTTGGGGATTTTGACGGGCATGTGGGGGACTTCATGGGCTGTAAGTGGACCAAGTGTGGTAGAATGTTCGTATCATCTTGACTTCAACGCGAGACTTGCCCAGCCTGATACCTCGTACGAAGAGGGGCCGAGCGTGTATATGGCTCTTGGTGTTTTCCGTGGTTCCCCTGAGGTCACACAGACGTGGATATGTCGCGAGACTTGCGACAAACCGGGTTCTGTCTCGAGGACATGTTGGGGTGTAACATGTACTTTTTGGTTATTGCTCAGAGTATGCTGAGTGAAGACGGGGATATGATCTCCAAGAGCAAAGTCTGGGACTTTACAAAGACTCTTTCTTATCTGAAGATACCAATATGTGCCGACTTGGTCCTGAAACACGGGCGTCAGCCCTTCGAGCTGAAGGTGGAAACGGGCGGCTGATGAGGAAAGCTGCAGCGAGTAAGGGTGGCTCAGATGGGTTCGTGTTCGTATCGCGCTGAAATTTCGCCTTGGATCACTGCCGTCACGGCCGCCAAGTCGGTAAATACCGATGTAACGACGGACCCAGCCCTGCTCGCGCTCCACGTCATATCATTGTGCAGCAAATCAGCGATGGTCGTGGCCGATTATCCAGGCCGGGGGTCGGTCGGATGCACTGCCCCCTTGGGCCTTTGGGCCTTGGCCTTGGGAGTGCCCACTGCCCACAGGCAAGTGTCCACTGTCGAGACTCGACTCGACTCTCGAGAGCGAGGGTCAGACCTCTTCCAACTTTCCCGATACGAGAACCTCTGCGGGTTCGGCACATCTTGGTCGCCTTCAGCTGCAAGACGTCAAAGGCAAACCGACCCAGCGCCAACCAGATCCGCTCGCATCGCCCACCTCCGATCGAACGCCCGCCAGCAATTGGCCGAGCCCGTCGACGCCGACGCCGACGCCGACGCCGCCATCAGTCAGGCACACAGTCCAAGATGCACGACGTCTAGTCGACTGCTGTGCTGCCGCTGCGTGCTCTTCTTGTTCGAGATCTTGGCCAAAAGACTCTTTGCTCCTCTCCGATTCCCATCGCATCGGCGAGCGACGCTGCCGTCGCACGCCGTCGAGCGCCGCCCCAGCAATGTCAACTGTCTCTGCCTTGGAATGCCGAGCCGCTCCGGTCGCCGAGTCCCGCTCCCGCAACGATTCCCGCCGCCGCGAATGTTCCAACCGGAGACGACATGCGATTCCGACCGATACTCCTCTCCACCATCGCGCACCCGACGCCATAGCCTCCGGGAAAGCCAAGCTTGCGGCACCAAAGCCGCAAGGGAATCGATGTCGAAGGTCCTCCATGCCGCTGGAGAAGGGGGCAGTCTGGAGATGGGGATATACACGTCGCTGCGACAGCCTGCTGTCGTTGCTGTCGAGGGTCCGATCGGTGCTTTTGTTCAGCATGCTTGTCCAGGTCTCGACGGCCGCCTTCATCCCCTTCGACAACTGTTTGCCAGAGTCCTACAAAAACAACGTCCCAGTTCCGCTCCAATGGGTGCCTCTCTTCGTCGACGCCACGTTCAATCTGACAGATCCAAAACACACACTCACGGTGACCATGTGGGGGAATGTCACGGGCGCCTTCTTCAACGTCACGCTGCCGCCCGCCGATAGTCCGGACTGGGCTGACCCGACCAAGACGGACGGGAAGATCATTGACGAGCCCGACCCCGGCGTACCAAAGCCCATGCTCACGACCCTCCATAGCAGAATCAACTTTCTCACCTACATCCCCTGGACCGACAACTTCAACTTCTGCAACAACTCCTTGCACAACGCCACGTGCCCACTGGCGCCCGTCTTTGATGGAAACTCTTCGAGGTGCGTATCCGGTCCGTGGTGCTCAGGCCGTGCTTCTGTCAAGAGAAACACCCTCAGGCTCCGGCCCTGGCTCGAGGTGCTAACTCTGTCCTAGGTTTAGCACGGAGCCATATGGGCTGCCCTATGTATCGATGACCAATGACATGGAGTCGACTTATGCCTTTGGCTCGCTGTCGGCCACCTTTTTGGTCATTTACGGCGACTCTCGGGGCACCAACATCGGCTGTGTCTCTGCCACCATTACACCGGATATTGGGAACTTGGCGTGGATGATCAAGTTCCTGCCTCTGGTCATTCTCCTGCTCGTAGGCGGAGCCACCTTGCTTGCAAGTATTTTCAGCCCGTGGGGAACTTCGGACCTGTTCCATTGGACGTCCAATTACGGCCGTGATCCAGATCTACTGCGACTCGTCACCCCGGGCTTCGGCGACTGTCTTCAGTACATCCAATTCATCGCCCTCACCGGTGCCCTGACCCTCAGCTACCCCGGGTTCTACCAGCCAATCGTCAGCCAAGCATCTTGGTCGGCTCTCATGTTCAACCACAGCTTTGTTGCCCAAGCACCGGGGTACGACAGCATCCACGATGGTATCTACGTGCTCAACGGCAACTACGGCCTGCAACGCTTTGCTCAGCTCGTCGGCATGGGCGAGGTCGAAGACATATGGGCTGGCATGATGATATATCTGCTCATCATCATCGCCAGCATGGTTGTCCTCGTCCAGAGCGGGTTCCTCGCGCAATGGATCTACAGGGCTGTGAAGAAGGTCCCGGAAGAAGACCTCCGCAACAAGAACATTCCCTTCACCCTGGGAAACATGGTGAGGATCGTCTTGAACTATTTTCTTTTCCCCATTGTGGCCCTGTCGACGTTCCAACTCGTCGTGGCTGGGCAGTCTCCGGCCTTTACCGTGGGGCTGGCAGTTGTGACGCTCATCCTGATCGTCGGGTTCGCCGCGTGGCTGCTATACCTGATCGTGACGACGAAGCCCAGGGCCTTCTTGTTTGACGACTTGTACACGGTTCTGCTGTATGGCCCACTATACAACACGTACTCGGATGAGTCGACCGCCTTCGCCTTGGTCCCGGTCGTATTGTCGTTCGTCCGCGGGATCGCCGTGGGTGCTGTCCAACCTGCTGGCGTTGCGCAGGTTGTCATTCTTGCCATCTGCGAGATCGTTCAGATTTTGACGCTGCACGCCTTCCGGCCGTTCCACTCGCCAACGTCGATGAACGCCTACCACACCCTCTTCTCCGCCTTTCGGCTGATCACGGTTCTCCTGATGGTTGCCTTCATCCCCTCGCTCGCCGTCACCGAGGGGCCAAAGGGCTGGATCGGCTACGTCATTCTGTGCATCCACGGCATTGTCCTGCTCCTCGTCTTCTTCCTCAACGCGATACAGACCGTCGTCGAGGTGGCGGCGCGGATGGCCGGCGCAGGCGGAGATGATGAGCTGGGAGCATTGTCCAGGATCTTTGGGATGCGCCAGCTGTCCCGAAGGCGCGTGGCTCGACGAGAGAACGGCGCTTCCAGGCAGAGTCAGCTGTCCAGCTCCGCCATGCTGGACTCAGACGTGGCCTCCAAGGCCGGCTTCATGGGGCCCGAAGGTCGACTGAGAAGCGAATCGGCCGCCAGCATGGGCATCGTTATGCAGAGGCGGGAGAGAAGCCTTTCGGCCCTCGACCAGATGCCCATCGATCCGTATGCCCCCAGTGCATTTACACCAACCACCCCTGGAGAGGCCAGCACGTTCTCGTTCCTGCCATCACCTGGGATTCAAGTCAGGACTCAGGGGGGTCTGAATGCCCAGCCACTGGAAGGGTTTTACCGACCACCAAGACGGCGCCAAACCGTCGACGCTGCCGGCTCGCCCGGCCCCAGCATAGCAAAGGGCGACTCGCCCCAGAAACGCCGCAGCCAGCTGGCCGCTCTTCAGCTCCCCGGGCCCTCGGAAATGGACGGCCAGTCGGTACGCGGCGAGCCATATACCCCGTCCGCCGCCCTCCTCACCCCGAGGACCGACTACTCGACGCGCGAGGTCGACTTTTACTACAACCCCCGGGGCCAGAAACTCAACGCGGAAGCCCACCGCAACCTCCGCACGGGCCCGGCCGACCCAACAGGCCCCATGTCGGCGGCGGCCGGCTGGTTCCGCAACATGGTCGGCGCCAAAAGTAAGGGCAAGACCAAGGGTTTCGAAGTCGTGCGAAGCGCGAGGATGCAGCCGCCCCGCCCCGCCCCGCCACCCATGGACGAGGACGAAGCGCCGCCCGCGGGAATCCCCGTGGCGATGGGCGTGCTCCGCAACGGACCCATCGAGTCGGACGACGAGGACGACATGCGACGGACCAAGAAGGACCGCGGGACCAAGGCCGCCAACGCGCCCCTGCTCAACAGCGAAGACGGAGGCTCGAGAAGAGGGCGGGACCTGTCATCCGACAGAGACGACGGGCACGGCAGAGCCAGCTCCACGGGCTGGGAGCAGCCGGGCTCGTCGTCGATGCCCTACGTCCCGCGGCGGAGCTCAAAGCGCGCGTCGCTCACGCTGTCGCCCGGCGGTGGCTCGTCGAGGCTCCCGTTTGAGCGGACGCCGTCGCAGAGGAGGTTGTCGGGCACGTCGTCGATGGGGGCGACGGACTTTAGCCAGATGGACTCGCACGAGGGGTCGACGGGCGCGGGGAACGAGGCGTACGGTTTTGTTCACCAGGGGAGCGTGCGGCAGGTGGAGCACAGTGCCGACTACGTGGGGAGGTCGGCCGAAGTTGTGGATGAGCGCCGGTGAGGTCATTTTGACGGTACCTTTTTCTTTTTCACTGGATATTCTGAGAAAGCGGGCGGGTGGTTTGGATTTTTTGGGCATTTCATTTCTGGAAAGCTTCTCGGGCAAGGTATGGGAACACCAGCCGGTATATATCGAGTCCCTTGGTCTCGTTTCTTTGTTGTTGGCGGATACCATGCGCTAAGCGTCCGGATTTTGTCTCACTGGCGTGGGCGTATAAAAGGGATGGATTTGGGCGGCGGTCTGGGCTCTTGTATTTACTTTTTCGCCTCGTGTGTTATCCGAGAGCAATGGTACATGAGGATATAGCAGCTCGTGGGTAATTAGCAGCTTGGATATATATGGATATATACCGACGGCATCATGGCGTCATGGTTTGGGAGCCATGCCATCGTTTGACTCCCTTGGGTTCGTTTGACAGCTGTAAGAGAACATGGGTGGATTGTGCCCATTGCAGTACTGCCCAGGGGATTCAAATCCTCCGCCTCCCATGTGCTGAATTATATCCGTATCTGCCAGAAAATAACATCTATATGGTCATCAAGTCGTTAGGTTCCCGTCTCTTGCGTGGCTATCCAAACAACGCTCGAGGCCACGACGAGACAACGGAACGCGCATCCACCGCCACCGAGCAGAATTCCTCCGGAACCGAAACTAGACCATACCCAGCCCTACAATGCCCACGGCAGCGACGGCGCAGGCCAGCGTCGGCCGTGCGGCTACATTGCCGGCCATGGCGGTGCCGACGTAGAACCCGCCTGCGGCACCTGTCATTGTGCTGCGCGGGTTGCCCGTCAGCTCATACAGCGCAGGAGAGACCAAAAGGAGGGGGGTACATACCACATTCCGGGTTGAATGTCCCTGCAGGCGATTCGGGACAGACTGCTGCCTTTTTGTGGGGGGTCACGGTTAGCACACAGGGACGGATATGCATAGGGAGAGATAGCCAGTGCTTACAGATGCTCGTCGCACTGGCGGGGCCATAGTTGATGCCTCCGTTTCCCGTGACGGTTGTGCCCCCTCCGCCGGGCACGACGACCGTCACGTGGTAGTTGCCGACGCCGGCCAGGCCGCCGAGCTGCGAGGTGCAGGCGTCAAAGCTGTCGCTGCACTGGCCGATGGCCGAGGAGCAGGCGCGGGCGTTGCCGAACGAGGTGGCGATGTAGGGGAACGAGTAGTAGGGGTTGGGGACAAAGTCTATTGTGGGACTTGGGGGCTGGAAGTTGGGGGGGGCCACGCCCGTGCAGACGGCGCTGGGTTTGGGGTGTTAGTACAGAGAGCTTGTGACGTCGGCCTGCGGTAGGGAAGTCTGCAACTTACTTTCTCGGACAGCAGGCGGGGTTGTTGTTGTTATCCAGACGGCCTGTGGGGGGTGTCAGAAGGTCGATCAAGGGGCGGGAGCTCCCGGAAGAGATTGATATGTGACTTGCATGTTTGACCGTTCTGGCAGCATACGCCGTTGAAGGCGGATCCATATTGCGAGCAGCTGTAGAAGTCATCCAGACAGCCCGAGCCCTGTCTCTTCTGAACGACACGAGCTGTCTCGACAGGCTGGAACGGCTGTTGAAGGCCATGTGTCTGCGGCACAAGGAGAGCTACCAGCGCAACGACCAGGCCCAAGCGAGTGAGCGATGATGGCCGACTGATCGGCATTGTTACTCTGGCGGTGCGGGAAAATGCCCGAGTGGGCAACGACCAGCTGGGTGTGTTGATTCTGGTCAGTGTTGTCTGACGAGAGACTGCCCCGGCCTCAATTGACGACAAGAGTGACGGCGGCGGGCGGCAAGCAAGTGTCAGACGCAATGCAATGCGTATAAATGAAGATTATCAAGGCCGCAGACCGCTTGGGCTAATATGTACAAAATACAAGGATATGGCCAATGCAATCGATTAGTGCGCAGTGCTGTGCAGTGTGAAAGACGAGGCTCCGGGGATGTCGACGGTCGACGATCGACTGTCGACGACTCCAAGCCCCGAAAGTGCAAAATGGCTGGTGCTGCCCTGTTGGCCAACCACAGCGCCGCATGATGTCATTGGCACAGCAACGTCGATGCGACCCGAGCCGAGCAGGTAGCTCGAACCAGCTCCACCGACACAGCGGGGTAAAATGCTGAGGTGAGCTGTTGGTGCGGGGCAATCAACGGATGCTCACGTGATATGGATGTGAAGTCCAGCCCCCCCCCTATACCTGACCCAACAAGTTACCCAACCATCATCTGTTGTGCCTTAGTCTACTGTGTAGGTCTGACGGAGCCTCATGGTAGCGACGTCGTGCCCCTGAGGTGGCCGAGAATGGCGCGGAGCCTCAGTAAGGAAGTTGGTTGGGGCGGTTTCTCGTCCGGCCGAACTTCTTGGAGACGCTGGATCTCGACACGTGCCTCCTCTCGAAGATGGCCCAGGTCTCCCCAAACCTCGTCTTGATAGTCCGTCAACACTCGGGACCACTGCTCAATCCACGGCTCCCAGGCCTCCTCTGCGCCCACCCCCATCCCCAGATGCATAGCCCGTTCGAAACCCGCTGGTTCACCTATCCCCTCCATGGCAGCCCCGTCCCGGAGATATGGCGGGATGAAGTTGAACAGACTGTCCCAGGCCACCGGTGCGGAGCCCTGCCCTGGGCCGAACAGTGCTTCCCGGAGTTTCGAGATGTCGCCGGGCTCGAGGGCATCCAGGGCCGCAAAGTCGGGTTCGGGCTCGTTGTTCATGGTACTGAGAAGGTCGACAACGTCACGGCCATCGATGGCCTCCTGTTCAACGGCTGTTTGAGCCCCGGCCGTACCGATATTGGGGGCTGGAATCCGAATCGAGCCGCTCGAGAGACTCAGCCATTGAGGTGCCGTTCCTGGTAGAGTCTGCTCAATGGCTGTGCCATCCAGGAATTCCGCAAAAGATGCCTCCTCGCGGGCGACGTGCTCCTGGGCCTGTCCAACCCTCAGGGTACTCGATGGGCCACCGGCTGCTGGTTGGGTTCTGTCGGAGGTTTGGGCCGATATCTCGCCCTCCGCGCCCGGTCGATGAGCCGATCGCGAGCTCTCGCCCTTCTCGGTGGCACCTAGCCGCGGAAGCTCGCTGCCTCGTATGTGGCTGCCCAACAGGGCCGACGGGACAGCGGCGGCTGATTTGGCGATGCGGGTGAGGATCGTATCACCTTGTTCGCGTTGGCTGGTCCCGTTCGACCCTGATTCCAGTGGCTTCTCTTCATCCGACGCCCTTGATTTTCCCTTGGGGTCGCTCTTTGTACCCTGGTTTTCCATCGCTCCGGGACAGAGAGGTCGAGTTGTTTCCAGAGGGTGAAGGCGACGGTGAATGTTTGGGTGTTTTGGAACAGGACCGGGGACGCGGGGATGTGGTTGGAGATGCAAGGCCAGAGTCAACCTCGTCGATCCACGTTGCGGGATGGATGATGCGCATGTGATGTGGCAGGGGAATCGGCAGCCAGATGGATCATGGCAGCTGGTGAGTTGGGACGTGTCGACATCATGGATCGAGACCAAAGACTCCACACGCAAAGTACCAGTCTAGGCTGACCGCCTTGTCCATACCCATGCTGAATTTGTGGAAAAGATGGGTGATTTGTCGTGCTCTCCGTGCCTGAATATTTTCCAGCACAGCAGTGTCCGGGGCCGAATATCGATGCTGGTGGGACATGCATGTGCGCACAGTAGACAAAAGTACATGGGCTGCTTTGTTCGGTGGGCGGCCCATCAAAGGAACCTGGCGAGAACAAGTGGGAAGAACCCACCGCCCCGACAAGGCGCCTCAGTCCTCAGGCATTGCGAATCCAGGTTGGGCCGTGCATGAAGGTGGCCAGCGAGGTGGTGAGGGCGCGAGGGCGCTTGCCGCTAGGTCTGGACTGGTGAGACTGGGCAGCGGGCAGCGGGCAGTGGGAGCGGGCAGTGGGCAGTGGGCGCTGGACAGTGGGAGAGTGGGTGCGTTCTTCAGTGGGTCGGGCTGGGACCGCCAAAATGATTCGCCAACACCAAAGCCCCCCGTTGTGTCGTCCATCTCAGGAGGGAAGCTCTCAACCTCCCAACCTAATCTTGAGATCTCCCCCGGCCTCCCACCACCGGCACCATCTTTGAGCGGACCCCTCTCCGCGCGTTTGACCCCGCCCCCGAACAACAGCGACAAACAGAGTCGTACATAGGATTTCCAAATTTTGCAGCCTCATTTGCCGCCCAGATCTGCCCGGCGTCGCCCTCTTCTTCCCCGCGCTCCATCGATTGTCTCCGCGTGCTCGACCTTGCCCCGCGACCCGGCGAGAGAAAACACCCGCCCATTCACTGCCCGCAGCGCCAACCGCAACCCGCAACCCTCCAACCCTCGGTCGCCCTACAGCCTCCAGCCTCCAGCCTCCAGTCTCCAGCCTCCGGTCCCGGCCCAGCTTGTCCCTGCACCGACGACCGTCTTCCGCTTCTTTCTTTGCGCCTCTCGGTTGATCGCTTCGACCTGGCTCTTGACCCCACGGTCTCGCTCTCCATACCCCCCCCCCATCCATCCATCGCGCGATCCTGCGATCGCGCCCCTGCGATTGTCTCCTCGACCCCGCGCGCGCCAGTCCGCGAGCACATCGCTGCCTTCGTCGTCGCCGCCACACCTCGGCTTCGCCACCACACGCACTGCTCTATCGTTCTTTTGGCGGTGCGGGAGGGCCTTCTCCTGCCCTCGATCCTGAAAGATGGTCGACACAGAACCCAACTCTCCAACCTGGAAGTTCACCCAGTAAGCTCGTCTCCCACCCCAATCACAGTTGGACCCTCCCGCTCCGGATCATCGTTGCGCTGGACAGGTCGCCTCCATTCATTTTCATAGAGACACAATGCTGACGCCCTCAATCAAAGGTGCTTTGGAGACAAGGGAGATGTCGAGGACATTACCGAAGGTACAGCCCAGTCCCGCCACAAGGGCCAGTCAACTGGTCTCTATATTCAAACATATGTCTTCTCCCCTCCGGATTGCTGACCCCTCGTCTAGCCGACATCATCTCGACGGTGGAGTTTGATCATACAGGAAACTATTTAGCCACAGGTGACAAGGGCGGTCGTGTGGTGCTTTTCGAGCGGAACGAGACGGTGAGCTGGATACCCTCGGGGCCTCGTTGCCCTCTGCCCTCTGCCCTTGCTGGGGTCTCTGTTGCTGACGTCTGGCCAGAAAAAAACCTGCGAGTACAAGTTCCACACCGAGTTTCAGTCTCACGAGCCCGAGTTTGACTACCTCAAGTCCCTTGAGATTGAGGAGAAGATCAACAAGATCAAATGGTGCAGACGACAGAACGCCTCGCACTACCTTCTCTCGACCAACGACAAGACCATCAAGCTCTGGAAGGTGTTTGAAAAGTCGCTCAAGGTGGTGGCCGAGAACAATCTCTCTCACGACCTCACACCGGCGAATGCCGCTGGAGCCGGCGGGGCCCCGCGCGCCGCGCCTCATGCACAGTTCCGCAATGCATCTGAGCTGAAGCTGCCGAGGCTCACGCACCACGATACCGTCGTGGCGGCCGTGCCACGCCGGACGTATGCCAATGCGCACGCATACCACATCAACAGCATTTCGGTCAACAGCGACGGGGAGACGTTTATCAGCAGTGATGATTTGCGCATCAACCTCTGGAATCTCAACATACAGGACCAGAGCTTCAACATTGTCGACATCAAGCCAGCCAACATGGAGGAGTTGACCGAGGTGATAACAGCTGCCGAGTTCCACCCCCTGAGCTGCAACTGGTTCATGTATGCCAGCTCCAAGGGTACTGTCAAACTCGCCGACATGCGAGAGCGTGCCCTTTGCGACCAGCATGCCAAGAGTACGTACTTGCAACACCCTCTTTCTGCAGAAAACTAACAGCCAGGCAGTGTTTGAGCAGGAAGAAGACCCATCGTCCCGGTCCTTCTTCTCGGAAATCATCTCGTCCATCTCAGATGTCCGCTTCTCTCATGACGGCAGATACATCCTCTCGCGTGACTACCTGACGGTCAAGATCTGGGATGTCAACATGGAGAGGCATCCGGTCAAGACGATCCCGATTCACGAACATCTCCGCCCCAGGCTTTGCGACACGTACGAGAACGACAGCATCTTTGACAAGTTCGAGGTGGTGTTCTCAGGGGATGCCAAGAACGTCATGACCGGCAGCTACAACAACAACTTCATGATCTACCCTTCGGATCCGGACAAGGAAGTTGAGGTGGTGCTCCAGGCAGACAAGTCGGCATTCAAGGCCAAGAAGGTCGGTGTGCCCACGCCTATCAACTCGTCGACAAGCCCGACGGCGAACGGGGGCAAGAAGGGGGGTTCCCGCGCCGGCAGCCCGGCGGGCGCGCAAGGGCAGCGGATGCGCAAGGAGACGGACGCGGACCAGATTGATTTCAACAAGAAGATTCTGCACATGAGCTGGCATCCATTCGAAGACAGCATCGCTATTGCAGCAACCAATAACGTAAGCCCTCCCCCCCGTCTCGGCGTATTTTTGTTCTTGCTGACAAGACTGCTGCACAGCTGTTTGTCTTTTCGGCGTTGTAGATGGATTGGGCATACCCCCATACACCAAAGCATGTCCGTTCCAACCCTGTGTCCATGTCTGGTACGTCGTAACCGTGGCGGATGGTCTACGACGTGGAGTCTCAGCCTTGTCTCGTTCCACCGGCCCGAGGGAAGCCAAAGTGTCGCGTCGAGGAGAGTGTTGTTGGTTATGGGAGGCACAGCACACACGGCCTTGGCAATGGGAGAGTGGTGGTCTAGACGGACAGACGGCCTCGTGGAGCGGTCACGGTCGGCCGACATGGGCCGACCAGGCGTCCGTAGGGCAGCTTGCGGGCGGAGGGAGAGGGGCTGTAGATATTGGACTCGGGCTGGCATGGCGGGCAAAGAGGGAGGGGCAGCTCGTCTATAGCGTCGACGGATGCCTGGAGCGCAGAGACGATGGAAGGGCGCAGGCGCGAGGCTTAGCTGACTAGACCTAGGCGGAATTTACCATTTGACTGTCACATCTGGGCCTGACGGTGCGGTTGTGACAGATGGTGGGCGGGGTTTCGTCAAGGTTGGTCAAGCGAAGGATAAAAAATAGTAAAATTGCAGAGTATAGCTCTGTTCGCAACCACCTGGGAGCCTACTTAGTACCTCTGCACTGTGATGGCTGTGACTTGGGGGCTGGCTTGGGAACTGGGATGAGGTCATTTCCAGGTTGTGACCCCACTGAATTGATCCGAGTTGCCTGTGATGGGAACCCCCTGGTCAGGTGCAAAGTGGGGGCCAAAGCGAAGCGTGCTTGAGCCGCATGCCGGGGCCGCGTGTTGGGGAAAGTCATTATTCGATGTCGACGGAAAGAGCAATGCCGTAAATTTGTCCTCCTTTCAACAAAGCGACCAGCGACCAGCGCCTCGGTGCCTCTGATCCCACCAGCCAGCCCACGACATTCTTCACCGCGGCACCAAACTCCACGACGACAAGTATCAAATATCGATTAGCAAACCCCGACCGAACCTCCGAATCCCGTCCACTCGGTCCCTCCCGGCGAATATCACCTCCCTCGCCTCACCTCGTCCCCCACCGACCCACACAGCAGCGACATGTCGGACCAGGCCCACGCCCCAACCTCGCGCTCCAAGCCGCCGCCGCCGGGCGAAGAGGAGGCGTCGGCGACGCTGCGGCTCGGCGAGTTTGACGACGTCGACACGCTGACGCTGTCCGAGGCGTCGCTCGTCATCAACGCGCTCATGGCCAAGCGGCGCAAGGACCGCAAGGACCGCAACGAGACGGACGTGCTCAACAAGACGCTCGAGTACCTCGACGCGTTTGCGCGCTTCAAGCAAAAGGAAAACGTCGAGGCCGTCGAGCGCCTGCTGAGCGCGCACAAGGAGCTGACAAAGTTTGAGAGGGCGCAGATCGGTACGTCGTCTTCTTTTGCCTTTTGCCGGGAGTGAGTGAGTGAGCGGGCGCGCGCGGCGGGTAGAGGCTGATTTTGGGGGCGGCAGGGTCACTGTGCTGCGACAGCGCCGACGAGTGCAAGACGCTGATCCCGTCGCTGGCGGACAAGATTGGCGACGAGGACTTGCAGGAGCTGCTGGATGAGATGGCCAAGCTCATGACCGCATAGTGTGCCAAGTCCTCCAGGGCGGCCCCTTGATCCGTCCAAGAACATGGTCTCGGAGCAGCCCGGTCTGTCAAAAGATTTGGAGTCCACGCCTTTTCAACAGTCGAGCGGTGGCGATACGACGACCTAGCCCGAGCAGGGTCCAATATTTTGATCGGTACACGGTAGAGAAAACAACCTCAGGATGGGCATGGCTAGGCGTTTATAGGGGGTCAACCTTTTTTTCTTTCTCTTTTTCCGTCAATCAATACCCGAGACATGGGCAGTACATTGCCTCTCAACATGAGTTTGCTTTCCGGCCCCTCTGAAGGTTCCTGAACTGTCAAACTATCCTCGCCTCTTTCCTGTGTCCTCCCTTTCTCAAAAAACATATCGGGCCTCAGATGATCACAACAGAACAGGTATCTGCTTGCAGCTGACGCCGTCTTCCTGATCAAACATACCCCATCAAAACTGCCCTTCCACAACGAAAGTCCTCCAAGCCCCCATCCTCAGACCCATTACGGCTTCTTCCCACTCATCCGCTGTCCGTTGTCGTTGTCCGCCCAGATGTTGACCCACGAACTTGGTACCGCCCCGTACGGCGATGTGCCGCTCCCGAAGGCGGAGCCCAGCCTCTCGTTTCGCTCACCATCCGTGTAAGACGTCAAGACTCTTCCAGCGTTCAGAGGAGCCGGAAAGGCGTCGATCTCGGATCCAAAGGGGCTGCCGTCGTGTTCACTCAGGCTGGGCGAGGCCCTCACGCCCCGGTCGTACGTCGAGGGACCATCGTCCAGCTCTCCCAGAGTGGGCGAGACGTTGGTGTATCTGTCCTGGTGCTCATGGCCACTGTCCATGTCTCCCAGGGTGGGCGAAGCAGTCGTGTACCTGGCGGGGCGCATAGATGCGGCGCTGACGGGCCGCGCGGTGCTGTCGAACGAGGTGGCCGTGGAAATTCGGTTTCCTGGTTTTGCTGCTGTCTGGTCAGCAATCGCCCAGGAGTCAAGGGCATTGGAGTACGCATACCTCCACCGCGGTGAACATGAGCCCGCGGGAACGGAAACGCCTGTGGGTCCGCCGGGACGCTGAGGTGCTCGGGGTTCACAGGGGCGTTGAAGTGCTCAGGGTTCACCGGGACGTTGAAATGCTCGGCCATGTGCTCCTCTTGCTCCTGAACCGCCGCCGAATCGTCACCGCCGTCCTGGCTCGGGTGACCGCTGCTCGACTTCATCTTCGCTCGGCGCCTGTTACAGCCCTGCCAAATCATGAACGACCCGAGGGCGCCGAGCAAGACGCAGACCAAGACGACGACGATGATGGCGGGCATAGGCATGCTGGCGTCGACCGGCGCGCCCGAGGGCCTCGCCGAGGTATGGGCTGAAGTCGCGGAAGGGCTGGAGCTGGGCGTGATGGCCGTGATGGTCTTGACCATGACCGTGGGTGTGTCCGTCACGTCATGGGACTTGGTGATCCCTTGGCCGACCGTGAGACGGACTGTGTGCGTGGTAGTCGTGGTCGAGGTCGTGGACTCGCTCTCCATCAGGTCGGGGATCGCCTTGTTCGTGGGCAGGTGATAATGCTTGGTAGTCGTGGCAGGGCAGCCGACGGGGGTCTGCTGGCAGGCATTGATGGTGCAGCAGCCCGTGTAGAAGTGGTTTTCGAAGCTGCAACTCCACCACTTGGTATCAGACGAGCACTTGTCCATGTCGGGCGCAGCGAGGGTGGTATTGTGTGGTGATGCGGTTGTCAGCCGTGATGGAAGCGTGCGTAGGTGGTGGGGGTGGAGGAGGAGGAGGAGGGAGGAGGGACTGCCGGGCTGGGGGAGTGGTGGGTTGAAGGGGGGAGCCGAAAGAACTATCGTGACGAGGGGCGTGGCGAGAAAATTTCACGGCGTTGTGGTGCTGGTGCTCCAAAATGGAAGGAGCGGTCGTGGTAGACTTGAGGCAGGAGCAGGTGCTATGGCGGAAGGGGGTGGAGAGGGAAGTGGCAGGCAGATTTGGTCCCAAGAAGCCCGTCCGGTGTGCCCATCGTCAGACGTGTCAGACTCTTCGAGATGGCAAGGGATGAATTAAAACATCTGGTATATAGGTAGGCTGGTAGGGAATATCTTCCCATGAAATCAGCTAACACCCGGGGAAGGAGACATGGAAGGAGCTGGCCGTATGACTTCCTCCTCGGGCCCGTTTGTTCCCCTTCTGGCACTCCGCCACCCGTGGGTTGGGACCAACACGACTCTCTGGGAAGGACTTACTCCATGACAACCTTGAGCTCTCGTGCTTTGCCTGTTTGTAGACGCCAATTCCGAGCCATTGAACAAATGAGACTTCCTGCACAGATGGAGGCTCCCACTTATAATATATATGTAATGGGCACACGGGGAACAGTATTTCAGTTGTAAATCACTCGGATATTGACAGAGCCCCAGAGAACAGTCGTATCATGACTGCCTCCCGGAGTCCAAGTGCTGGTGCTATCCAAAAGTACGGCTTCATCATCGATACCGTCTGCCTCCCAGCCAAGGACAGTGCCGACCATTTCTCACAGACGCACATTGGTGCAGACAAACCACACAGGAACTATCCCAAGCACCACGCTGCTTTACGTTGATATGTGTTCACATTGATATTACCAAACGCCCCAAACCCTATAGTCCTCGCTCGTGGTATCGTTCGAGTACACGAAATGACATGCATATGAGCCTCTACCCTGATACATTCTCCCCTCCATCCAACATCCAGCTCAACTACAGCTTCTCAAGGAGCAACTTTGCTCCCTGGTTGCCAATGGGTCTGGGCTCCACCTTCTTGGCCTTGGACTTCTTCGATTTGGCAGGCTTGGCCTCCTCCTCCACCTTGTCCACCACAACCGCCTCTGTCGCCGCCTTCTTGAGAACCTTCTTGTTGGCCTTCAGCGTCTTCAGCAGCTCGGCCTGCGACGAGAAGTCGGGAGCGTCCAACAACCCGACCACAGTGAAGGAGCTGGGGCCAGTCGCCCACTCCACAATGTGCTCCTTGATCACGGGGTAGAGAATGTCGGCAAAGTTGAGTGGCGGGTCGACCCGCTGCACCTCGCCGGTTTTCCGGTCAAACCGGCCACCGGCGAGCAGAGTCTTCAACATCTTGCCGCCGTGGGGAGTGAGGGAAATGTGAGGTGGGGGCGGGGGGTAGACCTCTTCATCCGTCGACGGCTTCGGGGCACCAGCAGCGACAGAAGCGACAGCTTCCAGAGCAGCCTTCTTGTCGCCTGAGGCCTGGAGCAGGATATCAGCTACAAATTGGCAGCCGAAAGAGGTGTAGACCAAGTCCTTTGGTGCACCAGCGATGGCCGAGAGGAGATAGGGCGACATGTGACCGATCAACTCCTTGCGACGAATCTCTGGGTCCTTCTTGCTCGTCGTCTTCCGGACCTCATGGATCTCGGCGAGGAGCTCCAGATCATAACCATGACTGGCCGGGAACAAGGATCTGGACTGGCCCTCGAAGAGGTAGCGCGCCGTGATGCGTGCATTGAGGTCGTTGGCCAGGAAAATGATGTTCTGGACATTCTTTTCCTCGTCCTTGCCCAGAATTTCTGGGAAAATGGCCTTGGACGTCAAGACGGTATCGTCAATGACATCGTACGCCGCCAGAATCACCATGTGGGCATTGGTGTCTCCACACATGAGCTGGAACGTGTCCTTGTACGTCTTCAGAATCTGCTTGCGGTCCTTTGCGGTGCCCGAGGCAAGGAGCAGGCACACGAGACGGGCTCCCGACTTGGTGAAAGCCATGTTCTTGAGGAGATCACCGTTCTCATCCTGCTTGACCACCTCCAAGAACTCCTTGAGCTCTTCGCTACCAGCCTTCAGGTTGAGGAAGTACTGCAGCATAGCGTCGTGGAGCATCGTGAAGCCCGTCAGCTTCTTCTGGATCAGACCGTTGATCATGTCGCAGAGGTACTTCATGATCGTGTTCTTCTTGGCGGGCTCGTTGGCCAGAATCTCAGCGAGGTCCTTTCCAGCGTTGCCGCCCTCCCTGAAGAGAACGAACTCGGGGCCGTACCACTCGCGGAGCAAGTTGGACTTTTGCTCCTTGGTCGCAACGCCGCGGTACACATCGTCGAGGATCCACGAAGCCTCGGCATGGTGGATGAGCTTCCGCACCTTGCCGTAGAACTCCGGCACGATCAGATCCCGAATCTCGTCATCGTTCTGCACGAGCAGCTTTCCAATGAGGAACTTGGCGTATCGGCTCTCGGCGAGCTGGGCGTAGGTCCCCTGGAGCTCCTTGGCGATCTGTTTCCGTTGGGCGGCCGTCGAGTACTTGATGGCGGTCTGGACGGCGCGCACAGCGTCATGCTTGAGCACAAAGTCCTTGACCTTTCCGGTGATGATGCTGTAGAGCTCCTCAACCAGCTGGTGGCGCTCCTCCTTGGGCACGTGTGACTTGCGGCGCAGCTTCTCCCAGAGCTTCTTTGTTCGCTGGACTTCGTCGGCAAGGGGCTTCGCGGCTTTGCGTTCCTGCGCAACCTGCTTCTGCTTGGCGTGAGCTTCCCTAGATGTTTGCGCTGCCAGGGTGTTAGAGAGAAGCATGGGGGGGGGATGCGGATAGTTGACGTACGGTTCTCGGGCCCATTCTTCGGGGCCGAACCATTTGCGCCGGCATATCCCTTGGCCCCATTTTCGCGGGGATTCAGGGTGAGCTTCACACCACCCTCCTCGGCATCGGAGAATGGTTCGCTGCTGTCGGATTCCATCTCCTCGTCCTCGACCTGGACTGGTTTCTTGGGAGCCGAGATCTTGGCCTTCTTGTGTTGAGTCTTGTCCTTGTCGCCGGAATAGGCCTTTCTCTTGCCGCTGTGGGCGACTGTTGATGATTTTGGCGCCATTTCGGGTGGCTTTTTCGTCGATTTGGAGGTGAGAAAGTCGCCTTGTGATGGTGCTGGCTCGCTGTCGCTAGGACTGGGGGAACTGCCAAACTATCACGGCCAATTCATTTTTTTAGCGGGTCCTTTGCATTATGCCAGGCGGTGAGAATCTCGGTGGGGCGAGCCGAGCTTGGCGCATCCCCCACTTAGACAGGGGGTTCTTGATCGAATGCCCCTCGCGTCGCCTTCAAGGTTCAAGATAATCCGTAACAAACACTTCAGAAACATCAACCACCACACTCCGACCCCACCCAACCTTTACCATGGGGCGCGAAGAGCAGATTGAGGAGCGGGAGGTGCTCGACTCCATCTTTCCCGATGAAATCACAGGTTCGTCCCCACCATGACACGCTTCTCGACGGGCACTTCAGGACTGACAGATTCGATCGCAGACATATCCGAGACAGAATACAGGATATCAATCAAACTCGACATCCTTGGCGAGGAGGAGGAGGAAGAGCCACAGGCCATGGTCCTGACCGTGAGATACCCCGAAGAGTACCCCGACAAAGCGCCAAACCTCGAGCTGGTCCCCTCTCCAAATGCGCCCCCCCATCCATACCTGAATCTGGCCGACGACAAAGTTGAGCTCCTCGAGGGGCTGCAGGCGACAGTCGAGGAGAACCTCGGCATGCCCATGGTGTTTACGCTCGTCTCGTCGCTGAAGGAGGCCGCGGAGCAGCTCGTGGCGGACCGAAAAGAGGAGGCGGCAAAGGCGCACGAAGAAAAGGTCATGGCAGCCGAGCGAGAGGAAAACAAAAAGTTCCATGGCACCCCGGTCAACCGAGAGACGTTCTTGAAGTGGAGAGACGACTTTATGAAGGAGATGGAGGAGATCAGGGCACGGGAGGAGGAGGAGAGGCTTGCCGAGATGAAGAAGGCCAAGATCAAGGAGCCAGTCAAGTTGACGGGGAGGCAGCTGTGGGAGCGTGGTCTCGCAGCAGGGGGTGTGGAAGAGGAGGGCGACGATGATGGCGTACCAACTGCCGAAGTCGAAAAGCTCGCCGTATAAAACAAACACTGGGCGCGACACAAAGAAGAAGCGTTTTACCCACATCTTCCTCGACCATGGGCTTCAGATGTAGGTAGGCGGGCACATGGACTGTACATGGCCCCGTGTTTTCTCTATATCCGCCCCCTCCCAAGATTCGTCTTCCCAGACTCCGTGACATGCTCCCACTAATAACACCAAGCCAATCAACGCCAAGTCATGCCCTGCAACACAAGAAAAAAGTTGTCTGTTTTTCACCCCATATCCTCATCACTAGAATCGCCGTCGTCCTCGTCATCGGTATCTTCCCAGCCTTCGTCCTCGTCCGCAGGTGGATCTCCGAGCTCGGCTCTTATCAGCTCGAGAAGCTCCTTGGCGTGTTCCCCGAGGCGCTCGTCCTCGTATTCTTCTTGCGCGTAGATGCGAAGGCATTGCCCGAGCCACTTCCGTGACGAGCGCCATGTCCCATGCCAAGCGCTGTTGTCCGCGGGTTGCGACTCCTTGAGCTTCTCGCCCAGGGTGTATTTGCCGTAGCCGCCGAGATACCACGCCTCCACACTCCGATCATCCTCGCTGATGAGAATCTCGGACACTTCAATAGCCTCCTTCTCCATGCCGACCTCGATCAGCAGTCTGACCAGACTCACCCGCGTCGGGAAGTCAGGGATGGCGGGGTCTTCGGGCGAGAGCTCGATCCACAGATCCAAACTCCTCTTCAGCGCCTCCTTTGCCTCGTCCAACCGATCCTGCGAGATGCGGACGTTGGCGACAGTCTGCCACGTCGCGGCAACCTCTGGCGCCAGCATGGTTGCCTCAGTGATGAGGGCCTCGCACCGCTGCTCTGCATCCTCCTCCCAGCTCAGATCCGTCATGTACACCTCGGTGACCGCGCACAGGGTCTCGGCTAGCTTCTTTGCCTTCTCGCTGATGATGCCCTCGTTCTCCTTGCGTGTAAGTGGTAACGAGTCGAGCTTGTCGGTCAGAGTCTGGATCTGCGCGCGAAGGGCCGCGGCGCCACGCTCGAACCAAGTGACGCTGTCTCGGCCACCCTCTTCACTGAGCTGCGCAAGCCACAGAAACTTTTCGGGGCCGCCGCCGACATCCTCGGGGAGCAGTCCGTCCTCGTCAGCCTTGACGGCCGTCTCGAAGAAGTCGCGGGCCTGATCGATCTCGCCCAGCTCAACGTGGATCTGACCCAGCAGGGAGAGGGCAGCGCCGGCCTGTCTCCCCTTCTCGCCGATGCTCTCGTATGCGGCGCGTGCTGCTTTGGCTGCGCTCTCGGGGTCGCCAACTTCGAGAAGGGCGGTGGCTTTGGCGAGAAGCTCTCTTGCGTTTACAGATGGGGCCGGGGCATTCTTGGTGGCTCGGAGTCGGTCTTTTGCCTTTTGGTTCTTGTTTTTTGGTTTGGTGGGCGCCATTGTGGGATGGAAGGGCGGGCTCGGTCGATGTGTGTTTTGCCTCGATGGAAACGCGCCGAGAGTTGGCTTGTTGACTTTGCACCGAGTCGACCCCTCCTTGGACTGGAACCTCGAACTTTTTTTGCGGGTTGGAATTGGGGGTTATCGCAATCTTATCGATAAAACAAGCTCCAAGAGATGTTTATCTACCCCACCTCGCGAGCCCACAGCTTGGCGTTTGGTTGATATGAGACAGGCAAACACCTAAAAACTTTAATTTCATGACATCTCTTGATGTCAAGATCGGCCCTACTGTTTACTCTACCACTTTTGTTTCTCTTCAGTCTATGGTCACGTCTACTTCTCAACGGCGAAGACCCCATCCAGACATTATGGCGCCCGAAGTTCTCGTTCCGAAGCCAACGCTGCATGCATGAGGGAGAGATTATCCATGGATCGGACATGTCTTATGCCTGGGACTTGAGGACATCCTTCTGTCGGCCGGCTGCATTGACATGATCGGCTGGTCAATTGATTCCGCGGCGTGCCTCAAATCCATGACCGATTCAGGGGTAATAATGGGGAAGCTGACTGATAAACACCAGCACCAGAAAGTGACGAAGCTTGATGAACTCACGATGCAACATCGCGTTCAAGATCGCGAACCATCACTCCACGACCAAAAATACCATCGAAAAGCTACAGGGGCAGTTCCAGGGAACCGCGTGCCCCAAGGCTGATCCCCACAGGTGACGATGTTGATGGCTTCTCTTGATTGGGCCATTGCGTCGCGGAGAAATTAAAGGAGAAGGCCGACCCGGTCCATGCCCACCCAAACGACGTTTCAGAACCGCTGCCATCACGAAATGATCCCTGTCGTCAAGGCTGCTGCCGCTCCTAACCTTGCCGGGCCTTGCTTGGATGCGCCGGCGCGGCGGCACTCAGGCACGAGAAAGGAGACCTCAAAACCTCATCGCCCCCACGGCCGTAGAAATCCCTCTTCACCTCACCACCACCACCAACACGCTCGTTTCCAAAATCCCATCCCACGCGGTCGGTCGCGAGTGTCGTCGTCGTCAACAAGGGAGCCAGCACTCCCTCGCCACCAACCTCCGCAATGCACACCTCGCCACCCCCCTCTCTTCTCTTGGGGTCCCTCCTCCTCCTCTCCGCCCTCCCAACAGTCCTCGCCCACGATCCTCCCAAAACCCCCTCCCCGAAAGCCAACTTCCAATTCTCAAATTGTGTAGCCAACTGCGTCGCCAGCTCAGGCTGCGCCGACACCTCCTCAGCGTCCTGCGTCTGCCGCCCCCCTCTCCTTTCCGATGTGACGACCTGCCTCTACTACTTCTGCCCGACCTCCCTGCGGTCCTTCGACTCCCAATTCCTCAGCAAGATCGAAGACGGGTGCGAGGCTGCCGGGCGGACCATCCCAGACAAGGAGCTGGACAAGCTGGAGAAGGCGGCCAAGGGGCTCGTTGCTAAGTTGCCGAAACAGACTTCGACATCGACGACTAGCAGCAGCGCGGCGAGGACGACAACCAGGGCAGCGGCGACGACGACCAATGCCGTGGTGACGACGCCTGCGCCAGCACCCGTGCCGGTGCCGCAGCCGGGGCCGAGCCCCCCGACGACGTTTGTGCAGTCGTCATCTTCACCCGAGGCGCCGAGGAGGGGCCCGAATGATTCGAGCCCGTTTGCGACGGTTAGGCAGGGGGGCGCGGTGGGAGGGTGGAGGGCGACGACGGGGTGGGTGGTTGTGCCGTTGGTTGCCGCTGCAATGGTGCTGTGAGAGGTTAATGGATCATGAGCGACGGGTGTTGGACGACGGAGGAAGAGAATACCCCTGCCAAGCCCTGGTTTTGTTGTGGTGGTGGTGGGCGGCGAGGTCGGGTTGTTTACTTCCCCTTGATGCCGGGTGGATCCTCTGCCACAAATCAATGTGGGGCCCCTCCCAAACCGCCACCACCTGGCACCGGAGTCCGGGCCCCACCCCGCCGCTAGAGCCTAGCAGCCATATAAGCTGTACCTGCAACCCCTCCTTTCGTCGCCAAGATCCCCAGTGTCCGCAACTCAGCGGTCATGGGCGCCCCCTTGGAGGGTCCCAGTTACAAACCACACCTCGACGTGGGGGACCCCGAGTTCGATTCTCGTCGAAGTAAAACTCCCATCTCGCCGGGGGTTTTCGTAGCCGCTGACCTTCTAACAGCCGGGTAGATCCCCCCTAACGGGGGGCAAGGTGCCTGTGATCTGGGAAGTTCGGCGGTAAGCTTTTTGGTTTTTTTTTGCTTCCATTCACGGAAGCTGTCTGGGTACGGTTTGGCTGTATGCATAGCACGGGGTATTTCTCGGGATTTCATTCTGACGGCCAAATGAACATAATTCGTAATATATCAAATGACAAGACATTTGCTGGCCCTCCTGGGCCAGTCTACGAAACTGAACATCAACTTTCGTAGCTCCAATTAATATCCCACGACCTTGGCAACCACCGCTAAACAGACATGCCATCTCGCACAAACCCCCTTACATGCTCTGAGAATATAGCGAAGACAGATCATCCTCCGTTGTCGGGTCCAACAATCTCCGAAGCCTGTCACGTATATTGCCTCTCCCGCCCCGGTAGTCTTCGGGGTCCAGATTCCCCATCGCCAGAAATCGCCTCGCAATCAGCTCCGCGGGCACCAGCCGCCGCATATCTGCTTCAGAAGTTCGCGAACACAGTTCCTCCAGATCCTCATTCCCCTCCTGCATGCGAACAAGATCCTGCGCCCGCTTGATGACACTCGAATCGACGTCGTTCATGGCCGCGCACATCACACCCAGGCTGGCGGTACTCCTCCCCGGCGCCAGCTGGAACAGAAACGTGACTTGGTCCTCCGGCTCCGCCGCGTCTGGCTCGAGATGGACAGCCATGTGGACAAATTTCACGCCTCCTCCGGGCTCAATGATGCCCCGCTCGAAAATGTCGTGAAAGTGTGTGCCGGCGAGGACTTTGGGTCTCTCCGGGCCGAGATCGAGAAAGTGAACCAGGAATGCCGCAAAGAGGGCTGCGCCGGTTTCCGTCGACGTGCCCTTGCCGAACTCGTCCGCGAGGACTAAGCTCCGGCGGGTCCCAAAATTCAGCGTAAAGGCAGCTTGCTTCAGGTCCACCATGAAGGCGCTTTCGTCGTCGACGACCGTCTCTCGCGTCGCGATCCGGGTCAGGATACGGTCCGTGATGCCAATTCTAGCTCGCGTGGCTGGAACATAGCTGCCAATGTGGGCCAGGAAGATGATGATGGCGACTTGCCTCATGTAGACGCTCTTCCCGGAGTTGTTGGGGCCTGTCAGCACGAGCATGGAGGGCGTCGCCGTCTCGTCCGGGGCATCGACTCCCATCTCCCCCAAGGTGTCGAGCCCGCGCCCGCCTTCCATGCTGCAGCTGTTGGGAATGAAGGTTGGGACAAGGAGCTCCTGGAGAGCATGTCGCCCATCAACAATCTCGACGATGTTCTCGCATGTCATCTGTGGTGCTGCCCACTTGTACTTCTCTGCCGCCACGGCAAAAGCTATCATGCTGTCCAATTCTCCAAATAGGTCGGAGGCACTGATGACCGAGTCCTCGTGTTGAAGAACGGCGGCAGCTAGTTCCATCATCACTTCAATCTCCTCCTCTGCACGTGTCAGAAAGTGGTTTCCATCGCTACGCCAGGGGGGAGTACACTCACGGGCGATTCTCGAAGGCAAGTCGCCAAACTGGGCGTCCAGGTCCATCATCAGAGCATTCTTGTAGTACACAAGATCACCATTGACAAAGCTGGGATCCCAAGGACCATCTGCCGCGCCCTGACCCAGGTAGAATCCTTCTCCTGTGCTTGAGTCGAGTGTGACCGCGACAAGAAAGCCAAGTTCTGGAAGAATCGTGCAATATCTGATATGCTTCGTTGCCCAAGGAGGAGCTTCCCGCCTGACGGTGGCATTGGCTTCAGGCAGCATTTGACATATACGCGCAAAGTCCGCTTTCAACCCGTCTAGCGTTTGGCTGGCGCCCTGTACAATTTCGGTGTGGCCGGTGTCCTTGGACAGTTCAAAGTCGATGGTCGCTAGTATCATCTCACCGATAGAGAGAAAGGACGGAGTGTCTATGGAGACGCCAATCTGGGGAAGTTAGACGGGGAACACAACATCATACTGTTTGCTCACCTTTGAAAAGAGGGCAACCCTCGAAGATCCAGAGAGTGACGCAACAGCCTCCTTGATTTGTGTAGCCACCATGGCAAATCGCAACAGGGCCCTCCATTCCCCGATCCTGATGGAAAGTTGACCCCGAATCCGATCGACGCCAATCTTTACGTAGCGCAAAATAGTTTTGGAATTCTTGACCTTTTTCAGCAGTTTCCGAATGGACACGGCTGTTTCTCTGTTCTCGGGGCGGAGCAGCACTCCGACGGCCTGCTGGCGCTCCTGAATCACGCCAATATCGGTACTTGGTCGAAACAGCATCTGTCGTAGTCTCGCCTTCCCCTGTGACGTACATGCCAGAGACTGGAACAGCCCATAGACTGACAGGCTCTCCTTGAACCTAGCCTCAGAGGTGTTGTTGAACTGTGTCTGGGGGTTGGGGTGGAGTTCTGCTCGGAGGATCTGGAGGGAAATGAGGGCGTCTGCGCTCACCAGCATGGTGTTTTCAGGCGTGTTGCTCTTGATTGCCTTGACGCAAAAGGAACCGGCCCCTCCCTCTTCGGGAAACGAGTTCTCAGCTGCCCTGCGACGTTCAATGTCGTTCAAAATTGCTCCAGCACAACCGATTGACAGGAGACTTTCCAGGTTGACGCTCTCAGAGAGCCGCGTAAGCTTGGCGTTTTTCGAGGAATTGAGGCATTTGGCCGGGACATCTTCAACGGGAAACACCTCTAGGGCGTCGGCCGGACGTGGCCCGAGGTCCAAGTCAGCCAGCTGCTCCCTGCCAGTGTCATAGTCAAACTCGGCCGATCCAAGATGACGGAAGATGTAAGAGCCATTCTCGCCACTGGATTCTCCATCGTCGAGTCGATGGGCATCTCGCTCGAGCAGCTCGATCAAGGAACCAGGCGCTCGGTTTGGGACGATGATGGTGGTGGGCTGGACACGAAGAACGAGTGTCTCGGCGGCTTCGAGGCCACCCATGGCAACATCCTCCTCCAAGTATAGAGTCTCGTCGAGGGCGATATAGTATGCACAGCCAACCTTGTCGTCCTTGTCCATGTCGATGGCCATGATGATTTCGCTGAGGGTATCATGCTCGGTGCTTTCGTCCTCCTGGACGTGTTCTCGACCATATCCTGGAAGATTATGAGGTGGAATATGGTGCCGAGTTTCGTGTCTCGGTTTATGTTGTGTTTCGCGGCTTTCGGAGGATGGCCGATAGGGTTGGGGTCTTGCAGCTCGAGGTAGTTGTCGGGGTGCTGGCCGATGCTGCAATCTGGACGAGGAATTGGACGAGGGATAGGCCGAGCCAGAGGGGCCGAGGGATGTGAAGGTCGAGCCGGATCGTGCTGGAGGGGCAAAGGGGGTGTCGGGTCGCCGACTGAGTGCTCTGATTCTGATCGTGCTAGGCGACGAGGCCCATGGTGAGGGCGAGCCAGGGCGAGATCCGGACTCGCTGGGTACCGACGAGTTGGAACCCAGACTTGTCGGCGACAGGAGGTGTGATGCCGTGGAGTACACGCTTCTCGCACCGCTGTGGGCGGGCATCGTGGCTTCGGAGCCGGGGGCGATGTCTGCTGCTGCGGCCAGCGAAAAAGCTTCGGCTGGATTAGCGTTGATGCATCGAGGGAGCTATGTCGATGTCAGGTTTCTCTGGCTGGCCGAGTTGATTCCAGAAGATGTCAAAATCCCAACAGCCAGATCCGTGGTAGAGTCAGTGAGGCGTGGGAAGGAGCAACGGGGTAACCCTCCCCCCACCCCTTCCCACAGCACCGACACCTTTGGCAATGCGGTCGTATTTCAAGCAATGGCAGGACTTGTATCATAATGTGCTGCATTGATAATGTACAGGCTGCTTTCTTCTCCTCAAGATTCGCAAGCAAATCAGCCATACAGTTACAACGGCTCCATCTCTCCACGGTTCTTGACCCACTCGGCAAACTCCTTTCGCTGCCTCCGAATATCGATGAACCCGGGTCTCGCCTCGTATATCCGAAAGGGGTTCCCGACAAAGTCCTTGTTCACCTCGCCGTCGTTGTCCAGGAAGCCCTCCTCGCCCTCCCGCTCAATCTTGCCAGCCCATACGTTCCAGTGGATGGGGCGCAGGGGGCGCGAGCTGAGCACGAGCCCCAGAATGATGGTGATGGTTGCGACGACGGTCTCGATCGCGATGTCGATGGGGAGTGAAGGTGCCGCGGGCGACGATGATGTGAGGGTCGCGGCCGTAGCTCGGAAGGACTGGAGCGCCGTGTGTTCTTGTGCCGAGTAGCAGCTGGGAGGGAGGAATGGCGTCAGTGATGGTGCGAACCGGATTCCAGTGGTGGAGGACACTTACGCATGGGCAAGCAAGATGCCGCCGATGACAGTGACGGATCTGGATATCCACGTCATTTTTGTCGAGAAAAAGGTTGTCGCGTCGATGTCAATGTCAATGTCGGTCTTGGCCTGACGTTGTTGGTGTCTCGTGGAGAAGTGACGGTTGCACCATAAATATGCAATTAGCCGTAATCCGTAACCGAAGCCACAAGCACAAGTGTGCCAAGTCCGACGGTTGAATGCATTTATCTCATTCTCAACCTCACCTCTGTCTCCACCCGGCCATTGTCTTCGAGCGGTCGCTCCCATCGCCTCTCCCGTCACCTCTCGGCGGTCGACAAGAATGAGCTGGTCCACCAACATATTTCTCTTTTTTTTTCTTTCGCTCACTCTTCAAAGAACATCGACTGAACAAGGACCACCTCGTCATTTCCATCTGAGCCCACCCACGTGGAAACCAGAAAGAAGACATCGCAACTTGTCCATCTATCTCTCCTGTTCCAAGGGACGACAATAGCTTTACTCAAGAGAACTGTCGAAACAATGAACAAAGTCTACAGGCCCTCCCCTCAGGGCGCTCGAAACAGCGCAAAGAAACCGACACGCGGTCGTCAATTAGACAAGATAAATACCTAGAGATTATGAACAATGTCAGGTCCGGTATGTAGCGGCCGCCTTTCCCCCTTATTTCATGACATACATGTACGCCCCGCAGCCCCCAGAAAGAATATCCAACCCATCAAAACGCCTTTCCCCATGGAACAGGTGCAGGCCTCAAGGAGGCGAGATGCCTTCGCCTTCCACGTCCTTTGCGCCGTCACCATCCCTTGACCCAAGTCTATGTTCTCCCCAAAAAGCCACCCAAGCAAGACCTGTCTCTTAGGTTCTTTTCCAGTTCCGCCATCCAATGTATCCAAAGTACAGACAGGTACGTATATGTACAGCTCGACCCCCCCGGGGGCCCATCTCTGAGGTCGGTCCCCTTTCCATCCCCCTTTCTATGTTGGCAGTTCTTCACCCTCTTCCCTCATCACGTTCAACCCTCCCTCTCACTTCTCGGCCCAACTCGCATCAAACGCCGAGCCATCCGCCAGCGGCTCAATCTCCCACTCGTGGGCGCCCCTCAGATACTGCGTCTGCTGCTCGACCGACAGCGTCTCGTCCAAGCCGCCACCTCCACCAGCACCACTCAGGTACGACTCGGCAAAGTGCCCCTCGTTGCCCTGGTTCGCTGCCAGGTGCAGAGACGGCGTCCACGCCTGCTGGGCGCCGGCCATATTGTTGCCATCGAAGAAGAGGTTGTCCCCGTCGTACATGCCGCCCTCGTGCCCCATCAGCGACGGATCGATGCGGTGCTCGAAGCGCTGCGGCTGCGGGGGCGGGGGCAGCTGCTGGGCCTCCATGCCCGGCGAGTGCGTCGAGTACTGGGCCATGCTGTAGTGCGAGTGCATGTTGGCGCGCCCCTGGTTCGCCGACGAGAAGGGCAGGCCCGGCGACGGCGTCTTGTGCAGCATGATGTCCTCGACGACGCCGCCGGGGTGGTGCATGCGCGGCTGGCGGTGGTGCACCTGCGTCTCGTAGTACGAGGCGCCGCCCATGTCGCGGTGGTCGTACGCCTGCGGCAGGTGCTTGCCCGGGTTGTTGAACTCAAACGCCGACCGCGTGTGCGGCGAGATGCCGCCGCCGTAGCCGTACTGGGGCATCCCGTACAGGGACCGCGGCGGCGGCGAGTACTCGCTGTCGAGCCCGCCGTGGTGGCTGGGCGTGTTGAGGGCCCGGCTGCCCTGCCTGTCGGCCCAGTGCGGGTCGAGGACGAGCTCCTCGCTGTCGGCCCGCCCGGCGGCCTTGGGTTTCGGCTTGGTCTTGGCCGGCGCGAACTTGTAGTCGGGAAAGGCCTTTTTGTGGTTGGCGCGCTCAATGTCGGCCCACTCCTTGAACTGGTCCTGGAACTCCTGCGACTCGTGCTTCCAGCTCGTGCCGCACACGGTCGAGACGATCTGGTGGTTGAGCTGCTTCATGAACTCCTTGGCCCGCCCCTGGTACGCCTTTCGGTACAGCATGAAGGCGTTCATGGGCCGCTTGATGTGGCCCGGCGTCTTGCCCTCCTCGACCTCGCGGAACCGCTCCTCGATGGGCCGGGTGATGAAGGCGGGGATGTCGATGAGCTCAATCTCCGAGTCCTTGGTCAGCTCGCTGAGGGCGCCGTTTATCCCCGCCACGTCCCTGAGCGCCGCCGAGTTCTTGTTGACGGGCTTCTTGCCGGCCTTCTTGCCCTTGGGCGTCGACTTTTCCACGGCTGCCCTCTTGGGCGCCAGTGCCTTGGAGTAGTCGGTCTTGTGGGCCCCGTTGCCGCTCCGCGTTATCCTGCTGTCCGAAGCCTGCGACGGGGTGGGTGGGGACGTCGCCGGCGTGCTGTAGGGGTGATGTGCCTGGACGCGAGTCGCGGTCAGCCATCATCCCGCTTTCCGACCTGCTCAGCGGGAGGAAAGGGACTCACTTCTGGGATGGGCCCGTACGGGCTGCTGTCATGCGAGTACATGGACTGGTGGTAGCCCTGCTGCAGCTATCGTCAGTTGGGAGGTGCGCCCCGTGAGTGCGGTGTCTCGTACCAGCTGTCCGCTCCCGGCGCGGTTGTTGTAGTGGCTGCTGTCGTGTCCGCCGTGTTGCGGCACCGGCGTCCCGTATCTGGATCCCGGCTGCGAGCGGACTTGGACGGACTCTACGCCGGCCGACCCGCGGTGGTGATACTGCTGCTGCTGCTGCGGGTGGAGGCCGGTGTTGCTGTTGCTGTTGTTGTGCTGTATCAGCTCGTGGAAGCCCGACGGGATGGGCTCCGACTTCAAAGGCTCGGTCGTCCTGAGAGGAAGACCCGGCGACGTTGGTGTGTTTCGGTCCATGGTGATGGGGTCTCTCTCTCTCTTTTTCCTTCCTTGTTGAGCTGGTGTGTGGGATCCCTTCTTGCCACGCGGTGGGAGGATTGGGGGTTGTCTCTTGTCCTTTTTTTCTTCAGACTCAGCTCGTTGAAGATGAGCTGTCAGATGGCCAGGGGTTGCAAGAGTCGACCTGGGACTGGGAGGCTGAGGCGCTGCTGGCTTCAAATAGGCCCTCGGGATCCAGCTTCTGGGCGAGTTTGCTTTTCAGGCCGCAAGGTTCCTCGGGAAGGGGGAGGAGGAGATGGATATTGTGTGAGCGAGGGGGGGAGGAGAGTGCTAGCCGTTTGGGCATCCGGGAAACAACACTGAGGACTCTCTTGTTTTCCTGGCTCTCACGGCAACAGGTACTCGACAGCCTCAGCGTACGTGAACGTCGGCGTGGGGGGGAGGGCTCTCAAGTGAGAAAGCAGAAGCCTCAGCTTTCCGGAGTGTGAGTGAGCGAGTGCTGAGCTCAGGCGTGAGACCAGGTCAGGGGCTCCGCACGGGGAGGGGCGGCGGCCTTGCTTGGGAGTGTGCAGCGGCAGGAGGTTCAGGAGGTTGTCTCCTCTGTCGTCGGGCCGAGAGCTGTGCAAGCGTTCGATGCTTCTCTGCAGAAAGGCGCCTTGCAGGGCCGGTTGCAGGGGTGTTTGCGTCCTGTCGTCACTGAGCCCTGGGGGCAGGGGGGAAGATGGGCAAGAGGGGCGATGTTGTTGTTGTTGTTGTCGTCCTGGGCCTCCTGTCCAGCGCCGCCTGGGTGATGGTTCACTTGGGTGGGAGGCTTGTCCGAGTGGAGATGGCGTCCTGGCCGTTCTTTGTTGGCTGTCAACAGCAGTAAGGGGGGGCGTGTCAGGGTGAACAACAGCAGAGCTGTTGGTGATGAGTCCTCTCTTTTCTTCCTGGGTTGAATGGATCTCCGGGAGAAGGGTGACGAGCCTTTGTCTTGGGGGGGCAGAATGTCTGGAATAAACCTGGGGAAAAAGAGAAGAGCGGGCGCGGCCATATATTTGTATGTTCTTTATCTCTGCCCGGGGCGGACGGACTGCTTTCTCTTGGTTCCAGACGGAGGTTCGACGTCTACAGCTACCCACGAACGAGCAGCAGCTGTCTGCAGTCGGGGGGAGGGTCCACGGGGCGGCCGCTTTCGGAACGAATCTGAAGACGGACCGGCGTGGGAATGGCAGCGGCCGGGGGTACCCCCATCCGTATTCGGGGGAATACACACACACACATTCTGGCAGTAGGTGTGGTTTGGCTTGAGAGAGAGAGAGAGTCTTGAGCTTCCATCCTGGCTGCGGCTCTTGACTGCTCTGGGAGAGGGAGCATGGGGGAAGCAAACCGGTAGCCTCATACCTAGGTACCCACGACCCCCCGGCGACGGACGACGGCCAGGCATGGATACATGCTGCACCAATCCGGCATTCGTGCGTGTGTCGGGATCTGGGTTCATCCAACAGCCTGGCACCACCACCACCTCTCTCCACAGGTTCCTGCAGACAACCGCATCAGCCCGTCCCACGATCTCCGTCTCCTTCTCCAACGGCAACGCGGACTTGCCCAGGGGTTTTTGGCTTCTTTTTTTGCTGGCCATTTCCAACAGCTTGGGGTCTCTCTCGATGCCATGCCAAACCGTTGTCGGGTGTCGGGGAGCACGAGGCTACCCGAGCCCGGACTGGAATGCGTCTGGCCCGCACCCGGAAACGGTGGTGCGTTGCCCGTCAGGACCGAAGCCCTGGCATTCCGCGGGAGGCGAATTGGAACGTTCCTTTGATGGTCTTTCAAGTCCAATTATTTTGGGGGTTCTTTGGAGGTGCGGCAGGTGCCGTCCTTCTTTTTTCCCTCTCTTCTTCTCTTGTCTCGTCCCGAGCGTGTGTAGAAAAGGCGATTTCGCCATCCGCACCACCACCACCACCACCCGTGATCTACCCCGGCTGCCCGGGCATCCATCGGGAGACTGATGTCTGTCTGTCTGTCTGTCTGTCCGTCCATCTGTCGAGGCAAACTTGACGTGTGGACGGGGGACAGCCCCAGCCAGGGGGGACCCTCCCTTCGTCCCTCTCCTCTCCCTGCCTGACATGACCGCCGGCCCAACCGACCAAACATCTTCGCAAATTGAGTAAAGGTAAAAAAAAAGACGGACCATACAGAGGGATTGGATCGTGGTGGGGACGGCTGTGCTCCACGCCGCGACGGGTGGCTGCATTCGCCTTGCAGGAGGGTGACTGTCGTTTGAGCCCCCCTCGCGGCGACGATTGACGGAAGTCACTGAGATGCAGTGAGGTCAGATCGATGAAGCAGGCAGGCAGGCCCTGCATCTTAAGCTCACTCACTCAGGGGCAAAGCAAAGCCAGCAAGATGGAACATTCAACATATCCTGAAAGGAAGACATCGTCAAGGAGATACTTCAAAGCCTTGCACCCAGCGAGCCAGGTACCAAAGACTCCCTCCCCTCCGGACAGACAACGACAGAAAACAATCACATTCGACCTCTCGTCCTCCTCATCACCACCAAACCAGGCGTGTCATCCAGAAAAGAAAAAGAGGTGTCTCGCCCTACCGCCCCCCCCCCCCCCCAATTGGATCCCATCACCACCAGACAGCTGCAACCTCCATGCACCTCCTCCGGACCTTGCAGAAAGACATCTGCACCTCCTCACCAGGGCGACCAACCAACCACCACAACCCCTGGTTCCAGAGACATTCGCCCGTTCCCATCTCCCCCAAAGTGGAACCCGAACCAAGAACCCCCCTACTTCTGGAACGAACCTGTCTCCCAAACGACGGGAAGCTCAGGCCACTGGTTCATTTGCCTCCATCAGTCGGGCATTCCCAGTCCAACATCTCTCACATATCAGATTTTCTGACCGCGCTACTCATGAGACAGCAGACAGACAGCATGGGAATCTCTGAACCGCCGCCGTCACCGCCTGTTTCATCTCCCCTCCTCATCAGACTGTTGTTGACAAGTGGCCAGCACGTCGACGAACCAGAAGACCACGTCAGCCAATGCAGAATACCTAATATTCCCTTCAAATGCTATCTAGGTAATGAGCTACGTGCAATGCCGATTGCAAAGTGTAAAAGCCAAACAACCCAACAAGCACACCCACACTCACGTGTCTGTCGACGACGTGTGTAAAATCTCTAATTAGTGCCTTGCCTGCCTGCCAGCGTGACGAAGAAAACAAAACTCCAATGCAAATCGGGACGCCGCCCATATCCATATCCACCCTTTCCCTCGACCCGCCGATTCCTCCCCCACCCCGGTTGCGCGCCTGGAAATGACAATTGGTACCAATAAACATCTACGCCCTCTCCGGGGAGCTCCTGTGCGGCATATTATGCTTCACTGGCGGAGTCATGATCTGCTCGTGGGGAGTGGGCGACAAGGCCGCCGCCGGCGGAAACACCGACGCGGCCTGATGATGGTGGCCCGAGGCCAACCGAGGCGTGGTTGCGTGACTGACGCCATTAAACGACTGCTGCGGCGTGGGCGGCGTGTGCTTGGTGGGAGACATGCCCGGGGAGCTCTGGAGCCTGTCGTCGGCCGCCGACCGCGAGGGGCCAGGCGTAAAGTGTGGCAACTTTGCGGGGGCGGCAGAGCCAGCCGTCCCCGTGGTCGGGCCCGTCTTTGTTGCCAGAGGCGAGGGTGCTCGTGGTGTTTGTTTCGAGGGCGACAGTCGATTTCCGTTTCCGGCGTTGACCAAAACGGTTCCGTCGGCACCACCACCATCCATTTCCTCGTCTGTGTCGCCAGCGTCCCGTTCGGACCGGTCGAAGATGGCGTCGTAGACACCCGACGTATCAAATGATCGCGGGGGAGACAGGGTGGGGTGTGGCGAGGAGAAGGGGTTGTTTTCGGCCCCGTACGATGAGCGCCGCTTCGCGACCGGTGAGACGGCAAGATTGCCGCGGCCGTTCGTCTTGACTGGACTGCCGGGCAAGCTCAGCGAGGGCGTGTTGCCAGCAGACAGGCCTGGTTTGGACGGGAGCTCGACGACGATTTGGGATCGCTCTGCAGCCGCGGGCTTGTCGCTGGATTCCTCGAGGAGCGAGGGCGGCGATGACCCTCGGTTCACCCTAATCTTGATGATCCTCGGCCCTTGCTCCTTGGACTCCTGCTCCTGCTTCTTGCATGGCTCGCAGATGAAGTGGAAGTCGTCCTTGTCGGCGTCGCGCTCGGATACACCAATGCATTTGCTGTGCTGCCAGACGTTGCAACGCTCGCACGACACGCTGTGGGTGCCATCGTCGATTTGGCCGTAGGCCCCGCAGATGCAGTCGAAAATCCAGTCGTCTTCCTCCTCTTCAATCTCCTGCAGCGCTTTCCTGTTCTTCTCAATCTCAACCAACCTGCGCCGCTCCGACATGCGGCCAGGAGCCGTGCCGGTGGACTTGCTGTCCTCGGAGAGCTGCGCGAGCTCCTCTTCGTGCTGGAGACGACGGACTTCCCTCTCCTTCAGCCGTTGCTCCCTCGAAAAGAGGCGCTTGTTCCTCTCTCGCTCCATCTTGACCCGCTGCGCCTCCTCCTTTCTTTGCGCGATGGCCTCCTGTTGCCTCTTCCGCTCCTCCTCACGACTGCTCTCTACCGCCTTCTGCTGCTCGGCCTTGCCTGCGAGGCGGCTCGATCGCTTGGCGTGGGCCATCTTTTCCAGATTCAGCAGCTCCTTCTCCCTCTGGAGTTGCTTGCGCATCCTGGACTCCTCTTGCCTCTCCAGAATGGGCACCAGGTGCTCTTGGATTTGGTCCCTCAGGACCCTTTCGTTGTCCCGGCCCTTGAGACTCGATACGAGCTGTCGCACTTCGCCAAGCGTGACCGCCAGACACTCCCATTTCATGCCCCCGAGGCCATCGTCTTCGGGTTCTTTGGGCGCGGGCTTTTCCGTCTCGGAGTCGTCGGCATCCTCGTCACCAGCGTCGCTCGAAGCGGCCGTCGAGATGCGTCGTCGCTTGCGGGACCGCTGCGAGGCCTTGGCCTTCTTGGTGTTCTTCTTTGGGTTCGGGGGTGGTGGGGGCGCTTCGGTCAAGCGATATATACGATTGTCGTCGAGAACAAAGTAGGTGCGATCATCCTTGTCCCAACCGTAGGGTTCGATTCTCTGTGAATGATTAGCCTTTCGGGAGCCTCTTCAAAGATGGTTTTGCAAACAAACCCAGCTTGTCTGATCCGTGTCTTTCTGCTCGTCGGTCCGCTCCCGCAAGCGCTCTGGGTTCATCAGAATGATCTGCGTCATGCCGTGCAGGACTCGAAGCTATGGTGGCCCATTGTCAGCGCTGGTTCTGCCATTTCCCTTGACGGAGACACACACCTTGGTAAAGACGTCAAAGTCGGCGAATCGGGCGGGTGTCTCGTCGGTTCCAAATAGATTCTTTTCGGGGGCTTTGGCCAGAAACTGCCTTCTGGTGTACTCGTCAAAGAGCGCATGACTATGTTGCGTGGGGTCAGTGGTGTGTTGACGTGCGAGGGGAACAGGGACGTACGTCAGGCCGCGATGCGAAGAAATGTACTTGAGGAAGCCGAGGCCAATGTCTTGAAGAACAGGAGCACCGGGCTTCATACAGTCTGCCTCCAAGTCCTGCCAGTCGCCATGTCAGCAATCGCCCAGCCTGCAGCTTTGGATGGAGCCTCTCTATCACACGCACCTCGATGTCGAAGTTGTCATCCATCTTAAGAGCCTTGCCGAACAGCATGATGAACTGGAAGAGATTGGCAAACTGCCAGCTGTTGCGAATCTGCTGGAGCAGAGAGGGAGGCTTCGCGGAGGGCGCATCTTCAGGCTCGACCTTTGACAAGGCGCGCTTGCGTGTTCCGGCCATCGTCTTGGCTTGGTGTGATCGGGACGAGGGCGGCGAGTTGTGCGACGACGAGGCTTCGGGGAGAGCAAACGGCGCTGGGGGGTGGTGCGACGCAGGCTCAGTAGGGCTTGGGAGAATGGTGGCAATGGGAAACCAAGCTCATGGCCAAGCTGGGGGTGAGGTCTGCAATTGGGGATTGCGCGGGTTGTCGAGGTGGGAAAAGGGTTTCTGTCGCGGTGAAGCTGGGTTGGAGATGGATGACCGGGGGTGACGCGCAAGGATCCTCGACGTCGGGGTGGAAACTTTGGCCTGCGCGCTTCTCTCGCTCCCTCTGGCGCGGCGGGACGCGACGAGACGTGTGGGGTGGGGCCTCTTTTTGATGCATAAGTACCCGCATATCCGTATTCTTGTTTGATTCGACTTTCACTCCATCAGAGAAACCCCCCCTCCTAAACATCTCCGACCATGCATGTCCCAATGTCCATGATGTTTATTTCCATGTATTAAACTTTCGGACCTGATGGCAGGATGGCAGATATCCCCGTCATTGATCACCAACATAGACGCAGGGCTCGGATATGCAAATAAAAGATCGACTTGCTTCTGTCTCATCCGACTCGGGCCATTTCCGAGTTTCGGTCCAAGCAGTGCATCCTCACACTTTCCATGGCACCGCACCGACTGGTCCAATACCGAAGACATGCCGTGTCAATATGAACGGTACGATTTGGTCGACGAGATGATGATGTCACGTGCCGCCTTCGCTTGCGCCAGCTCCCGCAGCACAGCCCTGCGAGATCTTGGCATGTGGATTCCAAACTTGACGCCCTCCTTTTGGTCTTGGTGTTTCAGGGGCGTGGGAGTCTGGGGGGGTGCCGGATTCTACCATAACCAAGTGGGAATATCAAGGCAGACCCCGAGATGTCGGGATGGTGGCATCAATGACTCGTCGTGAAGCGTCTCGCTAGGTCCCCAAGGTTGCTGCTGACATGAAAGAGGCAAGGAGACAAGCCCAGCATCATCACGACTTGTGCTGTACCCCTGAATAGCAACGAGGTGTGCATTAGCGTGGGCCGTTGGATCTTGGGGAACACGCGCTGCGCCCCTCATCAAGGCCCAAGGGAAAAAGGGAAAAAGACGACGCGGGTCCTTCCCTGTGTCCTCCAAGGTGCTGTGCGCTGTGTAACTGGCCTGCTAAATTTGACCCACAGTGCAGGGACACTCTGTAACTGGCGGGGGCTGACAGGAGCTGAAGGAAGGTCAACACTGCGAGACGGGACTGGACACCACCTGCAATCTTTACGTCTCGACATTCCATCGACGGCGACGGGACGACAACGGCGACGACAACGGCAGACCTCGTCACCCTTGATTTTCTCGGTACCCCCCGACAGAACTGTCGAATTCCTACACCCTCGACCCAACAGAACCACCTCGATACGATACCGACATTCGCTATTCCTCTATCGCAACGCGCACCGAGAAAGTCAAGCACGAAACCGACCGAAGGAAGCCATTGATCGGAAGGATCCCCTCTGGCCACCACTTGCCACGCTCAATCAGCACCAAAAACAACACCAGCCAGGGCAGACACCACCGACTGGACCATGCTCTGCTCATCTCCTCGATAGCATATGCTCCGAATGTGCTAGCGCCCTTGCGCGCGCCCCCGTCCACCACCAACAATCATGTCTCGCCAGACACCCCCCGAGCCCTCCAATTCACCTCCACAACAGATCCCCCTCCGAGACCTCCAAGGGTCGGGTCCGGACGGCTTTGGCCTGGGAAACTACAGAGACGATCCAGAAGAAGATGGCGCCGCGCCGCGTCGCCCAGATCAGTCCCGGGCGGTGGGACGGGAGACGTCGCCGGGCCCGCCGGCCATGTCAGCAAATGCTCCGGGGCTGTCGACGTACTGGGAGCATCCGTACCCCATGGCCGGGGACGATATCAGCGGCAGCAACTCGCCCATCGACGGCGCTCTCCAATTCGCCCTGCCTCCCGAGATCCGCCCACCCGTCACGCCCACCGCCGCAGTCCCCAGCTTTCTGCCCTCCGCCAACGACCCATACAACGTTCCCCACCCCTACTACGAAGAACACGCCGACACCGATTCCATGGCATCCGATAGTGCCCCCCTGAAACCCCTGGCCCAGCCCATGGGCGGCTTGGAACCGCCAGACGGGGAGCGCGCGCCGCGGGACAGCTTCCAAACCGTTTCCGATATGGGCAACAGTCCGGCTCGCTCGAGAAACACGCAGATGCTTGGATTTGATCTGGAGCCCGGCTTCGGCTCGAACCGCCCGCACAGCTACGGCGACACGCTCGCGCCAGGGGGACAGCGCAGGTCCAGGTCTCCGTCGACCAGCGGCGCGCTCTCCCGGGCTGGGTCCATCATGAGGGCCATGTCGCAGCGTGTGGTCATGATCAGCGGAGAGGGTGATCTGGTCGAGCAGCAGGCAAAGCGAGAACGGTCGCGCTCTCGCTCGCCCAGTGTCGATGTGCGCCGGCCGGGCCACGTCTCGGCCCCGATGCTGGTCGACACGTCCTACCCGTCGCAGCTGTTCCAGATGCCGGAGAAGAACGCCCCGCCCGAGTTTCACGCAGACGAGCGACCGACGTTTACGTCACGTCCTCGCGGCCCCCAGCCCAATCCCCTCAGGGGGAGATCTCTGGGCATCTTCGCGCCGGACAATCCGATACGGAAACGGCTCTGTGACATTCTCGTCAGTGTGTGGGTCGAGCCCGTCATTCTGATATTGATTGTTCTCCAAACCATTCTGCTCGCCGTTGAGGCTGCGCCTGATGTCTTTATCGATGGCAACGCCCGCCCCGACCGTTGGAGTGGCACCGGCATCGACTGGGCCATATTCGTCCTCTTCGCCATCTTCACGCTCGAACTCATCGCCAGGATCATCGTCTCCGGCCTGATCATCAACCCCGACGACTATGTCCCCGAAAACCAAAAGCGCCGCATTCGGGAGAGAGTGGCCGAGCAGTACCGCGTCATCTTCCAGCCTCAGCGCCAAAAGTCGGTCCGCCAGCCGCGCCAGGCGCAGTTTACGCCAACGACGTTTGGACGATCGTTCACCATGATGCAAACCCCGGGGGCTCTGGGCACCTTGGAAGAGCAGCAGCGGATGCATTTGGCCCGCAGGGCCTTCCTCCGACACGGCTTCAACAGACTTGACTTCATTGCCATCGTCTCGTTCTGGATATCCTTCGTCCTCAGCATCACCGGCTTGGAGAGTAAACACCATCTCTACGTCTTCCGAATGCTCAGCTGTCTGCGCATTATCCGCCTCCTTGCCCTCACCAAAGGCAATCTCGTAGGTGACCGCGCCCCCTTTACGTTAATAGTGTCGACTAACATGGTATTCAGGTCGTCCTGCGGAGTCTCAAAAAGGCTGCTCCGCTTTTGGTGCGAGTGTCCTTCTTGATGGGCTTCTTCTGGCTGATTTTCGCCATTGTCGGGGTACAAAGCTTCAAATCGAGCTTGAGTCGCCATTGTACTTGGCTCGATCCCGAAGATCCTACCAACATGAGCAAGACATTCAGCCCCAGCCTGTCATTCTGTGGCGGGTACCTGGACGCGGTAACGGGCGCCGAGATGCCGTGGGTATACGGCGACTTGGCCAACCTGACACCCGGGGCCAACTCGGCTAAGGGCTTCCTATGCCCCCGTGGATCGATATGTCTGCAGGGCATGAGCCCGTACAACGGAACCGTCAACTTTGATGACATTGGACACTCTCTGGAGCTGGTCTTTGTCATCATGAGCGCCAACACCTTCTCGGACCTCATGTACTTCACCGTCAGCTCCGACTTTCTTCCAGCTGCTCTCTTCTTCGGTGGCGGCATCATCATCATGATGCTCTGGATGACCAACTTGCTCATCGCCGTCATCACAGCCTCCTTCCAGGTCATCAGGGAAGAATCCAAGGCCAGCGCCTTCTCGGCGGAGGAAGATGCCTACACGGCGGCCCGCCAGGTCGAGTCCATGCGACGCCCATCGATGCTGCAAAGGATATACGACAAAATCTCGTGGCTGTGGGTGATTGCCATCACCTACGACATATTTGTTCAGCTCTTCCGGACGGCCGACATGCCTGCGAGTAGAGAGACGTTCATCTACAACTCCGAGATTGTCGTGACTGCTCTGCTGGACATTGAAATCATCATCCGGATTCTTGCGAACCCGCGCCGGTTCCACCGAAAGTTCCGCAACCTCTTCGACTTGGGCCTCGCCGTGACTACTACCGTCATCCTCCTGCCGCCGATTCACAACTCGGGCCAAGTGTACAATTGGCTCACCGTCTTCCAAATTCTCCGCGTGTACCGCCTCGTCCTGGCTATACCCATGACGCGGAACCTCATCCAGCTCGTGTTGGGAAATGTGACGGGTATCGGCAACCTCATGCTGTTTGTCTTTCTCATCACCTTCCTCATGGCCATCTTCGCGGCGCAGCTGTTCCGCGGTCAGATTCCCATGACGGACGCCGAGGACGAGTACGTCAGGATACCCTTCAACACCATCTACAACTCGTTCCTGGGCATGTATCAGGTTCTGTCGAGCGAGAACTGGACCGAGATTCTCTACAATGTCACGTCCTTTGGCACCCAACAGAGCACGGCCTGGATTGGCGCCATGTTCCTGATCGGATGGTTCATCCTCTCGTACTTTATTCTGATCAACATGTTCATTGCTGTCATTCAGGAGAACTTTGACGTGGGCGAGGATATCAAGCGGCTTGAACAGGTCAAGGCGTTTCTTCAGCGCAAGGAGCTCGGCGGCGGCGGAACCGGTACCCTCGCGCTGTCCAAGGTCTTTGCGTTTAGGAAATCCCGTGGACGCACTGATCCTCTGGACTACGGGCCAGCCATGGCGGAAATGCTGCTCAAAGAAGCAGTAGTCCGCGAGTTCCTGGATGACTCCATCGACCCTCTCCAGGAAACACCAGAGCGCGAACAGTCACCTTCGCAGATGGCCCCGGGGGTCAAGCCGGGCTTCCTGTCTTCCGTCTGGGGCAAGGCCAAGGGCATGTTCAGCAGCCGAGACCCCAACCCCTTCTACTCAAACTTTCGGTTTGATGGGCCAAGCGACACGTTGGACCCTCGGCAGATGGCTCGCCATGCCGTCAACGCTACGTCTTCGAGGCGAAAGGCACAGAGAGAGTACCTCCTGCGGCACCCATCGTACAACAACTCGCTCTTCATCTTCACACCCCAAAACCCTCTCCGGCGCCTGTGCCAGCAAGTGGTCGGCCCGGCCCGGGGGGTGGAGCGATTCAATGGCGTCCAGCCAAACAAGATTGCGTGGTATGCCTTTTCGGCCTTTATCTATGCCTCCATCGTGGCCATGGTGGTCCTGGCATGTATCACGACGCCGTTGTACCAAAAGGAGTACCACCTCGAGCACGACTTCAACATCTTCAACTGGTTCGTCTGGACCGACACGGCCTTTGCCGTCGTCTTCACCCTGGAGGCTCTCATCAAGATCATTGCCGACGGCTTCTTCTGGACGCCGAACGCCTACTTCCGAAGCACGTGGGGCGTCATTGACGCCATTGTCCTGATAACGCTCTGGATCAATGTCGTCACGCTCTTTACGAATGACGGGGCTGTCTCCCGCGCCGTAGGCGCCTTCAAGGCGCTCCGCGCTCTTCGGCTGCTTAACGTCAGCGACAGCGCCAGGGAGACGTTCCACTCGCTCCTTATTGTGGGCGGCTGGAAGCTCATCAGTGTAGGTCTTTTTCTCATCCGGCTCCCAGGACCTTCCCTTACTGACAAATTGGTGCTCGTAGGCCGCGTTTGTCTCCATCTCTCTCCTGATCCCCTTTGCCCTGTACGCGCTCAATCTCTTCAACGGGAAGTTGGTCGCATGCAACGATGATTCCGGTGGCATCATAAGCCTCAGCGATTGTGTCGGAGAATACAACAGCACGCCCTTCAACAACGACTGGCCTGTTCTGGCCCCAAGGGCGGCAGCCAACCCCTTCTTTAACTTTGATGACTTCGGCTCATCGCTCTTCATCCTCTTCCAGATCGTGAGCCAAGAGGCGTGGACGGATGTTTCGTTCGCCGTCCAGGCCATTACAGGCAAGGGCCTCCAGCCTCAGGCGGCGCCACCGTACGCCAACCAGGGCAATGCCATGTTCTTTGTCATCTTCAACCTCATGGCGACCGTCTTCGTCCTGACCCTCTTCATCTCCGTCTTTATGCGAAACTACACGGAGCAGACGGGTGTCGCCTTCCTCACGACGGAGCAGCGAGCTTGGCTCGAGCTGCGGAAGCTTCTCCGCCAGATCTCGCCGTCCAAGAGCGCGTACGACGAAACCAAGAACAAGTGGAAGATGTGGTGCCACAAGCGCGCGATTGAGAAGCGCGGGAAGTGGTACCTGGCCATCACGGGCGTGCTCGTCTTTCACCTCGTTCTCCTCCTCGCTGAGTTCTATGACGAACCCGAGTGGTGGACACGGACTAGGGATATCTTGTTCCTCATCTTCACGCTCATCTACACCAGCAACATCATCGTCCGCATCGTCGGCCTCGGCTGGACCCGCTTCCGGAAGAGCTCGTGGGATCTCTTCTCGCTCGTCGCCGTCACGGGCGCCATCGTCACGACGATTCTCTTCCTGACCAATATCAGGCAGGCCACGTTCAACCAGCTGCACAAGTTCTTCTTGGTGGCCCTGGTCCTCCTGCTCATCCCGCGAAACGACGCGCTCGACCAGCTGTTCAAGACGGCGGCCGCCAGTCTCCAGACCATCGGAAGCCTTCTCGCGACGTGGCTCGTCTTCTTCCTGGTATTTGCCATTGCGCTGACGCAGACATTCAGTCTGACGCGGTTCGGCCCCGAGGAGGACGCCAACATCAACTTCCGCACCGTGCCCCATGCCCTCATCCTTCTCTTTAGGTTCAGCTGCGGAGAGGGCTGGAACGAGGTGATGGAAGATTTTGCGCAGATCAATCCGCCGTTTTGCGTCGAGGGCAAGACATTTTTCGACAGCGACTGCGGCAGCAATCCGTGGGCGCGCGTCCTTTTTGTCGCGTGGAACATTATCAGCATGTACCTCTTTGTCAGCTTGTTCGTCTCTCTCATCTACGAGAGCTTCTCGTACGTCTACCAGCGGACTAGCGGTCTCGCCGTTGTGGACCGCGACGAGATTCGCCGGTTCAAGGAGGCGTGGCGCAGCGTCGACCCCTCGGGCACCGGCTTCATTAGCAAGGAGGCGTTTCCGCGTCTCCTCGGCGAGCTGTCGGGCGTCTTTGAGATGCGTATCTACGACGCCGAGGACTCGGTGCGGTCCATCCTCGAAGACGTCCGGGGCGGCGACGCCGTCAGCCTCCGGCACGCCTCGGTCGTGAGCTCGAGCCAGTTCCAGACGGGCATCGACCTCAAGAAGCTCAACGAGAGGCTCGCCAAGATTGACGTCGCCAAGGTGCGCGAGAGGCGGCGTCGCTTCAACATCTTCTTTGAGGAGGTCATGGTCTCAGCTGATCCCGAGCGCGGTATCTCATTTACCACGGTACTGATGATCCTCGCCCACTACAACATCATTAGCGACAGCAAGAGTCTCCGGTACGTGCCCCCCCACCCGTGATCGTACACTCCCAAAACTAACCCCCCGCACAGTCTTGAAGAATTCCTCCGCCGCCGTGCCCGCCTCCAGCGCGTCGAAGAAGAAGTCCGCCGCCGCATCGTCCTCGGATTCTTCGACATGCTCTACTACTCGCGCCAGTTCAAGCGCGCCATGGAAAACAAGCACTCTGCGCGCATGACGGGCATCCCGCAGCTCGACGTGCCCGAGATTCTGGTGGAGAACGAGGAGGACGGCGCCGGCTACCGCGCCTCGGCACCGCCCACGCCATCCCGCCGCCCTCCGGGACCGGGCGCCTACCTCTCGGCCGAGGACGCGCGCGCCTCGCATCAGCACCAGCGCAGCTTCTCGGGCGTGAGTGCTGACCTGTCGTCGTTTGACACGTCGTTCGACCACCCGCTCGCCGGGCCGCGCGCGTCCGGGCCGGGATCGCCGGGGCATCGGAACCAGGTGAGCGCGTTCAGCTTTGAGCTGCACGAGTCGGCGGGTGGGAGTGGTGGGGTGGAGGATGAGGCGACGTCGCCGACGGGCGGCGGTGGGCGGGGGAGCTCGGTCAGTCCGGCGCAGGTTAGGGAGATGCTGGACGATTCGGTGTGGATGGCGAGTATTAGGAGGAGTGCCACCATGAAGCGGAACACGCAGTGGGGAGGGGGATAGAGCATTGGATGGCGTTGAGGGGAGGAGATTGATTGTTGCTGGACTACCTAATGTGTAACAGGGTCTGTGTTTTCGTGGACTGGCGTTTGGAAACATACATGATAACGGACGGCTGGGTGGGTTATTTTTGCATGAGGGATGGAACATGGTGTTGCTGGGTGTGTTTTTTTTGCATCTGAGGATGTCGGGTATTGAGAGACGAGAAGACGAGAGAAGAGAATGATAGATAGACTACAGATTCCCCAGATTGTCTGTCTATTACTAGGAATAATACCTGTTTCTGTTCTTCTTTTTTGGCTGAGAATGCAGACAGTGTGTGTGTGTGTGATGGAGGGGCAAAATGGTGATGTTTGTTTACTTTGAGGAATAGGGGCCAGCCAGTTCGGTTCCTCAAGCGTGTTGGCCGTTTTGTGATTTTTTCGTCTTTCGCTCCAGGCATCAGGAATACATTGTCTATTACTAGACAAATACACGCTCAACTAGACCTTTGTGACATTGTAAATGGACGTGACCTGTTCCAACTGTTGGCCCTCAATGAGCCGGCGGCACAGCACGAGCTCATCTAACTCGATTTGCCGCCATAGCATCGCCATCGAAATCTCTCTCTCTCATTTTCCCGGCAACTAAGAAACGACGCCGGTGGTCTTGAAGCTGTTGCCTGGGGCTCTGCAGCTCTGCCGATATACTGCTGCGTCCCGGTCGCAATCAACTCTGCGGCGATGTCGATATACCGACATTGAAATCCGGGGATGATATATCGTCTCCAAAGCCGACCTGTACGCCTCTCTGGTGCGCCCTACCCTCCGCCATGGCGATTCGACCTCGGAGCTTCGATGCCACGTCCGTCGCAAGGCATTTGGGCGGACAACTCGGAGTATAAATCCCCAACCATCCCATCTTCGAGGTGGGTAAGGCAGATTCACCAATCCTCACCACCACCGCCAACCAACCCTTCCACGACAAAATCCCACCCATCACCATGCATCTCTCCACCGCCCTCTCGACCCTCGCGGTCCTCGCCACCAGCGCCACCGCCATGCCCACAGCCGGCGGCAGCAGCCAAGACGCCACCGTCTACCACCCCCGGGGTGTCTTCGGCGACAGCACCGCCGCGGCACCACTCAGCAAGCGCGGGGTGGTCATCATCATCGAGCTCCAGAACGACGAGAACTGCAGCGGTCGCTACAACCCGGTAGCGTTCGGCGATGTTTCACTCACCGGGTGCTTTGCGGTGCCGAAGCCGACCAAGGCGATACGATATCATATCGAAAATGGAAACTAGTACGTCTCTCTATTGGTCCATTGGATGCTGGAATGTTGCTGATGCTGTGGTGATAGCGACTGCACGGTGACGACGTGGAGCGGCCGGGACTGCAAGGGGAGCAGTTTCACGCTGCAGTGGGCGGATGTAGGGAAATGCGCCAACGTGGTGTACGGGTCCGCCTCGTGGCTTTGTACGCCCAAGAAGTAGGTACTTGCCAAAGATACTAGAATGTTGTTGGGATAAATATAGGCCGGGAGGGCATCGTGCACATCTCTCTCATTTTCCCGTTAACCACGGAGAATATCCGCCCCCTTGGAGCTGTTGGCTGAGCTCTTCAGTACCAACCACCCGCACCAATATACTGCAATCTACCAGACATTGTGCACCTCGTCGACTCTGCAGTGTTGTCGACATACCGACCCTAAAATCCGGGGATGGTCGAGGGGGCGAGGACGGTTAATGTCGAGACCTGTTGGAGTATATATCAAGACGTCCATCTCTCCCGCCAGACATGCGAATACCATCTCTCACCACAGACCTGCCCCTGGCACGACAGATCATCATGCATTTCTCCACCCCTCTCTCGGTCCTCGCGCTCCTCGCCGCCGCCAGCGCAACCGCCATTCCCGCGACCCACGGAACCGTCATTGCTACAACCAGCGGAACCATCATCCCCCGCGACAGCAGGCCCGGCGTCACCGTCCACAATGGCGGTCTGGCCAGGCGCGACGGCGTCATCGTCTACAACAATGGAGGTCTGGCCAAGCGCGACGGCGTCCTCGAAATCCAGCTCCGCCCCGACGACGACTGTAGAGAGGACTTCACCATGTTGACGACGCCAGACAACGATTACTTTTGCGCGAATATGGGGTTGCCGGTGCGGTCGATACGCTATCATATCAACAATGGGTTTTAGTATGTCCATTCCTCCCTCTATGCCTTCTCTGCGGTGAGTGTATCCACCAAGCCCGGGGCTGATGCTATGATGGCAGCGACTGCGAGGTGACGAAGTGGAGTGAGGCCGACTGTGGGGGGGAAGGCTTCACCATGCGGAAAAAGGACGCGGACACGTGCTTCTCCGGGCAGTATGCGTCGCTTTCGTGGTTTTGCTGGGAGAAATAGGCCGGTAGGGGGGTGGATGAGTTATCGGGATACAGTTGTTGTATTCTTGCGGCATCTTGATGTAGTGATAGGGGTAACCTACGAGTTACTGCCAGCACTTGTTGATCTTCCCCTGACTTCCTCTCCTTAAAGCGTTGAAGGGACGACCAACCCGGCCAGCCGAATTGGGGTCCGAGTCCCTCGGTCGGATTCCCGGACTTCTTGGACAGAGACGATCCCCTCGGAGCGATCTTCTATGCACCTGCAACCACGGCGATAAGGGCATGGACGAGTCGCTGGATGGATCGCCGAGGGGGTGCTTGTGCGGTCGCCCAGTCGCTTATGCTTGCCTGGTATTCTTGGGATGATTCTTCTTCTGGTCTGAGCCTGGCTGTGCCCGGGGGAAAGGCATCGAGACGAGCCCTCCCCTCCAGATTTCGGAACCAAGACTCGGAGGAAAAGGAAAAGGGGACAAGTTCGCCCTCCGATCATCTCAAACCATTGAAACAAAATTGCTCCACGGAAAAGGGACAGGTTCCAGAAGCATTGGAATCCAGCCGTAGCATTGAATGAATATTTCCACCCTTTGTGCTGCCCGGCGAGGCCATTCGCGGTCGTATTGGCGGGGCCAAGGGCGAAGGCGAGGGATGATGGGTGGTGGTGTGCCGTGTCAGAGAGGGGAGCTGTTTCACCCCCCTGGAAATACTCGGAAAGGGGGGGTTCGATGATCGCTGCTAACAGCGGCGGGGCGGAAATTGGTGGCTTGGTGGTAGTGTCCGATAGAGGGCGAGACGGTCGACAGGCGAGCGATGTGCTCAGGCGATCATACATTATGCGGCAGGGTGAGTTCCCCAGCAGCCCAGCAAGCAGGTCGCTGTCCTGTCACCGATTTGGACGTCTTGTCCATGCAGGTACTGCCGTTTGTCGGGGCGGTGGTGGCATGGTCATGTCTCTGCGGCCCTGGAGGTGCGGAGTACGGGAGGGGAGGCCCGTCGATTGGGCTGACTCGCCCTTCCTTTCTCCATTCATTTTTGTTTGTTCTTTCCGGTGGAGTTCAATGTCGTTGTTCTCTTCTCCGTGGCGACGTTGAAAAAAGAAGAGAGTGCCTGCCATGTTTCGAGTCAGAGGGCCTGCCATGTTTCACACGGCTCTCAGCGAAACCGATGGTCCCCACTCGCTTCCCCAAAACAGCAGCAACGTCAGTGCTTTCGCAGTTGAGACACGTCCCATGTCCTTCTTGGCATCTCCATCACAACTCACCTCTCCCACCTCTCCCTCCTTCTGCCTCCATGACATGGCATGAAATGCACCCTGCACATCCCATCCTGCTCCCGTCCACCGCCCGTGACCCGTCAGGCGAGAAAGGGACCCCCCCTTCCCGTGTTTCCATGGCTTGCTGCATGACACCTCGCCCTCCCTCGCCCTCGCCCTCGCCCCGCAGCACTTCCCTTGCAGCCGTCGAGCCCCCGTTGCTGGGATTTTCATCCGAGCTGGGGACTCCGTGGGAGTGCCACTCCCATGGCTCCCTGCGTTTCCCTCCTCGAGGGCGAAGGGCGAGGGGTGTTCCACCTGCACAGCAGACACTCCGTGTCCTGCACCCCTGGCACACTTCGGCTCCGTCGCCGTGTCCCGTCCCCCGTCCCCCGTGGAGCCGTCTGGCCCTCCCTTCGTCTCGTCCATTACTTAAGACTGGATGACTTCGCCCGTCGATATGCCTTGTGTTAATCCTGTCGCTCCAGCCCGTGCTCGCCAACGTCTCTCTCTGTCTCTCTCTGACCGGCGTGCTGTTGTTTGTTTTAGCATCGACCACTTCGAAGACCTCCTCTTCCGGTCCCTGATCTCTGTCGAACCTAGATCGTCCAGTCTTTGACTCCCTTCGTCTCTCTTTCCACCTTCGCTTCTCGGATCGAACCCGGTCTCCCAGGCTGTGCCTCTTTTATATACACACACACATTCACTCACCACCACCACCACCCACCACACCACCGCCATCATGATGCCCTCGACCCGCTTCCACGCCATCGCGTCCCGCTTCTCCCCTCACAACATCCGCACGTCGTTCCGGCGGTCGTCGTCGACTTCGTCGACCTCGTCGCGCGCCAGCTCGGACCGGGACTCGTTCATGTCGCAGTCCAGCTCCCCCGTCAGCATCATCAACAGCATCATCCTCCGAAAACGCTCCATGCTCATGGAGCCCGAGTACGACGACGTCGTCGAGCACAAGGAGCTCAACATCCTCGAGCCCCGACCTGCCACCTACTTTTGCAGTCTCGAGGAGCGCATGGGGTCCTTTTAGACGACCCCCTAGCTCTCCCGCCAAGGGGTGTCGGGCAACTCGACACTCGATAACCAAGAGACACCGGAGGTCCTTCTTCGCTTCTTCTTTTGTTCCGGGGCAACTCGGAACAAGACCCTTTTTTTGCACGATGCGCCACGCCCACGACTTCGGCCTTTTCGGAGACGCGGCGGCGGTCGGGGAACGGACTATTTTTACGCCAGGCAATGACATCTTACTCGACATGGCCCGGTGCTGCTGGGAGGAGGAAACTACAACATGACAAGGAGGGGATTTAATGATGCGGGGAACGCACAACTTTTTACATTGGGGAGGCAACGCCAACGAAGAACTGAAAATACAGTCTTTCTCTCGGGATGGGAGGTGGTGTTCTTTGGAGTTTTGGAGCCGTGGAGACGAGGAGGGCGCCGTCCTGCCTCTCGTCGCATTGGCGATTTTGATTTGCTTTTTATTTGCTTTTGGAGGAGGAGAGCTCAGAGATGAGAAATACAATCTTTTGGACATTCCAATTTTTCGTTCTCCTGGTGTTGTTGGTGATGCCACGCGACCAAGGTTCATGTTCTCTGAATGCCCTCGTGTTGCGGCTGAGTTGTGCCTCAGTCCAGACTCTGTCTCACCCATGTTTCAGGCGATGATGGTCACTGCAAGGGCAGTGCGGGAGATCCCGACAGCATCGGAGACCCCCTCACCCCCATCGATGGAATCCCGTGATCCCGGGGCATTTCCTCTTTGGGCCGCTTACGTACCCCCCCGGCTCTCCCAGATCTCGGGGCTTGGCGATGCCGTGTCCCCTCTCCGTCGACTCCATTCGCTCCACAGCCGAGCCCCGTCCGTCGAGTGGAGACTGGAAAGGCCCGGCGGCAGCCCGACGACTACCGAACAGGCCAGGGCCAAGACCAGCCCGACAACGAACGACTGCCAGCAAAGCAGTCATCCTGCAAGGCTGCCATTTGCCCACATACCGCAGGCCTAACGCGGTGCGACATGTGGCATGACGTATCTGGTGGCCGATGGGATCTGGAGAGGACATATGCGGCCCAACACTTCCCAATGAGGACATGCCCTCGATACATGAGGCCAACATCAGTCCTACCCGGGAGCCGAGGTCTGCTCAACTGGGCGGTGGGCAAAGGCTGCCCTTGCTTCGTCAGCCTGACACTGGTGACAGCACAGGAGCCATCGGGCATCAAATGATAGGGGGGGGATCGTGGGCTGCTTGTCGATATCAAGGGCTCGTCCCCTTGCCCTCGGTGTGCTCTTTGTATGCCATACCTGATGCTTCTACATGCTTCGTTGCTTGCAGCATAACCAAATCGTCAACCAAACTCCATCGACCAAGGAGACGATACGCCGTCAACTGAGATGGCATCTTCTCAGAGCAGCACGACCAAGGTCGCAACCTCGTCCCGGGTGACAAAGCCATGGAAGTCATATTCGCAGAAGAGGAGGCAAAAGACAAGGTCGAAATATTTGTAAGTTTGTTGTTTTTTTGTGGGCTTTTACAAGTCACGTTTGAAGAGGGGAGGGCTTGTCAAGCGGTTGTCACATGTATTGTGTTTCGATCTCATGTTGGAGACTCCCTCATCGTGCAGCTCAGTCGATGCAGATGACGAAACCCTAGGTGAATATACCGACCAAGTGATCGGTCTGCGTCGGATTTTTTCACACAATATTTTCATCCCATTCCCCAAACACATCCTTCCATCCTGGGCTTGAGCTATGGCCTCAGTGTCGATTTGATTCACCTGTCTCGAACCCCGGCGGCGGCCACAAAGAAAGCACGACCAGAAAGATGGAGGGAACACACCATTCACCCAATGTCGAATTTCGGCCTAGCTGTCGTGTCGCGGCTTCCTCTCCAAAGTCAAAACCGAAGCCACGATCTCTTTTCCCAACCACAACCACCAAACTATGCTTCGCCTGGCTCACCTCTACTCTTCTTTCCAGCGAGGCCATCCGCAACAACGACCTCTTGGACCTCTCAACATCAACCACAGACATGGCTTTTGGGGTGTACAACGGCTACGCGCCTTGTCGCTTGCTCTCGTCGTCGTCGTCGTCGACTTCCTTCACTCCCCTGGGGGCAGTGAACTCCGAGCTCTACTCCTTCCGCAGCAAGCTGGCCGGTCTTCAGCCTGAGGCCGACACCGACAATGATGAGGTATTCGGCATGTTCGACGATGCTTCCTGCATCTTTGTGGTGTGTTCCCGTCCATCCTCGCCCGGCGGCATCCCAGATCCAAGCTAATCTCTCCCTCCGCAGGAAAAACTCCAGACCCCGACGCAGCCATCGACCCTCATGATTCCGGGAATCAGCCCCATGGAGCGCACCGTCATCTACCATTTCCCCAGCATTCCCTTCATCCCCGTCCCCAGCACCGACCCCGACCCCGACCACCACAAGTCGGACTCCCTCGGCCCTCGCTCCTCCGACGCCGAGCTGGTCCGCTCCACCAACCCTACCCCTTCTATGGAGCTCACCACCACCGCCCGTCCCCCCATCACCAAGCGGTCCCCCTCGGCCTCGATCTCCCCCTACCGCCGAAAGCGCGCCCGAACCATCACCGATGACGACGCCGACGACAGCGACTGGGTCTTCCCCGAGATCCCCGCCGCCCCCGTCAGGGAGCAAAAGCCCACCTTCGTCCTCGTCCTCCGCCGCGCCCGCACCGCGGCCGCCCGCAACGTGCTCGGACTGCAGAAAAAGTGCAACGTGGCCGAGCTGCAAAAGAAGTGCCGCGCCGCGGTCAAGAACGAGTACCAGTACTTCAACATGGCGCGGATGTACGCGACCGGGGGCTACGCGCAGGCTCGGGAGCCGGGACCCAAGACAAAGTGTTTTGTTGTCGGGGGTGGTGGGGATTACTAAGACGCTGGGCGTTCAATGGTTCATTTGTTCGTTCACTTCGGTTTCCCTCGTCGGGTCACGGCATCAGGACCGACCAGTTGGCGTTCTGGGATATCCCGTTATTGGTTCTTCTTTGGGTTCTCTAGGGTAATCATCACGGCATTCATGGCGGCATGGCTTGGGTGGAGGGAGGGGGCGTTGGTTCATCTTCCTTCGGAGGCTTGGGTTTTCTTTTGTGGAGGGGACACATGGTTAGGAGTTCTGGGATCATCATGGTACGGAGTCAACAGTCTACCTATTTGAGACAAGGGGAATAGCCGCAGTACGGGCACCGGAAAAAAGAATGAAGAGAAGAATGAAGGACAGGAAGAGAGAGATAATATGGGCGGGGTTGGGACATAGCATTCTTTCTTCATCAGCTTGAGCAGAATTAAGATGCATACACCTACCTCAAAAGCACACGATGACCGAATGTGAAACATCCACCTTGGTACTTCGGTCTATCGCTCTGCCTTCCACATTCTGCCCACTTCTCCTCCAGCATAGAAAACCAATGTCCGTGAGATCTCCCTCTCTCTGACTGGGGATTTCCACAGCCTTCCACCGCGACTGCTCACAAGGTCCATTACGTCGATGTGGAATTTCTACTCCTAAATTAGCGTCCCATGTGATGGCGTTTGCCCCTTTGATGACCCCTCCAGATGATCAAGAATATTGATCTAGTTTAGCAGTCCAAACTTTACCAGCGAGAAAGCCGACCTAGGTTCCGTGGTCAGCCGATGAAAATACCCCCGTCATCCACGGTGCCAGCTTTTCACTGTGACATTGAGCTACTGGGTGGTGGCGCACTATTCGAAAAGACCGAGGCCAATATTGACCACATCGTAACAGTGAAACGTACCTACCTACATGGCTGACCGTCTCATAAACAGAGCAGAGTTACCCATCAGCACCTTGGTAGTGAAGTAGACAAGGCCGCATGCAAAGTGACCAAGTCGCCATCCCTCCATTCCCGGAAATGCATAGCTCATTGCTGTGGCAAACCTAGGTACCTCTGACCATTCCGAGGGACGATGGGATATTGCCCCCCCCGGGTATCAGAACCAACTTCTGCTCCCCGGCTCTACATCATCTCAACCAGCCCGAGATCGACCTCGAGACAAGATACGGGCCAACGGAAAACACCCGAAGAGCAAGGAAGGCAGCCGGCACGAGTTGCAGAAATGATATAATATATTAACATTGAGAGGGAAACCCATCGCTGCCTGCCTGCCTCGTGCTTGTCAACAAGCACCCATGGACCCCATGCTGCCTCCCAAAGCTGTCCCATGTGTGTGTGTGTGTGTATACCTGGGTTCCGCTGCCCATACAACCAACCAAGAAAGAGAAGAAACATGGATACAAGTCCGAAATCCACAAACAGCAACCCGTCAAGACGCTGGGGGCTGTTCTCGCTCTCAGGTATCATCGCACCCTGACCCGCAACGAAACGCCAGACACAAAGGAGAGAAGAAGAAAAGCACAATGCAAGCGCTGTCCTGTCCCGTCTCGCTGCCCCATGTCAGTCATGCCCATGCAAAAGTCCCATCCCACGCTTGCCCTCCCTCCCAAACACCAGATAGAGAAAAATGCAAAACCCAGCCACCTGCAACGGCATCGCACGACAGGCCACATTGCCCCGCATGGCTAGAAAGAGAATGCTGTCTGAGAAAATCAAGGGACCCCTAAAGGAAAAAATATGTGTTCCTCCTCGGTGTCTTGCTCCATGGGCTCGATGTCCTGCTCCGCGGGCTCGTCTTGCTTTCTGGGCGACCGCCGAAGGTCGGTCACCCGGGCCTTCCTCTGCAGCCCAGCCCCCCTCCGCTCCGGAGACCATCTCTGTAGGGCCTTCAACTTCTCACCCTACTGAGTCATATCCATGCCGTAATCGTCCTCATCCTTGTAGTCCACAAAGTCGTCGTCCTGCATCTCGGTGGCGTTGCCCGGGGTTTGGCCGTCATTCGATGTGGTGGTATATAGACCCCCAGATTGGCCGGATTTTGCAACGAGCCCGTCCGTGAGGGCATCCCCATTGAAATTTGTGTGTTGGGGTACGCGAAGACCGGACCCATGGGTTCGCGAGTATGACGTGTATCCCCCGTCGTCGGTCTGGTTCAGAAGCTCCATAAGCTCTGTTTGCATGCGCCGCTCGTCGTCCGTGATTTCAAAGGGTACGCTGCTGCCACATTCATGGAGGGCGTTCACCATCTCCTCTTGTTGCTGAAGTTTGACCGAAAGCATCCACATGAGATCGCGCATCCAGCTGACGGCTCCGTTGAGGATGTCCCCCTTGTTGGGGCCCTTGTCCTTGTCGTCAAGCGGGAGTCCTGTGGTGATGTTCCCAGCGCCAACAGCTCTCTTGGCGCCCAAGGGACCGAGGCCGGACGTTGCCGGGCCGGGCGTGGCTTGGTTCGGGCTCGATACGGTGGCGGCAGCGGCAGCGGCAGCGGCAGCGGCAGTATACGCATCCAATGCCCCGCTCTGAATCGCCTTTCGAAGCTTGTCATCCTCGAGCCTGTGAGGCGGCACCATCTTGCTAAGATCCTGGATGCGTTCGTTGATATTGTCGCGTCGGCGTCGCTCAACCAGGTTATGCGACTCACGTCGTCGTCGTTTCTTGGCTTCCTGGGACGAAACTTGAGATGGCATATGCAACTTCGTAGGCATCGACGTGCCTCCCTTCATCATGCTTTGCATACCCGGCGGCCCCGCCATGAAGCCTGCCTGGACAGGAGGAGACGATAAGTTGGACCCCGGGAGGGACTGAAGGCTGTTGGGCGTATGCATCCACTGCCCCGAGTGAGACTTCTCGTGGTGTCCACCGCCTGCCCTGATGGGTTGGGCAAATGCCGAATCCGAGTTTATGGACAGCCCCGCCAAGCCCTGATTGTTGGGCGTGAGCGAGGCTCGGGCGCTGACAGGTTGGGGGCGTGCCGTCTGCTGCAGGCGTGGCCGACGACCGTTTGACATGAATTCCTCCGGGGCCTCGTCCACGCCTGCCAAGGGAGATCCGTACGGCTGAGGAGATTGCAGAGAGGTGCCGAAGGAGTGGTGCCCCATGGTGGGATAGTGGCCAAAGTTGCCCTGCACAAACGGGCTCTGGATGGGTTCACCGTCGGGGGTTCTCGAGTAAACGTTGTGCGAGGGATCAACTTGCAGGCCGTGGTGGCTCCTGCTGTAGATGGCCGCCGGGGGGAAGCCCGCGCTGATGCCGTTCAGGCCGCCAAAGTTCCCGTGAGTCGGGAGACCAGACTGATCCTGGTGGAGCCCGTCAAGAAGCTCGTCGTCGTTGAAAGTGGCCGCTCCGGGCTGGAAGGCACCAGAAGGGTCATTCGAGCCGTAGTCGTTGTTGGCGAAGGAGGACGGGTAGCCGGTGGCAATTGACAAGTCGTTGGGGTCGATGCCATTACCGCCATGGCCGCCCATCTGAAAGCCGTGTTGCGCCATTGCTGAACAATGATGCGTGTGTGGCCGGTGGATGTATGTGGGAGGCCGCCCTTCGACAAGTTGACGAAGTGTAGACGGCCGCGTGGCTGTGAAGTAGGGAATGTCTGAATTGCCACTTTCTGTCAGTTGGAAGATACAACCACGCGCGCGCAAAAGTCGTCTTTGAGAGTGCGCCAGCAGCGAGGGAATTTGGGGCTCGTGTGTGCACGACTGATGGACAGATGGTAGGGGAAAATGACTGGTGGGGAGGTGGGCAGGGAAAACTACATATACTGGAGAGGTAGCTTTGTCTGGTACATACCGATACGGGGGTTTCGCTCTTTCCAATCTTGGTTTTTGGACGAGTATCGGTTTTGCGGTGTAGAAAATGTCGGGATGGGGGAGTTGGGGCGGGATTGGCGATGACTCGATCCTGAGGCGGCGGCGGCGGGTTGCGATATGATATGCGCTGGCGATAGTCGGAAACGATGCGTTCTGGCCTGATACTTGTATCGCGTGTTGGGTGGGTTCTGCCGAGGGCACAATAGGGATTCTTTGCGCCGTGCGAGTCTGTGAGGGGAAAGTGTGGATTGTCGGCGAGCGTGGTGATTTCAGCCTTTGGAGGTGGTGGTGAGAATGTGGGCGACGGCGGGGAGACGCAGCTGGCCGGCTAACTCGGTTGGGAATAGGTCGGGGGTGGGATGGACACCGCTGCGCAGGCGGCAGGTCGGGGGTCGGGGGTCGGGGCGGGAGAGGGGGGCGGGGACAAAGAGGGCAGAAATCCTTGTCCGTCTGTCTCCAACCGCGCGATGATCGACGTGTGTGCCGGTGGACGGTGGACGGGGCGCAAAATGGCAGATGGATGGCTGTCCAGTGTCGGGCGGCCGCGGGAAGGCGAAGAGGGTATTCCGAAGCCGGGGGTTGCACCTTGGTTGGCTGGGTTCGTCGGCAGTGTCGCACAGGGACCGGAGGTCTGAGGTGCGTGCAGCGGCGTCGAGGACTGGAGCACGAGTTTGCCTTTGGTCGTCGTTGGGGAAGAGGGGAGGGAACCTCGAGCCGGGTTGGTGCGGGCGGGGGAGCAGGGAGCTGGAGTTTAAGATGTTGCGAGAGAGGGGTGCTGAGAGTTGGGGGCAGTGATGGGGGGCAAGGTGGGTGGGAGGGTGGATCCTGTCCACTGTCCACTGTCCTTGGAGGGGTCGGGTCGGCGAGAGGGGTGTGGGTGTGGGCCAAATTTCAATGCGTGGTGGTGCAGTGGTGTCGTTGGCTCTGGCTGCTCTGGCTGGTCGTCTTTGCACAAGTCGGTAAGTACTGCCCAGTTTCAACCACGTATTATATATCCGCACTCTCGCGTGCTAGATCGAGTGCTGGAACTTTCCTTCCGGGCACCAGGTCAGACGGAATTCACAAACCCAACTGTCGCGTACTAGCCAGGGGCGGTTTGACTGCTAGCACGTAGGGTTTTCCAAGTCGGCCCGGTCGCAGCCGGTAGACTCGAGCAAAACCCGTCGGCTGGCCTCCTAGGCAACTGGATGCGATCAGAGGACCGATGCGGCGCGATCAAGAGGACACCGCTCGCGCGCGCTATAGACGAGGTGGCGCGGGGCTAGCGGTTGGGGCTGAGCAGGTTTGTAACTCGCGCGATCGAGCAAGACGTAAACCGCAAGTTGGTGTCGGTGTCGGTGTCGGTAAGCAGAGCAGGGCACGGTGGGAAGCCGCAACCTGTTCCAGAGTGCGAGGCTTGTCTGATGGATAGCTCGGCGGATGACGGCGCGAAGACCTGGAACAAGCTAGGTAACGAGGTTGGTGACGCGTGAGAGATCGAAGATGCGCCGCGACCGAGAGAGGATCCGGCGGGCACCTGCACCTTTGCAATATCAAAGCTGGTCGAGGTAGGAATGTCGCCGAGGTTTGTGATGACTCGGCCGGCAGGTGTGTTGCTGTGTATCGTGAGATATCAACTTTGTTGACCTCGGCGTTGCCCTCGAAGAACTCGATGACCCCCTGCGACATGCGGGTAAGGGGAGCGGGCCGGGGTTGCTGATTGGGCAGAAAGAAGCTCCACGGAGTTCCCCGGCAGGGCGTTTTGGTCTTGGTCGAGGATCAACTTCACAACGACGGCACTCTCATTTTTTGTGCAGGTCAATCAGGAAGAGAAGCTACCTATTTTGATGACCCGGGGAGTTGGTCTGGAGAAAGGGACGAGACTCGGGTAGGTAGCGTGGCTCGAGGAGGGATGGAAACTTGGAAGGCGGGTGCCGAGAGATGTCGAGCTTCTTCCCGTCGGTTTCCCCACGGTTGTTTCTTTTAATAGAGACAACCCAGAAGTCCAAATCGCGGATGCGACCAGTCAATAAATCCCCCTTTGTCCCAGCGAGGCAGCTGTCGAGAAGGGCTACTCTATCGAGGAGGGCTCTAGATTGCGCAACCAAACACACGATGCCGGCGGCCAGTGGCGATCCCGAAAGCCGGCGGTGATGACAGGTTGCACACCGTACTTCCGCTTCGACTGACCAAGGGAGAGCGAGGACGGCGGGAAGGTGTTGGTGGTTGTGGTGAGGAATGGGGATGCGATGGAGGATGCGAATCGCGATGGATGGCTGAAGTGGGGAACTCTGGGGGAGTCCTGCAAGGCGAGCCGGGGGGGAAGCGAAGAAGCGGGCAGCCAGGATTAAACCCGATTTGGTCTGGATCCGATCTTGAATGATCCGCGTCCCTGTCGCCTCTGCTGTCTGTCTCGTCTCTCGTCACTTCAACTCGTGGGGTTGTTTGTGGTGATTGGACGACGATTCGTGGTGTTTGCTTTCTGCTGGGCAGGGTGGAGTGTGAGATCTGAAGGACAGTCCGACTCCCTGCTGGCATGTGCAGATGCTGTCGCAGCGGCCCTCCTGTCGCTGGAAGTGGTTGTTGCGATGATGGAATGTCGTGTCCCGTTCAACAGATGTGTGTCTGCCCCGCGCGGTGACTGACTTGTCGACAGGTTGGTGTTCGAGATGATGTCCTTGTCGTCCCTTGTCGCCGGCTTGATTGGTCCTATCGTGCTTCTCGTCGCACACGACCGTCTTGAGCCTCAGCGCCGCACAAACGTCTTGAGATAAGGTGAGTTGCTGGGTAAAGTGCTTTGCGGCACACAATCTTGTTCGTGGATGGCGAAGCAAACTTGATGCGCTTGGGCAGGACGGAGGGATGAGGGGGTCACCACAAATTACTGAGATGCAGCCCAAGGCACCATGGTGCAACGGTCGGCCGTCCCCTTTTATACGTTTGATCAGATAACGCAGACCTGGCACTACTTTGCGAGGTCCTTCCAGGCTTACACCACCCATCCTTGATTCCCGCTTCTTGGGAATGTCTTCTGACTCAACTGCTGGGTTGGTGTGTTGGTGGGCAAGTCGGCAGTGTGGACAGCCACCAACGCCGCAGACCCCGAGAGCACGGTGAAGACGGTGTAGCCTTCGCCGCCCAAGGTGGCTTCCCCTGCTCGTTTCCCGGCGCCGTCCACACCTCACCGAGACCTGTCAAAAAGAACGGGCGTTTTCGGAAAAGGGGGGTTGAGGCAGAGGGAGGCCACCCTTTCGCCAACGTGACTGGGGAGTGAGACAGCAAGGCACACCAACCATGGAAGAGCAGAGCATCAACGAGCTGGACCCAGTGCTGGAATACGTAATTGTGTCTATGCATCTGAACAAGAGGGGCACACCTGTCAGAAGAACCCGAAAACCGCCCCGCACATGATATCGCGAAGACGCGACGCGTCCTACCTACCTAAGATGTCGTTTGGTGAGGTTGATAAGGGTCTCAAAGGGCAGGGAACTGGCGTCGCGCTCTCAAGATGGGCTTCTGAAAATCTTCATTTGTCCTGGACCAAAAGATAGGCGGCTGCTCACTTTCCAGGGTTTTGCGAGAATAGGCAGGCAACTAACCTGGGTAGGAAGGGGGCAATGCTGCCCATGATCCATCTGATGTCTCCGACGTCGGTGTCCCGGATGCCGAGGGTCGAGGTCAAGGCGAGCAGATGCGCAAGTCCCAAAAGTCGGCGGATGGCATCCGTCTTTCTCAAGAATGCCATGTTTCCACTTCCGCCTCCCTGCTGTGTAGCACGGAGAGGCCCGTCGCTTCCAGCTTTTGGGAAGAGATGTGGATAGGTCTCTGAGAAGGGGTGAGGGGGTGACTTTGACATGTGCTGTGTGAGCTTGGCCATCGCAGACAGGGGGGGGAGGAGAAGGTGGTCCGTGACCATAGATGGTGGGGCGCTGCTTAGCTAACGGCGAATCAGCTGCTGTCGTGTTGCTCTCCGATGGAGCCGTTGCATAACCATCCGCACGGGCGCCAAGGCTGGGGATGCGTAGCTCCCGTCGCCAAGTGAACAAAGACCAACTCCAGGACAACCTCCTTCGCGACAAACTCCATCCGCAGCCACCTCCCAACATACCAGCCGCGCGCACCGTCCACACCTCCAACCATCCGCCTAGCGCCTTGCTCCCCCCCCTACGAAGCCCGCCCACATCTTTGCGTCCCGTACGACGCGCAGCGACCCGGCCTCCCTCGCGTTTCCCACTAGCAGGTTGCGAACAGTCAACGCAAGAGCACATAGCAGTGACAACACCACCACGACAGCCGAAAGGGTTGCATCATCTGAGCAGCACTGCTGAACCGTTTCCCCAGAGGGTTGGAGGTACGCATGTCCCCATGACTTGTTCTGCCATGGAAGCGGAAGCAGAGACTAAATATGTTTGTGTCTTGATGTTGCAGTCGACCTCTCTCGAGTCTCTTTTCGGGTTTAGCACCTCTGCCGACGCCGTTCTCCTCCTCCCAGCCGATCCGGACCTACAATCCCTCCCTCCTTACCTCCGCTCCCACGGCATCACAGGAGCTGTTCCTGCTTCCAGACGCCGCGCATCCGCACCCCCTACACATTACCGCCAGCAGTGGTTGCGGAGCAAAAGATACGAGCGCGTTCCGCCTCGACACTTGCACTGTTGCACTCCCAAGTCGACACCGCCCGATAGTCAAAGACAACCATGGCGTCGTCGAACTTCCGCGACTCGATTAATAACCTGGGGTGGTCCCGACGCGAGGCTGACATACCGGTCAATACGTCCCGGCAAAACGGTGGCATCTTGTCCTCACTCCAGTCACTCAACCCCTTTGGGGGCCGTGGCTATGTCCAACTCCCAACGACCGAACCTGGGGCGCCTTTACCGGCACCCACCCGCCGCGAGGAAGAGGAGGGTTGGTTTGCTCGTGAGTCATACCCGATACTTCTCCTGCCGTATCTTTCCTTTCCATTTCAAGCACTTCCCCTTGCAGCCGGCCTGCAAAGACGGCCATGTGCCGGCTCTGCCCTGCCCGTGTCTTAGCCATCTGCACATGGGCAACCATTCCCTGGGTTATGTCTCAACATATCCAGTCGGCCTTCGAGCCAAGCATGACTGCCGGATGACCTGCTTTCGCGACAGGACTAACACGATGGGTAATAGTGAGCCGATGGGACCGTTACCTCATATTCGGTGCCTGCAACCTTGGCGCTCTCGCCTGCTTTGTGATATGCTTTGCCCTGTTCCCTGTTTTGTCGCTCAAGCCTCGCAAGCTGGTCGTCCTGTAAGTCTTTCCGCACTTCCGCCCCCTCCCTCCCCCCACACCAGCCTCGCGTGGGACGAGGCTGGCCCTCCCCATCCCATGGCTATGCACTCTCCAGCACACTCAGCTGGCCTCGTACCCTTGCAACCAGCCCAGCCCGCACCTCACTGCAAGTACCCGTGCTGCAGACGGGAAGATCTCGCATGCCGGATGTAAACACCCCTTGTGATCAGGGGAGGTGACCACCGGCACGCCCAACGCCTTGATGGCGGCGTGGGAATGATCGAACGATGAGCAAGGCAGTAGCTAATAAGTTGATACGCAGGTGGACACTGGGGTCGATACTCTTCCTCTCTTCCTTTGCCGCGATCATGGGCCCATGGCAGTACGTGGCGCACCTGGCTTCGACCCCCAGGCTGCCCTTCACAGCTGCCTACTTCGGGTCCCTGGGCCTGACCATCTACTTTTCCATGGGGGTGAGTCCACCGAGATGCCTTGCTTCCGTGTGCCTTGCTAAGCCCTCCCCTAGCTGCATAACACCATCCTCACACTGTTCTCGGCCCTCTTCCAGCTGGCTTGCCTGATCTGGTATCTTGTGAGCTACTTCCCGATGGGCTCCACCGGGTTGCGGATGGCCACTACCTATGGCTCCCGCAGAGCCACAGCTTGGATGCTGGGTTGAGAGCTGGTCGGATAACGAGTTGGAAACTAGGCAGTCCGGCGGAGGCTACCATCGCCCTTGTTGCCAAACAACAGAGTTTGGCCTTGTCATAACAGGGGCTTGTGCGCGGTTGCAAGATGGCGTTGTGCTCTAGCAGTAAGCGAATTGTACCTATGGAACGAGACACGAGAGAAGAATGTACAGATATAATTTCTCGGGATGACCTGCAAGCTAGCCCGTCAACTTGGACAGGCATAAATTATCCGGGCTGGGGGCTTCTGGTCACGCTCCCCCACGCTCATTAGCCGCGAGGCCACGCTTTCCGCTTGGCCCTGCCCTGTGCCCTGTTTCACTGGGTATAATTGGAAGCTACAAGTGTTCCAGAGTCGACACTGGGAAACCTCCCGTAGGCCGGCGGCGGACAAGATATGATGTGGCGAAATGAGATTTGGCTCGAAGGGGGGAGAAGCCGCCCGGGAAGGTAGCGCCCGGCATCGGCACCGGCACGGCATTGCGATCGCGTCGCGCGCCTTTCAGACGTGGAGAAAGGATGAATCGGCGTATCTAGGAGTCCCTTTTGTATTTGGTCCATCCCTGATCGGGAATGGGATGCTTGTGCACCAGTCGGCGGGGACTGGAGGACGCCATGCATATGTATACTTCCCGGTTGGGTATGGGGGCATGTTTGCGGGGTTACGGACATTTTTTATTTTCTACCTACCTTACATGTGCCGAGCGGCGAGCCAAGAGATGCGATCTCGCGCGAGTGGTTGTTCTCCCGGGCGAGCTTCTCGAGACGACAAAGGGAGGGGTGCGCGATAGGCGCGAGGTATATCAAGGTTGGCGGCGGCGGTAGCTGGGGTGTTGGTGTTGGGGCGGGTTCTGTGGAAGAGGCGGATTGGGTGCCGATGAGAAAGATGCTTTGCTCCCTTTGCCTGGCATGTTGATATGAATCACGGAGAGAAGACAGTGGGAAGTGTAGGTTGAACTTCCGAGACATGCAATGAAAGGGGTGTTGGGGATGCAGGCCTGCGTGGCTGCACGAATAGGCAATACCTGGTTTGCGCACCTCCCAAGAGATTTATATGACCTCTACCGTCCCGCGTCTGCTCTGGTGCCGCCGCGACGACTCGCCCGGATGGGCCTCTTGTCGAGCGCAATTCGGAAATGCAAAGGGAGGCGGATGAAATCTCGGGTTTCAACACGCGTCTTGGACGAGGGGCCCCGCAGTGAGGATATGGATGGGGGGGCGGCTTCCAGAAGGCGGTAGACTCGGGCAGGGCAGGGCCTACAAAGTGCCGTTGCCGGGCCCCTTGTGCCTCGCCGCTTCTCCACACTGAGCAACCCCGCCTTGGCTTGCCCATCCGGGACTAGGCCGGTCGGTTTCTGGGCCCCTCCATCCCCTCGATGTGGAGGGGAAGGGCAAGGAATCATGATGCCCTGGGGGCTGGGCTTTAGTGGTCATGATGTTTGTTGGTGTAGTATCAGATATTGACCACCTCCAAAGTATCCATTTACTGCACCTTGGTCGGCGTTTCTTCCAAGTCCAACGTTGTCGCAAAGTCTTTGCCACCAGCCGAGCGGCAGCAGCACGGACAGGCGGACGGCGTGATCATGGCGATGTCATATTGTCAACTTCGAGAGGCGACGCATTGCCAGCTCTGACCGAGTAGTGAAAGGTTTCAGGGTTGAGAGTGAGCCGACATTTCACCTGACGGTTGCTGCCGGGCTGCCGATTTCCAGCCTGCCTATATGCATAACCACCACCCCGAATTTGATCATGCTCCTTTGGTACATACTCTTACACTTCCGATATTGGTTTGCGGCCGTTGCACCGCCGTTGCAAACAGATCCATAGTAGACTGAGGAGACTCGTAGTCGTAATCGTAGCCCGGAGCATTGTCTGGTTAGACCGAGGACGTTACAGCTGCGATATTGATAAACACAGAACCCTCCCCCCGAGGTCCCGTCGCACAGATATCTAAAAACAGCCACAATGTCATGTGTACGGCGTGTTTGTGTACAAATTCCTAGGAGGGAGCCCCGCGGTACTATCATCGCGGGCGGGGGATCCAAAAGTCAACAGATAGACTGGGGTGCCCCGTTCAGTGCACGTTTTGGAGTGACAGGTGGCAGAAAAGCATGGAGGTCGAGTCTTGGGCCGACGAGGTACGAGTCCAACCGCCCATTGTGCAGGATGCGATGTATGCTCGGATGACGAGGGCGGCATACTGCTAGCAGAATCAACATGGAGATGCAAAAGGGTCCAAGCAAACCGGGGATCTGAGGACATCCGGCACCATGGAGGCCCTGAGAACAGCCAGGAACCGAGCCGCCAATTTGCCCAACGCCGTCGGGGACCGCGATTATATCGAGAGGCAGGCAAGTCGATGACCAACCGGGCGGATGGCGAGGGCCGACCAGGTTCCCCTCATAGCTGCGACCGTGATCCGAGATTTTCTTCTTTGCCCAAAGAAGCCGGGCCATGGGGGTTTAAAGACGACGGAAATTGGGGTCCCCTGCTCGAAGGAGGGCGATGTCCGTTGAGGAACACCCGGTGGGAGAGCCAAGCGAGAGGGATTGATGGGAGAGGTGGGAGCCCTTAATCAAGTTGTTCGGTAAAAATACCTAGGGAGAGGGCGTCAGTCCACCAAACCCGGGCTTCGTTGCAATTGTGATGGCCGAATGCTTCGTGACACATTGCTTTTGCCATGGGCAGCAGATCAAGTGAGGAATCCTCTGATGTCTGATGAGCTAACTGTGCAGAGAGACGTATGAGCTAGTCTCGAGTTTGCTGTGTATTGACGCAGCTGTATGATGCTCTGGTGCTATAAGACCTACCGCCCTGGGCTGGCAATGTGTTAAAATGGCTTGGTTCGGGGTCAGGTGCACTGATGTCGTCGAGTTGTCCGAGGCGTGTGGTGTCCTGCTGGGTAAGCTTGGATGACACATGCCGAAGGGTTGGGTCAAAGAAATAAACATCATGGCCTTGAGAACGGTGGTTTCTGCCTGCCCGGTCAAGGACATCTCGATGATGATGAAACGGCGGAACGACCTGGGTAGCAACCTATCCATGGGCCGGCCGTGGAAGTGTCCATGTTTGGTGTTGGTGGGATGCGATAAAGCGAGGTACTTCGTATATATTCGCGCAAACCACCCCACCACAGCACCGCGGCAACTCGGGCCAGGGCAGCCTCTGTTAGGACCACAGTCATAATCGTTTAGCGGCCGGCCTGGCCTATCTCCACCGCAACGGGCAGCAGACTTCTGAGGACGTGCGAAAAATTTAATCCCACACAATTCTTCCTCGCCCTTGTGCACCTGTTTGGTGAAGCACTTTTGCTCCCCTCCAAACATTTCTCCCTCTCTCCTTGCGCACCTCTCGCATCTCAGACCGCACACCTTCCCAGAGCCTTTCAGGACTCTCCAAGAGATCGTTCGTCACGGGCGCTCTCGTGGGCTTACCCCCCCGCGCCGTCTCGCAGCAACCCTGCCCTCCCTTCACCAAGTCGCCAGTGTTGTGGTGGTGGCATCTCTGCCCGCGCCGCGCACCTCCTTCGCTCTTTCCCTGCTCCGACTGACGTTCTCGACAACAAAAACGGCCCACGGGTCCTTTTTTTTCTCGACGCTTGTCGAAAAAGGGTCCCCTTGAACACCTCACCTCTTCCCTTCTCGATTAGCTCTTTGGTCCTCCGAGGGCCCGATTCCAACCGACCCCGCGGACCTACCTGCCTGTCGAGTGCTCAGCAGCACGACCCGTTCCTCCACGAATCAGCAGACTCGACTTTTTTTCCGCGTGTCGTCCGATCACCGAGCTTTTTCAACAACCCGACAACCCAAGCCCCTCAATCGAACTCTTCGACTCAATTCCCCTCTTCTCCCTCGCTCTCCCCGACTCAGCACATTCCCACCCCGTTCCCGCATCATCGGCAACGTCACAACTCTTCTAGTGCGGAGAGGTGGCAGCAACCTCTCCGGACATCGTCGAGGAGACCCCATATCCTCGAGCCTTTCGTCCGAGAAGCAGCGCCACTGCTGTTCACTGCAGTCAGTGTCATTGCCTCGAAGGGTCCATCCCGTCGTCTTTGACTCCAGACATAACCTTCTGCCGTACCCCACCCCGGCATCTTCCTCTTCATCTTGCCAACATGGCAAGCACCAGCTTCTCCTACGCGCAAGCCGCGATGGGTCACACTGTCTCCCAGCCCAGTCCGCAACTCACGTCGAGCTCGGCCCCAGCATCCGTAAAGGATGATGTGCCGACCGGCAACACATCAGTGAGCGCACCTTCGGTCACGTCGAATGACGCGGATGCTCGGGATTCAGGCAAGCATGTCAAATTAGATGCCGACTCCGCCGTGCCGAGGCAGGATCTTGACCTCACATCACTTGCCACCCCGGCACCCTCAACCCAATCTGCTGAGCAATTGAGCAAGACCCGCCGCGAGGGTGAGTCAACAGCCACCGACGCCCCGACCCGCACCGACGAGAAGAGCTCCCGGTCCGTCAGCCGGACCTCCCGAGCCAACGATAACAACGAAGGCAAGAAGGGGCGGAAAGCAAGGAAGCCGCGCGAGAAGGATGCTCAGAGCGAGAAGTCACAAGAAGAGGAGAAGAAGGATGATGCCCCGAAACCAGTCTTGTCGGAGGCCCCTCCGCCGGCGGTCAACGTGTGGGCTCAGCGGATAGAAGCCAAGCAATTCACCAAGACGAAGCCGGCAACCACCACAGCCGTCACATCTGCGCCGTCGGAGAATCTTTCAAAGAAGTCTCAAGAGGCTGCAGACACCCAAGCTGTCTCCTCCAGCACCCCGAATGGTGACCAGGCGCCCAAGAAGACGGACCCGTCACAGTCTACGGACCAGGCACCGCGAAGGAGCGCGCCTCGTGGAAGCCGTGCGAACGAGAAGGAGGAGAAGACATCGGTGACTCTCCCCCCCGTCGCAGATGTCTCTTTCTGGCCTGAGCCCAAGGCGGCCGCGACGACGGACGAGGCGATCCGCAAGCCCCAGGAGAAGTCTGAGGGTGGCGAGAAGGAAGGCCAGGAGGACAATGGCGGCCCCAAGAGGAAGTGGAAAAACCTTGAGATCACTCCTACGGTGGTGTTCAACACGCCTCTTCCCCAGCGTGGTGGGAAGCCCAGGACTGCCGCCCGCGGTGGCCGTGACGCCGTCTCGACACGGACCGGCCATGGCAATGCCGCAAACACGAACGGCTCAGCCTCTGCCGGCGAGCGGGCTCCTGTCGTCAACGGATCGAGTGGGCCAAAGGCAGCCACCTCGCATGCCCGAGAGGGTCATCCGGCATCGCGTACCAACACGCAACCCCCGCCTGCCATTCCCCACCCTGCTAAGCGTGGGTCGGTCGACGTCGGACACAAGGATCAGCGCAAGGCTTCCGCCGCCGGTGTTGAGCAAGGTCGCGAATCCGGGCCTGAGGTTTCTGCTGTAAGTGATCTCTCGCCGGGACTCTTCTATCCAACCCTTCGGAGTCTAACCTCATCACAGTCCATGAGTAAGCGGGCCAGCGCTCTGCGCGATATCCGTACCGACATTGGTGCTGCCAACTTCGAGCCGGGCCAAGGCCTGCCCCGAACAAACACCCAAGAGCGGGGCCAACAACACCACAAGGAGAGCGGCCATGCCAACTCTCATGGCCAGCAGTACGCACCAGGGGAGCGACGTGGAGACCGCGGTAGGCACGGCGGTAGCTTCCGTGGTCGTGGAGGACACAACAATGGTGCTGGGTCCCATCTCCCCCCGGCGTTCCCCAGCAATGGCCAATACGCCACCAATACTCCTTATGGTGCCCGTCAAAATTCGTCTGCCCCGAGCCCGCCGCCCTATGGGGGACACTTCCAGGGCCCGTTCCCTCATGCGCCGCACAGAGGAAGAGGCAACAAATGGCACCCGGGCCAGGGACCCGCTCGGAACGGGGCCAACGGAAACGGCCATGCCGCCAAGCCATCCCACAGCAACGACATGTCGACGTTCCCTGGCAACTACTACGTTCAGCCACCCCAGATTGACATCTTGGGCCTTCAAGCCGTCATCCGAGCACAGGTTGAGTACTATCTCTCGGTTGACAACCTCTGCAAGGACCGTTTTCTGCGGATGCAGATGGACGGGCAGGGCTTTGTCAGGCTGTCCACTGTTCTGGGCTTCAAGAGAATGCAAGAGCTCGTGCAGGATGTCAATATGGTCCGGCAGGCGCTCTCCATGTCCGACACACTTGACTTTGGCTGTGGCGAAGACGGCATTGAGCGGTTGCGCCTTCGTGACAAGTGGAACAAGTTTCTGTTGCCCGTCAATGAGCGAGTCGACGTTGCTCAGAATGACGGCCCGTCAAGCTTTCACCCCACACCGCGACCCAACCTCGCCGTTGGTCCCGCTTATGTCGGGCCTGGCATGCACATGGGCTACCCCGCCGGAGCAATGTATCCTGCCTTCCCAGAAGATCAGATCGCGGGATATCCCAACGGTGCCCACTTCGATCAGAACGGCAATGGCGTCGATCCCAACGGCCATCATTACACCAATGGCCCTGAGTACCAGCTCTCTGCCGGCGTAGCCGAGTACGCACCGCCTTCCTTGACGCTGGATAGCATGACAAACTTCACCGACGATCAGGTCAACAACATGATCGTGGTTCTTGGTTCCACCAAGAAGGACGCGACTGGCCCATCTGATGGCGATATGCACCAAGAGCAAGACGGCACGGCAGATGCGGAGGCCGCTGCGGGATCCATGTATGTTCATCTGATTGAAGTTGCGTTTGTGTGTTCAATTCACTAACAATGGCAGGAACATGAACGGGCATGCCACCAATGGGTCTTCCGACGCGGATGGTTCCCCCAAGCAAGATGGACGACCCTACAATGAGATCAAGGCCAAGGCCCTCGAGAAGCGCAAGAACGGGCCGCCCGGCGAGACTCCGACTCTCATGCGACACCTGTACCACTTCTGGGCTGAGATGCTTCTCCGGGACTTCAACAGCAATGTTTACCAGGAGTTCAGGGACTGTGCAGTCCAAGATGCTCAGAAGCCCGTGCCTGCGCTGAGCGGCATGCAGAGTCTTCTGGCCTTTTATGAAAAGCTCCTCCACCAGACCGAGGGCCAAAAGCCATGGCCCAAGGACCGAGCTATCCCGGGCATTTTCTTGCTGCACTTCCAGGAGGCGGCCGAGCTCAACCGCATAGCTCGCACGAAGCTCGACACACCGGTCTAGAGGAACCGGCCCGTCTTGGTTGTCGGCGGGGTGGTTTTGTCGTCACCAATATGACTTTACCCCAACCCCATCGCCGCCTTGCGCCCCTTGGAAATGACGGGCCTCGCCCTCTTCCTCCTCAGGCTCAGCAGCACACACCTGACACGACCTATCGTTTCTGATTTGGTCCATTTTTGTGGGAATATCACGTGTACACTGAACGAACCAGCGAGATCGCCAACTGCCTGGTTACGTTTCATTCTTTGAGACATTTGGCTTCAGGCGCAATAATTTAGAAAAGCAACAAGGCCATTTTGTTACTCGATACCGGCGTTGTTTACTTCACAGCGCCGGCTTCTGGCAACAGAGCCTCTCCAAGTGGCACTCATTCGGCGAGGAAGTGTCGACAGGCGGGCCTGGTCTTGGGACCGCATGTCCACACGAAGCCACCTTGACGGCCTCTGGGGGGAGGCGGGCACTCGAGGGCGAGGGCACGTACCACTTGAGGGCGACAAATTCACAACACCACTCTCACCCTCACCCTCAGTCCATGTGCTGCCCCCATCGATGTGGGCGGCAACAAGCGACCACGATCCTGCGACTTGATGACTATATTGCGACTCAGACATTTCCCTTTTCCCGGCGTTTGTTTTTGGCACACTTGGTGCTCATCGGCAAGATGGTTTTGGGGGTTTCTTTTATCTGCCTCCTTCCCGGACTCGGAACTTGAGCAATTCAGCGCGGCATTCATATCGGCGTTCTCCACACCCAACCTTCCACCTATCTCGGGTCGTGGATGAGACTTTGGGGGCCAGGGACTGGGTGGTCAGGGTCAAACTGGTCTGGCAAGAATGGGAGCTCGGCTCACGGGCGCCCTCGACATAGCATCGTCTATCCGACAGACTTGGGTTTCCCTTGGTCCCTTTTTTTTCTGGGGCGGAGAGGCGCACTTTCCACTCAGCTAGGCATCATCGACTGGCATGGACGAGACGAGGATTCGGGAGAATGGACAATTGCATTTGGGGGGACAAAAGCGAGGGGGCAACGCGGCAGGGGAACGGTGTTATGGCCGGTGCTCTCTAGACTTTTTTATTTGTCGCTGATGCGTGGTCTCGGTCGCGACACGTCACCAGAGTCTCTCCTTTGTCTTTGGGAAGAGAAAAGCGAGTTCTGCCTAGCTTGTAACTACTTTGTATGATAGCCATTATCAAAAATTAAAGTGAAAAGCGTTGTAATCAGTGTACTTTTAGTGTTCAGGTACGAAACGGAGTAGTCTTGGCGTTGATGCTTGGGAGCTTGGTCTCTCTTGGGTTGGGGTTGTTGAGGGGGAGAGGGGCTGATCAATGATCACATGCTTGATGCATGCTGGACAGGGGGGTACTTGAGTTGATTGCTGCGGTGACCTTCCCCTTCCTCCCTTTCACCTTTTACCTCCAATCCATGCACATTTCAATGCTGGTCCTTTAATATCCCAGAAAATGACTGGCACGCAACCTGGGTGAGCGATAAATGCCAAATCCTTGCCGCCCTCTTTTTGGCCTTGGGTCGCTGTATTGTTGCTTCTCAATCACAGGTGTCCACGACCTCCAACGTGGTGTCCATCTGCCAGAATAAAAGCGTCCAGCACCAGACATCACCACAACCCACGCTCGGGTCAAACCAGTCTCATCAAATACCCACGGTCCTTCATTAGGGATCACACTCATTTGATTAACTCTCTCTTTCTTCCCCGCCGACCACCCACAATGTCGCTGTCCGATGAGGTCAGCTCCCCCAACGGGTCCGACAGCAAGAAGCTGCATGCGCCCCTCACGGAGGAGGAGAAAAAGAGAAGGCACATTCTCTCTGGTGAGCACCCCCCTTTCCGCGACGCCATGGAGGTGTTTGTCTCGCTTACACATTTACAACAGAGCAAAAGCGGCGCGGCAACATTCGCCAGTCATTCGACCGCCTGACCACGATCGTCCCAGACACCGAGGGCCGGGGCCGCTCCGAGATGTTTGTGCTTAACAAGACGGACGGCTACCTCAGGGATCAGCTGTTGAAGCGCAAGGCCCTGATAGAGAAGTTGGAGGAGAGGGGGATTACTGTTGATGAGAAGGACAAGGAGTGAGTTTTGTTTTGCCTCTTCTTTCTTGTCCCCTTGGTGTGGCTGGCTGACACGTGGTTATGATACTGTAGGCCGCTTAAGATGCTGGAAAACTTTGCGAATCCGGCCGAGGGCGACTGGAGTCTGCGCCCTTCGGTGGCCCACTTGTACGCGGAGCCGGAATCGAAGAAGAAGAAGGGAGGGGGCAAGCCGTCGAGGGACGGGAGTCAGTCGTCGGACGAGGGGCAGTAGGTAATGGACCCGATGCCGGTGACAAGGGTGGGAAGAAGGGAATGGCGGCGGCGGCGGCGGCGGCGACGACGACAACGACGACGACCGGACAGGGACGGCGGTGGGTACCGGCATGCTCGGGCGTACTGGGGGAGGTTGGGCTGGGCATATGGGTGCTGGACACGACGGTGGTCACGGGGGCAAGGCGGCAATCCATCCTGGGAGGCCCTCTTACTATCCGATTCAGCGGGAGTTTTTGTTTGCAGGCAGGCTGTGTGGCTGTGATGTCGACATCGTACATGCAATCCCGAGGACTGGCTTGGCGATCATGGGGCGGTCGGCAGGGAATATCGTCGGCGGTGTGTTTTATGGGGCGGTGGAGTTTGGCGCGCTGCTTTGTCGCGCAAGGTGTATTACCTCATGTATATATATCAATAGTTCCAGCAGACTGGAGGGCTTTGTTGGGTTAGGGAATGGGTTGAGGGCTCTTTGGACCGCAATCTCAGCGAGTCAAGTCCATCCTCGGCGCATTCGCCGTCCTACATACAATGCATTGTTCAAGTTCACACAAGGCACGATGTACTTTGTTGAGGTTGGGGAATTGAGGCTGCTTATGCCGTCCTCCGTGAGAGGCTACACCTGTCCTCCGGGGGTTTGCAGCGGTGAAGGAGAGATAGGTAGTCCACTCGGCAGCCGGACGTAGTCGGCTCTACCTCGACTGTCCATTCGGGAGAGGGGCGGGCGGCAAGGCAGGCTCCCTCCCATCGCCTGGCCGGCAACGGGCAAAGGAGGCGGAGGGCTGTGTGGGTTGGGTGTGCAGCAGGAATCGGGGGCACATGGCCGGGTGATGTCTCACCTTGCACGGCGGCTGCATATCCTTTGGCTCCTTTGGTCCCAGCCTGACGAGCATGAGTGGGAGCCTTCTCGATCATGGCCGTGGGAGGGGAGAGGGAGGGGTAAAAGAAGGACAAGGCTTCGCCATTGATGTTATATTTCTACTTGTTTTCTCCTCGTTTTTCTCGTTCAGCCTCCTTGCTCCCATCACCTGTATTTATTGACTCGGGATTGCCTCCAACTCAACTCCACCACATTGCAACATTCCAGCTTGGCCAAGAGATCCTCTCCCTCTCCGCATGGAAGAAACATTGAGAGCTTCCATACGCCAGTCCTGATTTGTGGCTAGCGTTTTGCTCCGCCTTCCTCTCGCCTTCGCCTTCGCCGTGGCCGTGTCGGTGCGCAAGGCAGGAAGCCCCTCCCCTCCCGCCGCGCAGCAGCGTCGTCAACCCCTCCCCCGCCCTCCCTCTCCCCGCCTCGCCCGTCGCCTTCCGGATTCCTTGGAAAAGGTGCGAAAGCGACAGGCACCCCACTCCCAAGTGTTCGATTGGAAGCAACCTCTTAAATCAAACAACCCAAAAGCTGACCTCGTCACCTCATCCGGGCCAGTCTTCTTTCCGATTTCAAAAATAAAGGCATCGCCGAAATAATACCTGACCCATTTCCCCTTGTGCCTGTCACCCAAAAACACCAAGCACACCCCCACTATTCCATCACACATACGTCACCAACGCCAACACCCGCACTACCCGCAGATCAGACGACAGCTTGGCCTGTCTGCACAGTCATGTCGTCGTACGACCCCTATGACGCCCCCATCCGCGAGCGGGAGCGCACATCCAAGCGCTACTATCGCGAGGAGCGTCGCGAGGACCGCGATCCCCGCTACGAGCCCCGCGACGGTTACCTGAGCCCCGTGTCGCACGACCTCGTCCCCCGCGCCCGTGAAGACAGCGACCTCTCGGTCGAGGAGATCCGCCGGGACTTCCCTCCCCCCGGCTACGTCAGTCGCGACATCCGCCGTGCCCGCTCAGCCGGCGGTGCCGGCCATTATGACGACTACTACGATGACCGCCGCTCCGGCCATGACCGCGACCGCGAGTACGAGCCGCGTTCCTCCCGCAAGAGCGACAGCTACTACTACGAGGAGGAACAGAAGAAAAAGGCCCGCGTGCTCAGCAAGCAGGAGCAGATCATCGCCGCCATCACGGGCGCCGCCCTCGCCATCGGCGGCAAGGAGCTCTACGACCGCCGCGACGCCAAGATGCACGACAGCGATATCCAGCGTAACATGATTGCCTCAGCCGCCCTCGGGGCCGCCGGCGCCATCGCCGGCTACTCCGGTACCGAGCTCTACAACAAGCACAAGGGCAAGGAGGACCGCAAGTCGGGCGCCCTCACCCACCGTGGCCGCTCTGACTACTCGAGCGACGAGGAGGACGGCAAGGAGAAGAAGGGCTCCAAGAACTTCCTCGAGGCTGCCCTCGCCGCTGCCGGTCTCGGAGGTGCCGTCAAGGCGCTGACCGGAGGGGGCGGCAAGGACGATAAGTCCGATACTCGCAGCCGCGGCGGCAGCGATGCCGGCTCCCGGAGCGGTAAGGGCGACGGGGCCAACAAGATTCAAAAGGCCGCCATGGCCTCGCTCATCGCCGGCGCCACCGAGGCCTTCCGCGTCTCCAAGGAGCCCGGTGGCTGGAAGGGCGAGAAGGCCAAGCGCATTCTGACTGCCGCCGCCGGTGCCGCCACTATTGATGCGGCACAGAAGGACGGCGGAAGCAAGCTCGGTCTCGCCGAGTCGGTCATTGGTGGTCTTCTCGGTAACCGCGTCATTCACGGTTCCAAGAAGAACATTGAGGAGGACGAGAAGACGGGTCGCTCCCGGTCTCGGTCCCGCGCCCGCTCCAAGAGCGGCGAAGGCGGCGGCGGCGGGGGCGTGAGCGGCCTGGCTGCCCTCGCCACCGCCGGCCTGGGTGCCCTTGGTGCCAAGAAGATCATGGATGGCCGCAAGGACGACGACGACGATGACTCGCGGTCTCGACGCCGCCGCAGCGTTGATTCTCGTGACAGCCGCGACGGCTCACCCAAGCGGCAGCGGAGCCGCAGCCGGAGCGTTGTCGACAAGGCGCGCCGGGGTCTCGCTAAGCTCGGGCTCGGCAATGCGCCCGAGGAGGAAGACGACCGTGACAACGACCGCCGGGACCGCAGCAGGCGCGACTACGACGACTACGACGACGACAAGTCGTCGCGCCGCCACCGCGATGATTATGACGACTACGACCGCGACCGTAGCCACCACAAGTCGAGCAGGCGAGACGACTACAGCGACGAGGAGCGCTCCCACCACCGCCGTGACCGCAGCCGTCCCCGAGGAGAGCGGAGCGAGCGAGGGACCGTGGCGCGGCGCGGATCGGCGTCGTCGACGGACCTGGGCGACTCGGACGCGGACGAGAAGCATGGCAAGAAGATGAGAGGTAAGCAAATCATCACCACGGGGTTGGCGACGGTGGCGACCATCCACGCCGCGGCGAGCGTCTACCAGAGCATGGAGAAGAGGAAGAAGAGACAAAAGGCTGTGAGAGAGGGCCTGCTGAGCCCCGAAGAAGCCAAGAAGCTCAAGCAAAAGGCCATGTGGCAGGACGCGGCTTCAGTCGGCATCGCGGCGTTGGGCATCAAGGGCGCCATCTCGGAGATGCAGGAGGTGGCCGAGGTCCGCCACGAAGTCAAGGAGTGGGAGACCACCAAGGAGGAGAGGCGCCAGCGCCGCCGCGACAGACTCCGGCGACGGCTGAGCCAGCTGCGCAGTGGCGAGAGCAGCAGCAGCAGTGACAGCAGCAGTGATGACGAGAAAAGCAGCAAGCGGCGCAGCAAGGGGTACCTGAGGCAACGGGCTGACAACTGGTCATCGGTAGGGCCTCCCCAGGCAGACCGATACGGTGACGGGCCCCGGTACTCCGATGGGAACCCGTACGCTGCCCTCCCGCCTCCTCCTAGCGGACGCTCCGACAGGGGGTGATGGGGGTCGTTCTGCGGTTGCTGTTCATGTACGCTTGCTGCTCTGTTGCTGTCCGTCGAGCGCGTCCTCTCTCTTTCCTTCTCACGGTTTCGATATCCTCACAAATCCAGCGTCATCCCAACGCAACGATTTTACGGCATTTACGACGTCACGACTTTCATCACATCAAACCTCATCACTTGACTTCGTGGCCCGGGGGCTCGCCGAACCACACACCCGGGGAATGAATAACTTGGCTATTCACCTGTGTCTGTCTCTCCCTCTGTCTCTCCTGCTCTGGTTATGACGAACACACTGGAGGAAGACAGCGGGATCTGGGCGATTTCCTTCTGTCGCTACCATCACGAATTTCCTTTTGTTTCCTTTCTCGTGCAATGGCAACCTGCAAGAATGGCTCAAGTACTCTTTCTAACCAAGATTTCGTGTCTACAGATCGCCGGTACTAGGCCTCCCTCCCCCATCGACGCTCTCTCGCCATCCGCAGCCCTTGGATCGGGCAGGTCTAGAACTCCGTTACGGCCGCTTTCCGCACCCCGGACTCCCTGTGTAGCCCGCGGCCGAGAAATACCCCTTCCCGGGACGGACAGCAGGTATCACAGCTTTTCATAGGGGAAATCAAGAGTGGCAGAGTGGTAGAAAGAGAGAGACCCTTGGACCCGGCACGTCGGGATCGAGGATAACAAATCTAGGGGTCACGCCAATGCACGATGCAGGCAGGGTCGAGTCAAATTTTTGAAGGCCACCGTCACACAAGACCAAGCAGACCGACCGACGATGCACAGGTGCGGTGGGGCGGAGACAGGGGGGGATGGGGATCGGAATGGGGGAAACGGACCATTTTTTCTCTCTTTTCTGCTGGGCTGTCTGTGGTACGCAGTGTGTGTGTGTGACGAGGCACAGGTTAGACAGGTACCCTACTTGCCTTGACTTGCTGTCTGGTTACCTTGCACCGCCGCCGCCACCGCCGCCGCTATACCCCGACGACAGGACAAGACAAGACAGGACTGGGGCGGGGGTAGGGGGTAGGGGCCGGAGTACACGACATGATGTCATTTTCTTTCTCTCAGGCTCGTTTTTTTCTTTCGCTGCTTGTCTCGTTTCAGGCGCCGGGGATATATATCATGATGTCTCTGGAGTTGGACAGGCAAGGGGTTGGGGGGGGGGGGGGTGGTTCGTTGTTTCTTTGTGCGGTGGTGGTGGTGAAATACCCCCTTTTGCTATTTTTTCTACGACGATTTCCTTGGTGATCATGTGCCAGCGATATATATTATACTAGCAAGGTGGGATGACTGGTAACGTACGGGGCCTTTTATATCATATGAGCTGACGGGCAAATGGATGAGGAGAGAATTGCACTGCTTTTTGTTTTGGTAATTGCTTCTCGGGTGGATGGGGAAGAGGTATGGCTTCACATGATGATGATGTTCTTTGGAGTTGCATATGTATATATGTACTGTGTTTGACTCTCTTGGTATGTATGTTGTAATCGTTTTAATTCAGCTGGCGTTGTTCCTTCTCACACCCGTCAGGTCGAATGTCAATACGCCGGTGCCATGATCGCATCCCTTATCGCCCAACCCCCGAATCGACCTCGATACCCCGACAGCCCCACGACCCCTTGAGGACCCATCGACGGTGACGTAGCCCGCCCAGTTCAGCTCAGCTTGCCCAGACGCCCATCTCTACGACATGGCGTCCCCGTCGGGCCATCATCGAGAGACCACATGCAGGCCTCAGCCTCCAGCCTGACAGACGTCAGAGGTTCGGGGCTGAAAGACGTCAAACTACCGTGCCTACGTGCAGTAGCGTAGTGTGATCCGAACGAGGAAGAAGACCCTGCCGATCGGTGGCCGGCCAACATCATCCAGACCAGAACCAGACAGACAGCGACCCCTACCCCGACCCCGACCCCGACCGGACCCCCCCTCCCCCTCCGCCCCGGCCTCAACCCCTGCCAAGAAACAAAACAAAACACACCCAGACCAAAACACACCCACTCACCCACTCACTCAGCAAGATCCGCCCCCGCTCCCGACACCGACACCATACCGAAACCCCCGTGTGCGTGCGGGGGAGGCTGGAGCGATATCCTCCGATCCAGACCGCCTCCACCGCGAGATGGGCATCAAGATCAAGACAGAGGGAGCACTCACTACTCCACACTCTTTAAATCCTGAACAAAACCCCCGACCGGGGCCGTGGGAGGAGGCGAGTCTGGACCAAGCCGCTTCCCAGGGAAGGGGGGGGGGGGGGGGCGTGTGAGACAGCGGCGACAGGCTCACCCCGTCGACGCCTCACCGCCCACAGCATTCCGTCGCCTGACGATGGCCGGCCTTGGTCCCTACGTACATACATCACAGGAACAGACATGCATTACATGGAAGGCGGGCACAGCAGGAGAAAGAGAGAGAACAGACGTGCATACGTCTTGTGCAAGTCCGTACCTGCCTACGTTCTAGGCCAGGTCCCGCGCCGTACCTTGCCCACACGCCCCCCCCCCTCCCGACTCAGACCTGGCATCCATGTCGGGGGTGCATCGCCGGGTACCTACCGACCGCCGATGAGGAGAGAAAAAAAAAGGGCCAGGCCAGGCCAGGCCAGGCCGAGCGGCTCCCCCAGCCCTGCCTGCCCTGCCTGCCCTGCCTTGCTTTGCACTGCTTGATGTGCACCGCACCACAGCATCGCCCTCCCGTCCGTTGCATTGCATAGTCCGTCCTCCGCCCGTCTGTCCGTCTGCTGCTGTCCCTCCCGTCAGCCAAGGCACAGACGCACCCAGGGTCCTGTCTGTGCCTGTCTCTCTTGTCTCTTGTCTCTGGCCTAGTGGCCTGGCAAGCAGTTGTAGTAGGTTTGTGTGATTTTGGTCAAGTGGTGGTGGTGGTACAGCACCCGTCACGGTCACGTCGAGGCCTTCACATTCCTCCGCGGAAAGGGTGTCGTTTGATGGGGCATGTGGTGTAAACTTCAGGGTTCAGGAAGGATGGCGTCATTCACGGTGAACGGAGAGATGCAAGTCTTGAGAGAGATGGTTGGGCATGGTAGGAAACACTACGATCGTCAACAACCACGCTTGGAAATTATTACAGGCATAGCCCCCTCCGGCAGCCAGGCACAGCAGGCTGTGAACCCCCATCACTCGGCCCCTCCGCCCGTAATCTTGCCCCCCGTCTGCTTCCAGGCGTTGGCCATGGCCAGCAGGTTCGACAGGTTCTTGGTCTGCTGGTCGTCGGCGGGGAAGACGTAATCGACGTACTCCTCCCACGAGTCGTCGTCGAGCTTGCGCTTCTTCTTTGTCTTGCGCGGCATCTGCCGCTGGATCTTTTCCACGTCCTCGTCGGACCCGTGCGTCTTCTCAAAGGCCAGCCACGCGTTGAGCAGCGACACGCGCTCGGCCTTGAGCTCGCGGTCCTTCATGCTCTTGTGCGCGCGCTCAAACACGCGGCGCGCGCGCGCCTTGGCCTCGTCGCTGACGGGGCGGTCCTCGTCGGCGGCATCCTCGTCGGCCTCGTCGTCGGGTATGTTGATCTCGAACTGGGCGTAGCTGATCCAGACCTTGGGGTGGTCGGCGCGCTCGAGCAGGCGCTCGTACAGCTCGCGCGTCTTGGCGTACTCGCCCTCCTCCTCCTCAAAGTCAATGTAGGCCTTCCAGACGACCTCGGGCATGTCGAGGACGGGCTGGCCGATGGCGAGCTCAAAGATGGCGCGCGTGCGGTCCAGGTCGTCCAGCCCGCGCTCCAGCTCGGCCCACTTGATCCACGTCTGGCAGTTGGCCGGGTTGTACATGATGTGCTTCTCGTACAGGGTCCGGCACCGCTCAAACTCGTACAGCTTCTGCTCGAGCAGGATGTACTCGCGGAAGATCTTGTCCTTGGGGCACATGCCGATGGCCCGCCCCAGCGTCTTGCGCGCCGCCGTCAGCTGGTTCTGCCGCACCTCAAAGTGCGCCTTGGCCACCCAGATCTTGGCAAACGTGAACTTCTTGTGCGGTATCAGCTTGAGGCACGTGTCGTAGATCTGCCGCGCGCGCTCCACGTCCTTGGTCTCGCGCTCCTCCCATATCGCGTAGAAGAGGAACAAAAAGATGTACCGCCGCCAGTGCCGCTTCTCCTGCGTTGGTGGTACCTGTGCGATGGCCCGCTCGTATATCTCCCGCACCCGGTCCACATCGCCGCCGCCCTCTTCTAGTCGCGCAAAGTCAAACCACGTGTCGTAGTTTTTGGGGTTCTCTTTGACCTGCTCCTCATACAGCCTCCTCCTCTTGGTCAGGATGACGTCCTCGACGCCCTCCCTGTCTCCAAACTGCTTTTCGAATGTGGTGTACTGCGAGTGCAGCGCCATGGACCGGGACCGGGGGAGGTTGTCGAGGCCAAACTTGTAGATGGCGCGGGCTCGGTCAAACTCGCGGAGTCGTGCCTCGTACTTGGCAAACGCCATGAATATCTTTTCGTCGACGGCCTCGTCGCCCAGCCCCTCGGCGATGGTCTGGATGGCCGTCTGGAATACCTCGCGCACCAGGTCCGGGGTCCCGTACTCCTCCTCGAACTTGGCCCACTTCAGCCACGTCCTGGGCTCGGGGTGGACGGCGGTGAAGGCCCGGAAGACCTCGCGCGCCCGGTCGTATTCGCCGTACCGCTTCTCCAGCCGGATGTAGGCGCTCCAGGCTTCCTCGCTCGGCTCCCACTTCATCCACCGGTCAAAGACCTGCCGGGTGCCGGGGATGTCGCCGAGCATCTCCATGACATAGAGATACTTGAACCAGAGCGACGGCACTCTGGGTAGCCGGGTGACGGCGCGATCGAGCAGGTTGCGCGCATGGTTGATGTTGCGGCCCTTGATTTCGGCCTCGACGTACCTGATCCATAGTTCTGGTGGGAGTTAGCGCATGCCAGTCAGAGAGCCATTTTGGAAGGTGTAGTACATACGGGTATTGTTGGGATGCACGTCCAGCGCGCGCTCAAAGACGGACCGGGCCCGGGCAAATTCCTTCTGGTCCAGCTCCCACTGGGCGTAGCGCAGCCAGTTGTCGAGGCGGACGCGGTTGCGGCGCACGTAGTCCTCGAACTCGCGGCGCTTGCGGCCCTGGTACTCCTTGAGCTCCTCGAGATCCTCGAAGCGCTGGGTCGGGGTCTGGATGGCGCCATCCTGGCGGTCGACGGCCTCGCGGAGCAGCTGTTCGGCCGAGATCTGGACGGGCGCCGCCGCCTTGTTTTTGACCCGTGGTGGGCCCCGTGCTGATTCCATGGCTTCGGTTTTGGTTGAACGGGGGTATGGAGAACTCGGACGGGCGGCCCGGAAGGGAACGGTGGATGGCGACGTTGGCGATGATGATGGCGATGTCCTCTTTCTCGATGCGTCGCTCTTCTTGATTTTGGCGCGTCGTCAATCGGTCGGCATTTAAATGTGGGGCTACTTGGCTGACAACCAATGAAATTGCCTCGTTGATGCAGTGGGTCACGGTTCGTAGTTCTACGCGCAGGCGCCACACGCGCTGAAGCTTGGCCTGTCCGAACTCTTTTGGAACTTGGACCTTTCCCGGCTTTGACTTTCTCCTTCATCAGGCCCCCAGCTCCATCATCAAACAACAACAGCAACAGCAACCTTCCAGTCGCCGCCGCGCGGCATCATCATCGCGAACATGACTACACTAGCGGACGAGTTCCTTATGGACGCCGAGGACTCCGGGTCCGATCTGGGAGCCGACGACCTCGACGACTTCGACCCCACATCCTCGAATGGCGCGTTTGGGAATGGTGACGTTCTCATGGAGGAGTACAAAGACGACGACGACGACGACGACGACGAAATCAACGACAATGACGACACGATGGGGGGCACGGACGACAAGGTTGACCCAGCCGAGGCCAAGGCAAAGGTCGAAAAGATGCATTTGGCTGGAGTTCGCGATCTTCGAAGTGTTGCATCGCTCATCAAGAGCCTTGCACCGGTGCTCGAGGTCAGTACACCCCCCCCCCCATATTCATTCCCCCGCCTATGAAAATAGTGTTTACATCTTTGAACCATAGCCCTGACAGTTTGCATCCGACAGAACATCAAGAAATACCAGTCCCAGCCCGCACAGCCGAATGACGTCGGGAACGTCGAGGACCACCCCGAGTACCACCTGTTGACCCAGTCCAACAGCCTTTCCACCTCGATCGATAGCGAAATCGCCTTCTTGCACAAGTTCATCCGTGACCACTACTCGGTGCGCTTTCCAGAACTCGAGACGCTCATCACCAACCCTCTCGAGTATGCAAAGGTCGTCGCTATCCTGGGCAACGGGCCCATGGACGCCGAGAGCATCAAGACGATGCAGCTCTCGACCAACAACCCCCTCGGTGTAACCCTCAAGTCGGTGCTGGACGGGCCATCCCTGATGATTGTCACGGTCGAAGCCACAACCTCCAAAGGACAACCGATGAAGGAAGACGAGCTCCAACGAATAACCGAGGCCTGCGAGATGGTCATCTCTCTCGACCGCGCCAAGAAGATTCTCACCGAATACGTCCAGTCGCGCATGAACATTTTTGCACCCAACCTCACAGCCCTCATCGGATCCCTGACAGCAGCGCAGTTGCTCAACCAGGCCGGCGGTCTCACTGGTCTTTCCAAGGCACCGGCGTGCAACCTCCCCGCATGGGGTTCCAAAAAGCAGCACAGCTCCGCCCTTGCCACCAACATTGGTTTCCGCCAGCAGGGCTTCATCTTCCAGTCGCCCATCATCCGGGGGGTCGCCACTGACCTCAAGAAGCAAGCCATGAAAATGTTTGCCAACAAGATTGTCATGTGCGCGCGCAGCGATTGCTTCCACCAGTTTCGTGACGGCTCCGAGGGCGAGCGGCTGAGAGACGAATGCCTCGACCGGCTCGACAAGCTTCAACAAAAGCCCCTGAACAAGGGCGCCCGCGCTCTCCCGGCCCCCGATGAGAAACTGAGCCGGAAACGTGGCGGCCGACGCGCCCGGAAAGCCAAGGAGGCCACCGCCATGACGGAACTCCAAAAGGCACGGAACCGAATGGCCTTTGGCAAGGAGGAAAACGAAGTTGGGTACGGCACTGGCGACAGCACCAAGGGTATGGGAATGATTGGGGCCCGCGATGACGGACGTCTCCGCGCCACGCAGATCGACCAGCGTACACGGGCCAAACTGAGCGCCAAGAGCAAGGGCTGGGGCGGTGCGAGCACTCTCACGGGCGGGGCCGCGTCTTCGCTACGCGGCTTTGCCGGCGGCGCGGGCAATCTTAGTCTCGCGAGCAGCAAAGGCCTACGGACATCAGGTGTGGGCACTACGCTAGGGTCGGGGCTGGCGGGCACCGTTTCATCGCTGGCGTTTACCCCCATGCAAGGCCTCGAGCTCGTGGATCCCCAGGTACAAGCGGACCTCAGTCGGAAGCGTAAGGCAGAAGACGACAGATGGTTCAAGGGAGGCACTTTCACACAGGCCTCGCAGGGCACAAAGGACGCAGATGGGTTCGTGAAGCCGGCCCTGCCGCCTAGCAAGAGGCAGGATACAGGCGCCACTAAGGGTAGTGGCTAGATGACCTTGTTGGCCGTATTGTACTGTATGGGTAGATGGGATCTGGCGTTTTGGGCAGGAGGCACTCCTATGGGTGGGGGCGTAGATGTAACTTTGAGGATAACATTACTAAACGCGATGGTGTTGACACTTGGGTGAATCATGTCTCGCCTTGATCATGTTGACGAAGCAGTGTCGTCTGTCGCAGCCCCTCAGCTCACAGTCATTTTCAGATACGAAATTCCCTGCAGAAAGACGAGTGCCCTAGAATCAACATCACAACGATGAAAATAGGTACCTCGAGCATCCCTAGCTGGTATGAAGACTCACATTTCACAGTCTCCCTGTGCTGGGCCAGGGCGAGCATTGATGTATCGGTCTCGATTCGTGTGCTACTACCCACTTTTACCGTCGTGGCCGACCCTACGGATACTTACTGCCCGTTCCCGGCTACACATGATGTGGTCATGGCAAATCGTCCGCCAAGTTGCCTGAGAGATGCTTGATATGTAGTGTATATCCGTAAACCCTTCATGATGATAGACAGGGCATCTCGTTGCGTAGGTAACGGCCGCGACCCTGATCATTTAAATATGCGCGTGTCTCTTGATCTATGCACAGATGGTCCCTCGGCTTCGGTCCGACCAACAAAAGGATGGCAAGCTCCAGATGCTTCCAATCCATTCCGAACCGAAAGTCTTCCACCGTGACTCGGTTGCTATATCACCCAGCCTCGGGTTAAGCCCGAGACGAGCTAGCTACCTCTGCAAGCATGCATGCAGGAGAGACGACACCCTCGATTTGGCATGGGAAACAGGTCTGATGAATGACCTTAGTCGCCGACAAACATCACATGCCCATAGTAGGTCCCTAGGCTATGCATCTCTCTGAGGGGGCGAGTCGTCATACTACTTAGAGGGCAGCAAAGAAAACCGCACGCAATGCAAGGCCTGCATAACGAAAAGGGGATCAACACAAACGAAACTAATTGACCAATAGACCTCGGCTGTCAGCAATCCCATCGTGACCCCGAACCAAAAGGCGAAAAAGGGGGACCTTTGCGAGGACACGGGAAGCGGGACCCTTCCAGACCCTCAAAACCGCCAAATCCCATGAATCGAGATGGCATTCTGGCACAATGCCATGTTCCACAACCAAGAATCCCATGCCGTGTCGGCCGCCAACCAAACCTCGCCCCCCCCCCCCCACCTCCACCACTCCGTCCCGTATCCAATTCGTCCCCATCCACATGTACGGGCATCCATCATACAGATCACTACAACCACCTCTCTCTTCACCAGCAGGCTCCGACACGGAATACAGGGAAGAGGCGAAGTGGGAAATGCCCGAGCTTGGGCGGACATGGGCGGACATGGAGATGCAGCAGGGCATGGTGATTAGGCGAGCGGTGATGCCATGCCATATGCTCCCCGGGGTGTTTGAAAGGCACACCAATGTAGTCCGTCCGTGGTGAGGAGAGAAGCCCGACCAGCGTCTGGAGTTTTTCTCGGAGAGTTGCCTTCCACCGGCACCGGCCCCCTTACGCATGGCCGCATTTCAGCGTCAATCAGCACAACCACGAACCAAGCAATTGTATAGAAAATACCACTGGATAGAGCAAAGAATGGGCATTACTCTGATATTTTTTACGACATTGGAGAGCTTGTGGTTAATGCCTGGTGCGTGGGTAAAGTATGTCCAATTTTGGTTTGCTTGGGGAGCCCTGAACGGGGTATTCGCCGTGCCGTGACCGGCGAACCGGCGAGACCACATACCCGAAAACTCCGGCACTCAGCCCATGCGGTAGTCCGTCACTTTTCAAACTTTAAAAACGGTAGGTCGACCTACTTGCATTATACTGCTTCTGCTTTGCTTCTGCCTCGACGGCGCTGTCCGCTGTGCAGCGTGAACCAATTACCGGCATATAAGTACTGCGATCATGATACGATCATGTGTGGGCTCTATTGCGACCTCCTGCCAAGCGGCAGTGTGACTTGTGGGATGCCCCAGGGTCTTTCGCACGTTTCCCACCATCGCGATGGCGATCAGGTATGGGACTTTCGACAGGCGCATGCACTTTGGGCATGGAGAACCAACTTTTGCGTCCATCCTCTCCTCTGACACATGCGCACGCACACTACCAAATTTCCGCCCATCTTTGCCGCTTGCGGAAGCGAATGCGGAGTGACGATGCAGGTTGGTTGGCAAGCCTTGCGTCGGCGATGGTGCTTTGCTGGGTGCCGGCCGGCCGCGCGTTGGATGGGTGGATGGCTTGAGGATGCGCGCCATTGGAGGGGGAGAAGGGGGTGGGTTACTCTCTCTCGCCGGTCAACTCTGGTTGTGTGGTCGTTTACGCTATCTTTTGATATACAGTGGTGTTGGCCGCCGCCATGGAAATCAACTGACAAGATACGCCTGTCGGGTGGGTGCCGAGTTGAGAAGACCAAGATTCCAAGCCGCCGTGCTTGCCGGGCGTTGATCTTCGGGGAGCCGGGGACGAGCACAGTATGTATTCCTACCCATCCATCTAAGTATCTATTCACAGGGCGCTGCCGACACGGACGCTTGCAACCCTCCAGCCCACCATCTCCAACCAAAAAAAGAACACCAAAACCCCTTGCGAATGTGCTGATAAGAAACCCCGAGTTCGGTCCCTGCGCTCTCTGTTGCCCGTCCCCGCTCGCCCGCCGCCGTTTTGCGTGTTTGACAAGACCGCCCGGCATCCGCGCCTACATAAGCAGTACTTACGCGGCATCTTGATTCTTGACCCCCGAAGGATCCGAATCCCGATGGACCCCCAGGCTCGTTCAAAGCCCCTCTCCAGCACCGTCCGAGCCCCGTTCGAGCACAGCAGCAGCGAGTAGCGAAACAGAATGGGAATATCAGATTTTGTATTTATGACGTTGATTTGATGGCACCGTCGCTTTCAATGTGTTGAACCCTCGAGATGGTGCGATACGAATGATGTATTTCACCCGCGCAAACCCAACGACGAAGAAGAACCGGCCTGTACACCTCGAACCGAAGGGCCGACACCTGTCACCAACACAGCCTCGACAGTCGACGCTGCTAGTCACGTGCTAGTGTCCCCCAGGGAGGTGACCCTTTTCACCGCATCGATCGTCTGCTGTTCGCGGCGCCCGCCCTCAGATCGGATGGTGGGATGAGGCTGTACAAAAGCAGCAGAACAGTGGTGACGGGCGTCCGGGGCGCGATGAGGTCGGCCTCTGGGGGCGTCATGATGGTCGCCCCGGGGCGCAGGCCTGACAATCGTCGTGTGTGACGATGGCAGCGGGCAGGGCTCCCGACGATGGAACGATGTCGGGCCTGGGTCTCGTCGTCCCCATCATGTTAATTTTAGGGGTCCACCACCGAGTCTCTCCACCGTGCCCTCAGCTCCGTCATCTGTTCCGTCACTTGTGCGACAACGTCGGGATGCTGCCCTGGGCGAAGGGCCTGAGACCCTGAGCGTTTGTGCAGGCTTGCGTTGGTGAACGGTCAGTGGAGCCTCAGTCCTGTTCTGAGCGGGCGCCGCTGGATGGCGGCACCAATGAAAAATACAGAGAAAAATACTGGGAGGATTGGATTGCCAGACAAGGGTTGGCGCGGGATCTGCAACGGCGCCGCCCCTTCGCCGGAGAGAACGCTCCGGAGAAAACGCTCAGTGACTGGCCTGATGCCCACTCCTTGGAAGCGACCTCGTCGACGGGCTGGTTGCCAAGAGCCAGGGTTTTGTCAGACCCCAACGACAGAACGGTCCGTCCCAATAACCGTGCGGGCACGGTATCAAGTACCTCTCCTCAGTACACTCTGTGATGGTCTCAGCCGTAGACAATGTCATCATGTGTTGTGTCCGCGAGCAGCAGACGCCCTGCATGGGATCCGAGGGGCCTGCCGGTGGCTTGTAAGAGTCGCGGGATCCAGACGTCCAGACTCGCGAGCCAGCGGCCCCGGAACAGCATGATCGTGACAAACAACTGTCGTCGTCTTCCGGTACCCGCAGCAGTCAGAGGTCCCCGCATCCCCCGTCGACAAGCTCTCCCCAGCCAGCCAAGACTTGATAGAGCCACGCCCCGCCTCCAGGGGAGCCTGGGGCACAAGGGGGACGAGGGGACCAGAGCTGAAGCTCGGACAAGGGTCTGCCACCCGCGGCTCCAGGGACCAGTCTTGGTGGGGTCTCCCGCATGGAGCTTCTGGCCCAGCTGTTCGATCCCGGCCAGAAATCTCGATCCATTGTCAAAATCATCGCGACCGGCCACGTCCACCCCTCCACGCCGAGTCGCGGGCGAGGCCCTCTCGTACCGCCGAGTCTGCCAGAGAGGACCCTGACTTTTGAGAAAAAAGATCGATCCCCGATCACTGTCGTCATTGATGCCCCCCCTCCTCTCCTCTCCGTGCCGGCTTAGTCCCTTGGCTTCCTTTTCCAAGGCAAATGAAACCCACGCGCGCGTGCGTGCCCATTTCCGAAATGGCATCCGGCCCAGCAAGGGAAAGCCCGAATCTCCATGCCTGACCGACCCCTCCTCCTTCCGTCGATGGCTCCATTCTGCCTCCCGCCTCCCGAGGGTGTCGGCTGTCGAGAGCTCCGGAGCGTTTGCCCCTGGAATGATTTCCCGTCGTCCTTGGGTGAAGGCCTGGATGTGCCAACAATTCGTGGGGTTCGCGCTAGTCGAACCTTTCTTCATCCTCCGGGTTCCCACCACAATCTCCATGCCTTGGTTTGCTGCTGCTGCTGCTGCTTTTGTCGTCCACAGGCCCAACCAAGTACACGAGGCCTGTTGTTGTTCGATGCCGCCCAATCCGACGACGGGGACCAAGGCTGTTGTGAAAGAGTCGGGCAGGTACGCACGAGGCCGTAGGAGATGCTCGGCCGTTGGACCGGCGGTACGGTACGGGGAGAGTGGCTTCGATCCTCCAGAGGCCGTCCAAGACGATCGATCACGGCTGAAATCTGCTGCTGGCAAGACGAACGACATCTTCCGTGCAGGCACTAGAACGCCCAAACCTGAAAGTTGAGGCGGCTGTGTAGCCGTGGATGGTGGTATCCGAGGAACCTGCTCCCAGGTGCTTTGTGCGACGGCTTGTTTTCAAAATATCACTCCTCGGTGCGCGCCTCGCAACTGCAGGGAACCCCACCAACTGGACCCTGCGCAGCAGGACCCTGTGGCCCTCGCCGGGAGCGTGCATCTTCTCTTGCTGGTCCGGCCTGGCTGGGGGTGGATGGCGGCGGCCACGACGGAGCTGTGGCTCTCGCAAGGAAACCGTGTGTGCGCCGTGTAAGAGAAGACGACGGGCGGACGACATGGTCCGATCACGGCGGCCATGTCCGCTGTTTTGGCAGGAATGTTTCGTCCCGGGAGAGGGGATTCCTGGACCTGCTGTACCACGTCCAGAGCCGCAGCTTGGGAGCCTTTGTTGTTGACAAGTCCTCGATCGTACGCTTGGATATTGGCCCGCCTGCCGTTGCGTGCGTGTCCGGTACCTTGAGAAGTTGAGACCTCGACCTCCTGGCTGGCCCGCGCCGCACGCCCAACGGTTCCAAGTTTTTCGCACCCTGCTTCCCTCCCGCTTTCCCCCAGGGCCAACGGGGTCTCCTGTGAGAGTCCTGTCTCCCACTCTTTCCGGGTGGTCTCCAGCGGGAGCTCGGAGCCGCTCACGACACCTGCTCCACAAGTGGGTGCGCACTCGGCACAGAAGTTTTCCAGCGTCCGCCCGCTTAGGCCGGATTTGCAACACACGTGTCCAGGGTCCAGGAACCACGATCGGACGTTTTCCGATCATTGGCTCGTCAGTTCGGCACAGCTTCAGAGTGGGAGGATTGGCGTTGGGGTCGTCGTCCTCTGGGGGCGTATTCCTAACAGAGTGGGCCGGCTGGGGAGAGAAGGGAATAGAGGACGACAGAAATGACCTGCCTTCAGCAGCTCAGCTCCGGCAAGGCCCAGCCGTGTAACGAAAAGGAGAGAGGTGAGGTGCTCGATTTCAACATGCTTGTCGCTCTTGAGCCGCGATCACGGGCCCCCACAAGCCCTGTGTTGCTGCCGTCGGTGTCGGGGCTTCAGCCATCGAACTATTTGGCCTGGTGAGGTTAAATGACAGCGGGCCAGCTGTCTTGTCCATGCGCCCTGCGTCTTGACGGCTGGCTGAGGAGGGTGACCCTGTCGTCTTCGGCGGTGACAGACAAACTGTGTGTCTGGGTGTCTGGGACCTGGGTGTCTGGCCATGGGGGCCGTTTTGTCTTGAAGCCCTGCAGCAAGTCAAAGTTTGTCCCTGGCCTGTCAGCCTGTCCTGTGCAGGCTTTGAACCACCACACCCCCCCTTCAAAAAAACAAAAAAAGGTTCGCGGGAGGGCGGGTCGAGCTCTGAGACAGACGAGCGAGTGGCAGCGATGGCCCTGGCGGATGGGACAGTCTTGGCGAAACGACATTGAAGAAGCAACTGAAGCGGAGCGGCACCTTCTTCCCTGCCGCCCTTGGGCCTTGACGTCATGTTTCTCCCGCCCGCCCAAGCGACGGCGACGGTGACGGCCGTGGTGTTGGGACTCGGAGCCTAGATCTGATCTCGGCCATCTCAGACGGCGCCGCCCCGGGTTTCCTGAGAAACAACATCTCAGAGTCGGAGAGTCGGCGGCCGGGATAGGGTGCCGGCGGGTCGGGCGTACTGCTACTTATTACTTGCACAGTAGTGCAAGCAACCTTGGACTGGGAGGCATCGCAGATCGCACATCGTCAAAGCCGCCATCGGCAATCGGCAGCCCAGGGCGATCTGGCGAGAGCCTCCCGTTGCATCCATCTGCTGCAACTTGCCAACTTGGTCGGGGCCCAGGAGCCCAGCTGGCAGGAAATCCGGGACGGCGTCCCAATCAGCGGCCATGGCGACGACGAACGACAGCATTCCAAACGGGGGTTGCGGTGCCTGATCGGCCCTTCCACCGTGCTGTACGCAGTACGATGTGCAATGGTCGGCATTCCACTGATCGCCGTCTACTTCCGAGTACCTACTCAGTCTGAGTGATGAATAATTAGTGCTGGGCCATTGAAACTTACTACTTTCATCTTGCATCTAGACATATTAGACAAGGCCCTACGGAGCACAGCGCACGGCGCACGGCGGCAAAAGCCAGATAGATCCCCGGGGTCCTGCCCTGCCGGCCTCCAGGGCCGGGCATGACGGTTAGAGATTGGAGTTCGTTGGGGTCGCGCGGGGGAGAGAAACGCAGGAGGGCATTTATTTCGTCATCACCTGCTTTCCTGTCTGTGAGCCTGGCCAATAATGAGTACTGTATTGGGATAGCAAAGAGATGACCTGACCTTTGTGAAAGTCTGATCTGATGAGATGCGAGGGTTCATCAAGTGGTGCGGGACATACAGCTGGTACATTGAGGGCCTGTAATTCTTGACTGCGATGTCCTCCGAATTTTAGGTATGTAGTATGCGGTATGAGGGAAGAGTCGGGGCCATTTTCAATGCGGCATCTCAACTTTCCTTTGCAGTTGAAAGACGCGAGGAGAAGTTGGAGTTGGCGCACTGCAATGTACGGATTACATATGCAGGATGGACTTAAGGGTACCTACTACTGCGTAGGTACCTATGCAGGGCCCCACGGCCCGTAGGCAGTCACTGCCCTGCCCAGTGCCATGAACTGTGAAGAAAGAACGAACAAAAAGAACCTCCCCTCGCTCCCTCGGTCCAAGTCGCAAATTCCCCTTCTGCGGACATGGCCCCACACCACACCCACACCACCCACCCTTGGCCTTGGAGGGGACCTGGCTGGGGGGGGGGCGTGTTGCAAAGTACTTGGCGGTGCATGCATGGTCCGGGGTTGTCCCGCCTTTGAGCTTTCCAAGGCCACTGCGCTCCCACTATGTTCCTCCCAGAGATGGCGTTTCATCCACTTCCACTTTCCCATACTCTTCCCTGAGGAGAGGTGTTTCCCAAAGACGGCATTCCTCCTTAATAAGAACCCTCCCTCCCTCCTTCCATCATGCACACCAATAGCTACCATCAGTTCCCTACCCATCTCTTCACCATCTCCACCTCCGGCTTCGAGCCACAACGCCAAGGAACAATCACCAACAACATCCACCTGGCCTCGCCGCCCGCAACCGCCTTCAACACCACCACACCACCATGTCGTCGTCCATGTCGTCCATGTATGTTACTACGGCCGAGGGCCGCCGACTCTCGATGCTCAACGACGACGCCACATCACACGCCTTCGTCCACACCCACACCCGCCCGGCGTTGCCATCATGGGGTGTCTCCTACGCACCATCATATGGCTACAGCAGCGCCGCGTCGACGCCGGAGCTGCTCCGGTCCGAGTCGTACGACTCCCAGATGAGCAGCGGGGCCATCTCTCCCACAACGCCCGAATTCAGCTCACAGTACGCCCACTACCCCGAGGGCCGGACCCCGTATGAGGAGTACCGCGACATGCCGTCTACCTACATGACGGGCTACGACAGCCGGGCCGGCTCCTACGATGCCGAGAGCGTCTCGGGGATGCCCTCGGGCGACAAGGCCGCCAAGCGCTACCCATGCCGCTACAAGGACTCGCACCGCTGCGACAAGACCTTCACCACGTCCGGCCATGCCTCGCGCCACTCCAAGATCCACACGGCCGAGAAGGCGGTGCCTTGCTCGTTCGAGGGATGCACCAAGAAGTTCACCAGGGCCGACAACATGAAGCAGCACCTCGACACTCACTACAAGGGGGAAAAGTACGCGCGCCACTCGTCATCGTCGTCCTCCCGGCCTTCCCTCAGCTCGTCGGAGCGCCGGACCTCGACCTGCAGCAAGTCGTCGAGCAAGTCCAAGTCGTCATCACACGGGGATTCCTGCTGGGACATGAGCGGCCTCTGCGCCCCCCTCCAGAGCCGGCCCTCGGCCACGAGGAACCCCAGCTCCGGGCTGGATGCCCTGGCAGTTGCCTGCCAACGACAAGCATGAACCGACCCACCGAGAGGAATCTCCTTTTTTTCATCGTCTTATGCCTTTTTCAACGCCAGCTGCCATCTCTTATGGCACTCTATTATACCACGCTCCGGCGACTGGCACTTTCTGCCTTTCTGGGTGGGAGTTTCTCTCTTTTTGGTCGGACAAGGGAAACAAACGGCGTTTTTTACGGGGGCTCGCATGCGCATACACGGATCACGCGGCTTCTTGGGGATACATAAACGGAGTGGCGGGTTTTATTTTATTTGAATCAAGCGGGCTGCATCTTGGGAGGGGTAACGGCGCAACATGGGAGGGTATCTGTTTGCCTTGTTTTTTCTTGCCAGCGGCGCTGGTGGCAGGCGGGGTGTCAGATCATACGGGACGCCCCTTGTTTTTTTTCGACAGCAGCAGGCTCGGGGAGGTGGTTGTGTGACAAGAGCAACCTGATCGAGTCGGAGAATTGTGTCTTATCGGCCTCGACGTGGTACACGGGGGTTGGCCTTATTGGGCGAGGCCATGGAAGGCAAAGAGCAGACAATCCAGAAATGAGTCAAATGATACATGATCGCAACGAGATATACTGGTGGATACTATTTGGAGTGTCGTTGAAGCGAGCACGGAACCACCCGGGTTCAAATATCTCGACGTCGAGATAAACATTCGGCCCCGGCCTTGCCCACTTTCCTGCAGGCAATCATGAGATCAACAAACAGGCCAGGGACTTTCGGCAAAGTCAGTATCAGACGATACTGACGTCGCCCCTCCCTGTCCAGACGACTGTACTTGTCCTCGCCATAGTACTTGCTCTCTTTTGATCCCTCCAGCACAAGCCCCCTCGAAATCCCGACATCCTAATAATCGACCTGGCTCGCCTGGGTCCCCTGGGGCCATCACGTCATTCAACTTCATCACAACCGCGCAGCCACTTACTTACGTACCTCGCCCAACATTACCACAGCTTGGAAACGCAATTTGTCCATCTCACCAACCAGCCCGACGACAAATTACCCTCCCCTCCTCCCTCAAGCTCCTCAAGCGTCCGCGCCTCCCACCTCCCAGGAAGAAGCGAAAGACGACGGATAAGAGGGCTGGGACGGCGCCAGAGCCGATCACGATGTGCAAGATACCTACCGTCAACGATTTTCTTGCACTCTTCTTCGTGAAGGAGTTGAGGCCGCATTACTTCCTTCTCCAAGAGATTGTGGGCGGTTTCATGGCGGAGGAGAGCCCAGACGCCGACGAGCCGGGAAAGAGCTTGGTCAACGGGCTGTATCATGAACACAGAGGCCAGCGTAGTGGCACAGGAGGAGGTTCTGGACCTCTCGGCGGTGATGGAACTCGGGAGGGGGTATTCGGCACCGATACCTGGATTGTTAGAGTCAAGGCTTTGTTCCAGGGGTTGTTTGATTCTTACCGACACCCATCACGAATCTCCACTGGACGGCAACACAAGTCAGGAACATGTAACTCTGGAGAAGGAAAGGGGTTAGGAATCAACATACACGCCAATGATCGAGACGAGGACGAGGACGAGGCTCGATTAGCATACAACCGAGTTCGGCCATATCTGTCGACCAGATAGGTAGCCAAAGAGCAGCTGTCCGCAAACCAATCAAGGGGGAAGAGTGAGATACTCCAAACGGGGGTGGGGGTCAGAGGGAGGAGACTCCATGTCTGCTCAGGTTGACGCACCCGAAGAAAGTGACCAGATTGATGACTGGACCTCGTCACGAGTTGTATCTGGATCAAGCAACGGTGTGTGAGCGTGGGCTGCCACCAACATATATGGCTCTGTCAAGAAACCCTCCTGGTTCCCTCAAGGGCCCCGGAGGTCGACAGGGGCAGCAAAACAAACAAAAGGAGACGAACAGATTGGTAAGGATCCGGACGCCGCGACACCCCAAGATCCTCAAGTTCCACGAGTTGAAGTTGAGCTCATGGCCTAGCTGTGGGCGCTCCTGTGAGACGGCACCGAGGGCCGTCATGGGACGGGATATCACAAGATAAAGAAGAGGGACGACACAAGAGGCTGGGAGAAGAGACGGGGGACACGGGAGCAAGGAAATGAGAGAGCATCGTGAGGCGTCAACAGCATCTTTCCTCTCGCCACAAGACGGGAGCCGACCCCGGAAGGCCGACCAAACGCCCAGCGCCAGTCATAAGCATCACAGCTGTGCGGTCAAAGTGTGGGCGAGACTCTCTCAAAAGGGGCATCGGCGGGGATTTGGAACTGGGGGGCCGAGGCCCCTAGCGAGCCGCCTGGGAGGATGTGGACAGCGGCTGTGGGTGGAATCGCGGGCGGGGCATCCCCATGCTTGGCGACCCCCACAGCGCATTCGACATGTCCCGGCCCACAAGGTGCGAGGTTGATTGTGCTTCAAGGTCATGATGTTGAATGTCCAATTTTATTGCGCTGATCCTGTATCGTTATTGTAAAAGCCCCCAAACACCGCGTTCTCCCCCACTACGAGCTGCCCGGGTGAAGATGCATAGGTGCATCCCTCCCCTGGATCGGAAGTTGTTGGGCGAGGGGTGGCATCTGAGGGAGCTGGAACGTCTGCTGGTGATTGATTGCGTGAGCAGGGTCATAGACCTGGGGAACCTGGGGCCGACCGGATGGTGGTATGGCGGGTTGAACAAGCTGGAAGGCCTGGTGCTGATGCACCTGGTAGGGAGGCTGAAGCGGAGGGGATTGAAGCGGAGCGAGCTGGGCCGATACGGGGGGTTGGAGAGGCGGCTGGCTTGAGGTGTCCATGTTACTGTCACCGTCATGGCTTGATTCCTCGTCGTCGTCCTCCTCCTCGCCGTCCTTCTCCTGGCCGTCCTTCTTCCGGCGACCCAGCGAGATGTCAAGTTCGACTCTTGTGCCCTCTCTCCTTTGCTTCACTCGCCTAGCCCGTCCGCGCGTCCTGGCCTTGCCCGTGGCCTTGACGAGTTGCCGGCTGATCGTAGGTAGGCTGACTTCCAGATCGAGCTCTCTCTTCAAGAATAGTTGACAGTCCTCGAGTAACGCATCATCGTGGTCCTTCAACCATTCGACCAACTTCTGCACAGGTCACGTCAATCAGCCGGCCGGCCAGCGAGGCTCTAGAAGGCAATGGGCACCACAAACCGTCACGGCCTCGGGTTTAAACTTTTCGGCATTTTTGCTGACGTCCTTATGGGCGCGGATCTCGCCCGTGGCCTTCCATTCGTCGCGGCGTCGTCGGATGGTGCGTTCGTCGTACTCTAGCACGAAGGCAATCTGACGGTTGGTGAGCTGTGGAAGCTGGAAGAGCCTCCCCAGAATCTGTCTCTGGAAGGCCGAGAGCTGCTTGCCGGTCATTGGCGATATCGATATTGATGGGCGGCGTGGCAGGGCTGGTGATGGGCGGGGCTGACGGACATACCGTTTGTTTGCTTTGTTCGATGTTGGGGAACCCGGAAGAGCCCTGGAGAATGACATTGCGGTTGCATGTTGCCCGTGTTCGTGCCCCACTCTTTCTGCCCCAACTGGACCCTTGAGCGCCTTCTTTTTTCCGATAAACGTCGTCAGGGTCCAAGGGTTAGGGTAGAGGGATCTGGGCTTGGCGCAGGGACCCCCCGAATTTAACTTCTCTCGACCTGTCTCCATCTCTTTCTCTTTTCGTCTCTGTCCATCGACACAGCAGGTGACATCTCATTACGCAAACCGGCAATCGCCTCGGTTTTCTTTGCACCATCAACCCAACACCCAAATCCGCAGATACCTCGAGAGCTACAGCATGGACATGGACAACCGGGGTTTGGTGCACCCCAGAGTCGAGTCGGGCGGCCTACCGCTTTTTTTAGCCGCATGTCGTCGTCTGCAAATAAGGGTTCACGCTGCAAACCCGTGGGCGAGCCTCTGACGACGACAGGCTGACCCGCTGTCGAGGCGGCGCCCTGCCCTGCCGCAACGCCCCCCAACATGCCGTACGACCCGATGCACCCTTCACCCCGTGCCAGATTTGGGTGGTCGACAGAAACCCGCAACGAGCCCCCTCTACCGGATGCTCGACAGCGTCCCCCCGCCGGCACACGATGTCACCATGGTCGCTGGCACCGCCGTCTGCATTCCAAGTGCCATTGCACACAGCTCGGCCCAGGCGCCCACAGAGTCATGACCCCGTAATGCGGCGCCCGTTCTGTCTCGCCCGCGTCACTTCGCTACCAGTGTCGGCACTAAACAGTACAGCAGTAGCCAAAGCTGAGACTGGGTCTGGACAATGCCGCACTGCTCAGCTTGGGGGTTGCTACCGCTGTTTCGGTACAAAATCCCTGACAGCGTCATGATCTGTCTTTCCGCTGGCTTGTTTGCGCCTGGGCTTTGTTGATATACCGCCGTGACAGCTACCAAGCCGACAAACTTCCCCTCCGTCACGCTTATCAGACGACAGGCCGGGGCGCATTCAACGTGGATGCCACTTGAAGCCCTGTGTGTGACGAGCCTCTCACATTACAACCGCCGTCTATCCGAATCAGGGCCTCTGCGCAGACAAGACACGGCTGCCAGCCCCTGTCCAAGATTGGGACTTTTGTGATAAGCTTCTGTGGCCATGGCGGCCTCAAGGTACTCGGGGTCAACATCCTCCTTCACCTCATCGGCTGGGCTGGGTGTGCCACCGCAGTTTGGCAACAGTGTTACCAGCCCGCCGGACCGGACCTTCACCCCTACCTCTGCTGTGTCCGCTCTCACAGCAGAGTCATCCGCCCCCTTCGGGCCGCTGGACCTTGGCCCGCCGGGATACAATGCCACCATGTTCGTATTCCTGATTCCGTTGTCCCTCTATAGTCCGCGCTCACCGTAACGGCGCCTGCAGAAAGCTGTACAACCAGTGTCCCGATGAGACGACTGTCTTTCTCGGTCCCTGGGAGGTAGTTAACACCGAACCGCGCCGGGTGGTCTGGCAGTGCTCGTATGCCGGCGAAGTACTGGAGCATTTTAGTAAGTCCCTGTTCTCCGCTCGTGAGATTGGCGAGGCTCAGCAATCTCCCCCCTCCACACGGGCAGGTCGTGCCGCCTCTGTGCAGCATCTCTTGGCCTGTCTCTTAACCAGTGTGCTTAGTGTCCTCCAACCACCCTTCCGAGGTATTCCCCTTCACGCTGCACGCACAACACGGGCGCTCTGGGGACCCGAGGGACCTGGAGCTCTATCTCGGCTTCCAGGAACCCCAGCGAATCAGATACACGACAGTGGACGGTATTCTCCACGATGAGTACATCGAAGTGAACTACGAGTTCACCACCGTGGAATGTTCGGCTCAATTCCAGGGCGACCTCAGGTGCCAAGAGCTCGTCGATTGGTTCGACGTCGACGTTGTCTGGTCGGACAGTCATCGGAGGACCGACTCACATGGGAATGTCCGTGGCCTGGGGACTATCCAGAGGATGAAGCTCTGGAAGGACCGGTACTCGGCGACCCACTTCTTGACATTCTTTGCCAACCACCGCCGACGCTGGAAGGAGTTTGTGGTCGGCGATTTTGAAAGAGAGTTTCGGCAGAGGGACGACCGCCATCGTCGGGTGCAACTTGACACCCGTGGGACCAGGATAGGCTCGGCGTCGTCGATCTCCAGGCGGTCCAACACGTCGATGGGCTATGCGCCGGCTTCTTCGGCGTCTCAGAGTGCCACCAATATCCGCTACCTGGGCATTCAGTTCACGAGAAACGACCAGATGCAGCCCGGGACTGACGGTATGTTTGGACCCCCCGGCGCGCGGGGGCTGATGGGAAGGCACTGACAACAAAGACTACCGCAGGTTCGTTGACGCTTGGGGGCTTGCCCATGATTCGGACGCCCAGTTTGGAGCGCGGATGCCAAGCCATGTCGTCGGGCTTGAGTCTCCGCATATCAACGGCGTGGTGGCCGAACTGCCCTCGCCCGACATGGAGCTCAACGAGCTCCCCTCGGTCGCGGAGTCGTCCGGCTCGGCATACTCGGCATACTCGACGTACCCGAGCGGCACCTATTGATACTGAGAAGCATTGCAGCTCTGCTCATGGCGAGACGCTCACCGAGAGCTCGGTGTTCACCCCCGACGTTGATCCATGGTGGGGGCCGTGGGGGGCTCTTGGCATGGGGTGCAGATGCACAAGCAATCGGAAGGGGCTTGGCGATCAAACCTGGCAGGCGGGAAGAGCCGAGTCTGGGCAACGTCATCGGTTGACAAGCTGCCAACCAGCCAGCCGGGCCCTTCATCCCAACTCTTGAAGTCCACAACTCTTCAATTACAAGCACAAGTCTGTGGTATGCCCGTTTGCGTTTTGGCCGAAAGAGAATCAACAACTTCTACTCAGGGTTTCGACACTTGTTTTTCGTCCTCGCCCCAACACCACACCCGTAGAAGCTAGCAACATCGTGAAATCGATCACGAATACATAGCGAATTCAAAAAAAGACAACCTCAGCGCAAACATGGCGAGAATCATACTCTCGGTCAATGCCGGGTCGTCGTCGGTCAAGGTGTCAGTCTACAGCGCCGAACTCCATCAATCTCCAGTCCAGCTGGCCGAAGCCCAAGTGAGCGGGCTCTCGGCGCCGCCAGTGAAACTCACCTACACGAGGGACGGTAAGACGGTCGCCAAAAACAAGGACGTCGGCCGTGAGGCCATCAGCCAAAGTGACGCCTTTGACATCATCGTCAAGACCCTCGTCGACGACGCCGACCTGACACAGATCAAGAGCAAGGACGACGTCGGCATCATCTGCCACCGCATCGTCCACGGCGGCGACTTTTCCAAACCCCAGCTCATCACGACCAAGACCAAGAACCACATCGAAGACCTCAACGACCTCGCCCCGCTGCACAACGCCAACTCGCTCCCCATCGTCCGCACCTGCCTCTCCGACTTCTCCTCCGCCCACAACGTCGCCTGCTTCGACAGCCAATTCCACTCGACCCTGCCGCCCCACATCCGCACCTACCCCATCAACCCCGAAATCGCAAAGAACAAACGCCTGCGCAAGTACGGCTTCCACGGCATCAGCTACGCCTTCATCACGCGCACCGCCGCCGCCTTCCTCGACAAGCCCCACGACGCCGTCAACCTCATCGCCCTGCACCTCGGCTCCGGCGCCAGCGCGTGCGCCATCAAGGCCGGCCGGAGCTGGGACACGAGCATGGGCCTGACGCCGCTCGCCGGGCTGCCCGGCGCCACGCGCAGCGGCAGCGTCGACCCCAGCCTCGTCTTCCACTACACCGCCGGCAACGCCGGCCGGCTGTCGTCGTCGTCGACGCGGGACCTGCACATCTCGCGCGCCGAGGAGATCCTCAACAAGGAGGCCGGGTGGAAGGCGCTGACGGGGACGACCGACTTTGGCGAGATTATTGCGAAGTCTTCGGACGACGAGAGGATGAAGCTCGCGTTTGATCTGTTTGTCGATCGCGTCTGCGGGTTCGTCGGGTCGTACTATGTCTCGCTGCACGGGGAGGTGGACGCGCTGGTGTTTGCCGGCGGGATCGGGGAGAAGAGCGCGGAGCTGAGGGCCGCGGTGGTGGGGCATCTGGGGTGCTTGGGGTTCCAGGTGGATGAGGGGAAGAACCGGGGGGGCGGGGAGGGGGTTTGGGATGTTAGTGGGGAGGGGGCGAGGCATAGGGTGCTGGTTTGTGAGACCGACGAGCAGATGGAGATGGCGATGACCTGCGCTGAGGAGGAGGAGTTTTGGTGAGGGTGGTCTCCCTCGACCCCCCCCCCCCCCGGAGGACGCAGGAAGGGGGATGTGATTGGCTGAGGAATATCCATTTGCTTGGTTGGGTGAGGCAGGAAGGAAGGTGCCTATTGTGTGCAGGTGGGTAGGTTCCGCCCAAGTCGGACGGAGGAAGAAGGAATAACTTGGGCAGAGAGGGAAAGTGCCCAGATCCTTCCCTACCAGGTGGTGCGGACAAGGAACTGAACACTAGGTGAGGCAGGAGGGGCTGGAGAATGCGTGGGCAGAGCGACCAGTTTCTTACAAGCGAATGACGGCGATGAATTTGAAATTACATGCTTGAGCATCCTGTCATTGATATGTAAATACCCCAATTCCACCAAACACCCTACCTCTGATATCGATACAGAAAGAAAAGGTTCATATGAGTGGGATGTTGTTGCCTTGAAATCCTTGCCCCGTGTCCTCGCAGCCCATGAGATTTCCCCCTCTTGTCGTTGGAACCGGGCGTCCGAACCCGAACCCGCCAGAATTCCCACCTTGGAACAGGAAGCAAAATAGACTCCAATGCCACAATCTACCACTGCTGCCTGCCATCGCGTCATTTCCCTATTTGAAAACAAGACGTATCCAAACCCGACCCTGGCCCGTCCATCCACCACTACCTCCAAAAGCAGCTTGAACATCAATCATCATCATCCTGCTTCGCTCACTCAACCAAGAAGAGCATGGTATCTCTGAACTCAAGAAAAATCAAAACCAAACCACGCTTTCCTCCCCCGATCACTGATTCGAATCCCACCGCAAATCCATCGTATCCATCGGCCCCATCGCCAAGATCGACCTCAGCACCCCATCCGCCATGGCCGGCTGCCCCTGCAAGTCCGACCACCCCGCCGGCGACCCGAACCCCCCGCTCGCGTCCGCCAGGCCGTACCGCTGCTGCTGCGCCCCCGCCGTGACGTCGGGCGGGAGGCTGTACGCCGACGGGTCGGCGAAGAACTCGCTGACGCCCCTCGTCGCCCGCCCGGGCATGCTGGGGTGCGAGGCGACGGGGCTCGCCTCGAACGAGGCGCGGCCCGAGACGCGGCCGCCGCCCGGGGCGACGAGGTGGTCCGAGGCGGCGGTGCTCGAGTTGGGCGTGGGCCGGCCCTCGTCGAGGGACGTGGTGCCGGTGGAGTCGACGTCGACGCGGCCAAAGTCGGGCATCATGGCGTGCACGGGCACGTACGAGGAGCCGCTGCCGCTGCCGCGCTCGCGGGTCGGGAGGCTGCCGGGCTCGGCCGAGGACGACCAGCTCTGGGAGGGGAGGCCGCCGGTGGAGCTGGGGGTCTGGGACGTGGTGTTGTTGTTGCTGGTGAGGCTGGGGTCGAGGTCGACGAGGTCGGGGGCGTTGACGGGGTTGCCGTCGTCGCCGGCCATTTTGAGGAACACGCATTCGTTGGAGTAGGGCATCGAGCCGCGCCCCTCGCCCTCGATGGGCTTCGTTCCGCCGAAGCCTTGGGGGTTGGAGAAACCAGGGCCGGGCTGGGTGTGTTAGCGGGGGGTCTACTTGGGATGGGGAAAGGTACGTACGCTGTCTGTACTCCGGGGGAAGGCAGCCTTCAGCTTGGGGATGCGCTGCCCCAAGGCCTCGAGGTCCACGTCGAGCTGGACGAGGAAGGATTCTGTGAGGGGGTTTCGCTTTCTGAGGGCATTCATTGCGGAGAGGAGGAATCGGAGCGAGTCCGAGGTCTGGCTGTCGTCTGGCCGACTCTTTAGGTACTGCACAAACACCCGGGCGGAAACGTAGAGGCAGAAGGAGATGAAGGGGTTCATCTGTTTGGTTGTTAGCATTCAGGGTATCACAAGAGGGATTCAACATACGGTAGCCAAGTCCAGATGAGATATCATCCTCATGATGCTGGCGATTTCGTTGGCGGCCGTGATGCACCGAACCTTGCTTTCTGCGCTCACGGAAGCCGGAAGCCTGTTTTTGTCGGCTTTGAAAATGGCGGCCTGGTGGAGGCAGATGGTGGATGTGTGGATGCACATGTTTGTAAAGACGATGTTGGGATTCCCGAGGCCGTTGGGAAGCTTCAGATGTGATGGCAAGCACAGCGACGTGTTGAGGAGAATGTTGTCCATGTTTCGATGTCGCTTCCAGAACTCCCCATTCAAATCGTGGTCTCGGTCGTCGACATCAGGACGGTGGAGGTGGACGAGGTTTCGCCCAAAGAGACAGGCCAGCAGGACAATACCGCCGAACGCCGACAGCTTGCCAGCGCCGGAGGGACTCATCGATTCATGTAGAGGCGGGGTTTCTTCGGGACGGCTGAGATCAAAGGCGTCGTCGGAAGCAGGGAGGTTGGTGAGGATGTCCTTCTCGTCAACCGTCATGGGCCACCCGGTGCCGATGCTGGCGTACCGGTCCTGACAGAAGGCCATCCAGAACGTCCGTCTCCGCTCTTCCTTTTCGGTCCAGTCCCGAGGGGGTGGTAAGCATTGCTTCACGTCCAATCCTTCCCCGTCCAGTCGGTGGAGACCAATCCTGCAACGAGTAAGCCAAACTGCGCCCCCCTACTTGATGTTGAATAGGACTTACATCTGACAGAGCCGGACGGCCGAGCCTGTACTCATCCAGGCGCGAGGAAAGTACATCCACTTGAACTCGTAGGAGGCGAGCAGCACATGTGTCTGGGCGTGGGCTACCGAGATCATGTGCTCGCCGTAGCCCTTGATATAGTCGGATTCGACATACTTCCTCGCCCGCTGGTAGAACAGATCCTTCATGCCCAAGTACTTGTCGTTGACTGAGCAAGCCAGTGTCCACATGGCATAGCGAAGGCAGACGGGCGGTCTTTGGTTGGGTGCCAGGTTCATGGCTGCGAGGTAGCGATACTTGTGTATCATTGGCAACGAGGGGTGGATTTTTTCAAAGTAGATCTGGTGTCTATCGGGAGGTGTCAGTGTAGTAGACATGCCAGAGGGTGAGGGGACTCACAGCTCGTCGATCGTGTCTTGGGGAGGTAGTGGCTCTTCCAAGCCAAGGCCAATCATCTCCCAGGTGAAGTTGTCCCCATTGCCCAGGCCTATGTTTATGTTGTTGAAGTTGAAGTCGTCCAGGGGAACGTTGTTGGGGGAGTCGCCGTTGAAGTGCCACCGGTCCATGTCCCTATCCTTCGCGATCCCGATGGAGGGATCCTGAACTGAAAAGTTGGCCGTGGCAGCGGCGCGCTGGTTCGCCGGCTGCTTTGCGGCGGCGCCATCAACGGGGATCGGCAGTCCCTTGCTGCCATCCGGACTTGTCGATGGATCTTGCGTCTTGAGCAGCGTCTCGACTTGTTCTACGTTCACTTTAAGTTAGCGACATATTCCATGACGCCATATGCCGGCATACAGCATGTCCACCATCACCATGCAGGGACAGACACGGGAGCACGCACTCAATCGTTCCTCCAGCGCCTTGACGTAGCCCCTCTTGGGACCGCTCTTCCTGCGGACCTCATCGTATGCACACGTGTGTCCGAGGCGCGAGCATGTGCTGCAGCTCGGCTTGATGCCGTCGCACTTTAGCTTCCTCTTCCTGCAGATCATGCACGCCAGACGCTTCGGCTTGGGCACGCTCGAGTTCCCCCGGGCCGCGCCCGTCTCTCCGGTCTGCTCGGGGTCGGCGCGGGGGTCCGACACCATGACGGTGTCGCGGGGCGAGTTTGACGACGACGACATGCTGGGGATCGGGCGGCACGGCGCGGGTGCCGCTGGTGGACTAAACGGCGGCAAGCGTTCCGGGGCTCCGGGCTCAAGGGGCGGGGGACGGCGTCAGGACGGGGCCGGCTCGGTGATAGTCGGAGCGGGACTCGGATCTCGAATCTTCGACAGCCTGGGCGGTGAACGGGGGCGGAGAGGGAGCTGTCGATCGGCCGCCGGGAGAGGCCAACGTGGGTTCGTCGGGGACGGAGAATGCGACGCGTGCGGCAGCGACGTCGAATTCGGATTTGGACCGCTGGGATACCCTTGAAGTCGTCTCGTCTGGTCGTTTTTCGAGGGATCACCAAGCTTGAGGGCGTGGGGTATGCTGACAGGGCAGATAATCAGACCAAGGCGGCATTCCCACAAATGCGAGCCGCATTCGTCCAGTCGATACACCTTCACCTCGTCCTCGGACTCGACTCGGACACGGGGAAGTCGGGCAAAAATCTGGGCCTGGTGGGCCTGGTGGGCAAAAGGGATGAGGATGTGGAAGCTGTTGAGAGCTGGGGGCCTGGGGCAGAATGGATTATGGAACCTGGAAAACTGGAGTCGTCATGCCTTGTTCTGCCTTACAGGGCCTGGGGACAGGGTGTGAGAGTCCAGTTCGCATTGGACCCATGCTTCATCGCATCCCACACTTGTTGGAGATTGGGCGCGGTCAACCCCTCACCTCACCCTCTCCCCAGAGTGCCAACCTCTCCCCCAAAGGGACCCCCCCCTCAGCCCCCCAACCCCAACAGTGATGCGAGGCAGGTAGGGAGGCAGCCGCCTGACGGGAGGTCGGTCTAGACGCGGTCCGCGGAATCCGTCCGCGCACGGCAACTCGGCTTTTGTCTTGACTCTTGAGAGACTCTGGTGTTTTATCGCCAACGTTGAGCATTACGCTAATTCTTTGCGCTCTTCTGAATGTCTCCAGACACCAGCGGCGTGGAATGCAGGCACCGGAGACATGCTCTCTCCTCCATATTTGCCTTTCCGTCTCTCAATACCGGCCATTGTGATTCATTCTTTGTTTTCCTTGATTGGTCATCAACCAAATACTCTCTCTGTCTTGCTGGCCTTGCCCGGGCCCAGTGCCCAGAAACACGGTTCAGCAACCGTCCTCGCTTCCTCCCACCCCCTTGCTCAACTTCGGCAGACGCCAAATTATTAATAGACCCCCGTCAAACGGTAAACCATCTGCCACCTGTGACCTGTTCCAGCCCGTGGTTCGAGGTTTCCTGTTGTTCCATATTGTCGGTGCTGTTCTCTTCTGGCTTCTCCTGCCTGATGAGCGGAGAAGATGGGGTTCGATAGCCCTCTCGCTCGTGAGCCGAAAGTGCTCATTGCTGCGGGAAAGCCGCGTGTTGAAAGCGCACCATCAACGAGCGGTTCGCTTCTGGCACAGCCACAACCAACCTTGCCAAAGAGCCACCGCGCGGCCTAATGTTACCCCGAGCTGATCTTGAGTTCTTACCCGACTTGAACTTCGAGCTCGACCTTGGTACCACTTTGAGCCTTTGTTTGACAATTCCGACTGAAGCTTCTTCCTATCCAAGTCGTCAATCCGTTCGACTGCTGCTGGACATCAGTCAAGTCCCTCTCTGCTTGACCCCCTGAACGCTTTTCATCAACGAGACCGTGTTCCCTACTTCCGGTCCGTGTCGAGACCGATGATACGCAGGGTACCCAAGTCACTGTACGCCAGGCAATATCTTGTCGGTGCCCACGCCACAGCCGGCGAGGGCGTGGCCGTCTTGAATGTGTGGACATGGTCCCCAGACTCGGACGACACAACCTCTATACCGGGAGCTGCAACCAAGTCAGCATTTCGTTCTTGTCAACTGGAAGTTGTACCCTACCGTCTTCGCAGCCTGCAGCGATGTAGTTGCCGTCAAACGTGAAGCCTATGCCCGTCAGCTTTCAAATTCAGACTACCACCCGTTGCCCGGACGACCTACTTATGCTCCGGACTGGACCGTGGAGGCTGCTGATGGTCTTTTGGCAGAGCCAGTCCTTGGTGTCAAACAGAGCCACAATGGAGTCGCCTCCGCCCGTGGCCAACAGTCTTCCGGTGGGAGACAGCTCCGCCGTATAACACGGCGCCGTATGTCCCTTGAGTGTGAACTCATTGGATTCTCCCGATGGCATCGTATAGGGGTAATGCGCGATAGGCTCAAGGTTTGGATACGATAGGATGCGGACTCGGCCGTTTCTCATGGGTGTGAATACCCTCTTCCCATCCCAGGAAAATGCCATCTGGAAGACGTCACTTGGTTGCTTGCTCGACGAGAGCACCGTCGACTGCGTTGGTGATATGCGGAAGATGTCACCTCCCTGTGAGTTGCATCAGTGCCCGTGAAGCTGAAGCAAGGGGTTGGAGGGAGAAGCGCACCTTGCTGGAAACGAGCAGCGAGCCGCCATCGGGATCCCAGGCCATTGAGTTGGCAGTCCCAAGGCCCTTAACCTCGTTGACCGAAGCCTTTGTCCTGACATCCCAAAACTTGACGATTCCATCCGCCCCGAGACTGGCCAGCTCGGCATCTTTGACGGGGTTGAATGCCACCTTTTCAACAGAGGCGGAGTGGCCCTTCAGCTCCGTGGAAAAGCGCACATTGGGCTTGTCGGGATTCCCTGGACACCGTTAGCTGCCATGATAGCCAGAGGGGAGATGTGCATCAGGCACGGGGGACTCACAAACACGGATGGTCTTGTCGACGCTACCTGTGGCGACCAGGCTTCCAAGAGGATTCCAGGCGATGGATCGAAGGCTACAGACCTGAGATCAGAAACGGTCCTCACTGATCAGAGAAGTAGTAGACCAACCTGTGGTGGGTAAAACTACCGGAGCCTCCTCTCGAAGCCACAGCGGGATCGCTGTATGGCTGGCTCTTGAGTGCCTTGAAGTAGTCTGAGAAATCCTTCTTGGGCAGGCTGCCATTGACTTGTGTTAGTCCCGTAACTCTCAAGCTTGTAGATGGTCTATGTACCCCTGTCTCGGTCGAAGTATGGGTGGTGACGATGGAGCCATAGTTCCCCGTTGAAGAGTGAGGAACCGATGTCAGCAATTGCTGGCGCTGGCGACACGATGTTCCCTCTACGGCACAGAATAATATGAAGGAAAGCCAATGCGAGCGGAGTGGTTAATTTGAATTTGGTGGATGAGACGACGATGAAGTCGTTGTTGTTGTCAATGAAAGTTGATGAAGTTTGGATGGATGAAGTTGGAGGTTGCTCGGTTGGGTGCATCTCCAACTGTGACCCCCCTGAAGGAGAAGAAAGTTGGGGTAGCTCCGGGGTCGCGTCAAGCGTGAAGCAGGGGACCCCACCACACTGCATCTTGGGTTCCAGTCGGGTGTTCGATGCGGTTCAGGGGAACTGTCACCATTCAACCCTCAAAGCGACGACGTTCTTTCTCTAGACCTACGGCTACTGTACCTCCAATCCGGATTGATTGACCCCATATTCCTCCCCAGCGATTCCAAGATCCCACGAATTGGCCGACTCCAATACCGATCGACGACTTCCCCCTCCGATTGCGACGCGCCGACTCGAAATGATCTGACCCCAAGACTCGAACGAGGTCGGCTGCCGATGCCTATGCAAAGGAAGCCGTTGCGAGAGCTCCGGCTTCGGCTACAGGAGTCATGTACTGGCCCCTAGGCACCCCGCGAATCTATGCCGCCGCCAACGGCTTCACCCACGTCTCCCGCCAGGTTCCCCCGTCCCCGACCCCGACCTCGACCGACCGCTTCCCGCCTCCCGACGATGCCGCCGAACAGACCCACAGCCGACCCGCCCTTCTGAGCCCGACCCACGCCGCCGGCCACGATGACTTTGGGCCACCCCCCACGCCCATCACGCCCGTCACGCCCGCAACGCCCCTGACACCAGCCATCCGGTCCGTCGAGCACGACTACCATGACGAGGTCCTGCCCCTTCAGTCCCCGGGGCCCCTACCGGCCGGCGTCCTCCCCAAGGAACCGATTCTTGCCCTCAAAGTGGCTCGCTCCGGCCATCTCTTCGTCGTTGTCACGTCTACAACCATGACGATATGGCAGACCAAGGTATGAGGCCTCGTGCGTGGCGGCCCTCCTCCACGTCCCCCGTATCTGACCAACCTTGCAGCCCACCGTTGTCCTCGCCGTGGTCGTGCGATCCGAGACGTCGCTCCAGTCCTACGGCGCCAACATTGACCTCCTTTTACGACCCGACGCGGCCATCTTTGTCGTCCACACGAGCCTCGGCCATCTCATAACATACTCCCTCGCCACCGATGCCCAGTCCCAAGTCTACAAGCCGCACTTTGCGAGCCACACCAACGTCCAACGGCGCCGCCAGAGCCACGTCGGGGGACCAGGCCACATGGCCCCTGATCAGATCTTGTGGGGCCCAGGGGAGGGGCCGGGGGTGAGAGACGTCAGCGTGCGCTTCCGGATGGTCATCAAGGTGGATGCAGGCATCGAGAGTGCCTTGGCTCTGGACGACGAGCTGGTCGTGGCCACGCGCAAGCCCGCTGCCGTGCAGTGCATTCGCTGGACTCCGGATAGCTCTGGAAACCAGACCCGCACCGAACTGCTGAGCCGCATGGCGTGGGTGGGCAAGAAGGTGAGGGTCACGGAAATGACCCATGACCGCCCCATGAGTCTCTCCACATGGGTGACGAGCGACGGGAAAGCGTATGCTGTGCAACGTGTGGCGGGCGGGCAGCCGGACGGAGACTCGACCGAGCCAGTCGACCCAAAGAAGCTCTTCAAGGGATACTGCTTTCATACGCCCCAAAATGAGGGTCAGAATGCCACACGTTGCGTCATCAACGCGAGGTTCTCTTTGATTGCTGTCGGTTGCTCCGACGGCAGCATCCGAGTGTACTCAGCCAAGGACTACTCGGGGAACATACCGCCCTCTCATGTTCACAATCTCCCCGCATCGAGAGGAACATGTGGTGAGCTCACAACGATCAGTTATTCGCCTGATGGCTACTGTTTATTTGCGGGCTTCGAAAAGGGCTGGGCAACGTGGAGTGTGTACGGCAAGGCGTTGAGCAACAGCTTCGGTGCTGACCGCTTGATCGCGTCTGCGAATGGGGAGGAATGGATCTCGGGCATCAGAGATGCGGCCTGGCTGGGAGGGGCTTGCGAAATCCTCGTCGTCGGAAGGGCCCACGAGGCCATTTGGGTTCTTGAAATGGCGCGCTCGGCGGTGACGGGTTGCTATAGCTCGGCCAACCTGTTTCGGACTGTGCTCCAGAGCACGTCGAGCATCATGATCTACCGAGGCTACGACTTGCCAGATCTGAGCTCCATATCCGCGGAGCCCTCTCTCTGGCACACGGCGAGTATCCCGCCCATATACCTGCTCAACCAGTGGCCTATCAAGTGCACAGCCATCTCCAATGACGGGAGATATATCGCGGTGGCCGGTCGGAGGGGCCTGGCGCATTACAGTGTCAACAGCGGCCGGTGGAAAACGTTTGCCAATGAGGCGATGGAGAATGAGTTTCAAGTTCGCGGCGGCCTCTGCTGGTACCAAAACGTACTGGTGGCCGCCGTGGAAGCCAATCGATCCTTTGAGCTTCGCCTGTACTCGCGGGAGGCTTCACTCGACAGCAACACCGTCGTCCACATTCAGGAGATGCAGGCGCCGGTTGTTCTGATCACCCCGTCGGGCGAAGACTCCCTTCTGGTTTACACCTACGACAATCTCCTCCACCATTTCGTATTTGCCCCGTCTTCCGGCTCGGTCAAGCTCGTGCAGGTCGGGCACATTGCTTTTCACGGCATCGTACGGTCACCAGCAAGGGTGAGGGGGCTGAGCTGGATTCTTCCCGAGAGCCAGTTGCTGGAAGGCGACCCCTCTCAAGACGTTGCGCACGCCTCTGTCTTGTTCCTGGTGGACGGGAAGCTGGTTCTTTTACGGCCCTCGCTCCAGGAAGGCCACCTCAAATACGACATGCGAGTCATAGTACACAATGTTGAGTACTATGTCAGCGCAAGGGATCAGCCTTTCATCAGTTCGAGCTCGCAGAGCCGGATTGGCGCCGAGAAAGCAGGAGAGAGCTTACGAAACTCGCTCTGGATCTTTGATGGCACCGAGCTCAAGGTGTGGCCCGACATGGAGCCCGCATTGTCAGCCATCTCGAGCGACGTGACGAGGGATCTGCCGCCGATGACGCCTATTCCTGTCGACTTTTACCCTCTCTCCACCCTGTCCAGCAAAGCCGTTGTGCTGGGCGTTGAGTCGGACCTTGTCCAGCGCCGCGATGTCAACTTTTCTTTTTTCAGGTTCTCGATCCGGGTAAGACTTGGGGCATCGCCCTCCCGCTGTTTACACATTGCTAATCGAGTCACCAGACCCATTTATTCTTGCCGGACGTACTGAGATCGTATCTCAACGCCAACAAGGCGTCTGAAGCCCTCCGACTCGCGCGACAGTACGAAAACCTCGAGTATTTTGCGCATGGCCTGGAAATCCTCTTGCATCACGTCCTGGACGAGGAGGTAGACGCCCACCCGCCACCGGCTCCCGAGAACGCCGTCCTCCCCCGGGTTCTCTCCCTACTCTCCTCCTTCAAGCAGTACCTCGACATCGTAGTGCAATGTACGCGAAAGACCGAGGTCCGCTCGTGGCGCACCCTCTTTGCCTACCTTCCGCCCCCGCAGGAACTTTTCGAGGAGAGCCTCCAGCGCGGCAGCCTCAAGACGGCAGGCGGCTATCTGCTGATCCTGCACACGTTTGACGAGCTGGCGACGGCGAGTGAGCAGAGCGTGCGGCTCCTGAGCCGCGCCATGCGCGAGGAGGACTGGGAGCTCTGCAAGGAGCTGGCGCGGTTCCTGGCGGCGCTGGACGAGACGGGCGAGACGCTGCGCGAGGCGATGCAGATGGCGGGCATCCGGGTCAAGCAGGGACCGGAGATGACGGGAGAGGGCGTCACGGAGAATGGGGGAGGGTCGAGACTGGCTGTCCCGCACAGGCACGCGAATGTGTCGCTGTTGGATGGGAACGGGGTGGGACTGGTGGCGGGGAGCAGTGATTCGGAGCTGGACGCTGGTAGTGTGACGAGCGGCAGCCGGTCGGAGCACAGGGACGACTGAGTGGGGGGCAGAGAAGGATTGAATACACTCTGAGGGGAGTGAAGAGGCAATGGTTGGAGATTTGGATATGCCCATGGCTTATGGTTTGTTAGGGGGGTGTGACAAGATGTCAGAACCCATCAAGTGGGTGTGGGCAGTCTTGCTAGAATTGAAAGAAAATATACCTTATTCCTTACCTGTCAAGGGGTTCAAATAGGGGTCGCAGATTTGCTTACCCGGCAATCGACAATGGAACCTCTCAGTATCGCCGCCCCTTGGCATTTCGAGGGTCCTCGGGCAGGTCGGGAGCTCGGGAGGCAAGCAACCGGAAGAAGGTCATGGGTCAAAGTTGCATGTGCAATGTGCAATGTGCATGTCAGACCGAAACAAAACAGCCGTGCCTGTGCCTGCCGCAACGGGAGGTTTAAAATGGCGTCGATATTTTGAATGTTTTCTCCAAAGTAGAAACCTGCCCGGTATCTGCATTCCATATTTCCAGAATTGGCCGGGCCAGGTTGTTGTTGTTTGGTGCCTGGTCGTGGGCCCCCCAGGCCCTCTTCGTTGGCGGTTGCGCCCCTCCATCCCACAGTTCAGGTTGCCCAAGCGCAGCCGGGCGTCTCCCCCCCCCACCAAACGCAAGCATCCAACATCCACATCCACAACGGCTGCAAAAACCGACAGCAACGCCATCGCATCTCGAGCCCGCCGCCCACCTTGACACCAGCGCGTCATTCCGTGTCTCCAACCCCTGTGGGCCCCATCTCGTACCGTTTTATTTGCATCCCTACTCGCGACATCCCCCGCCCCGGGTCGCGCCCCCAAATCCGACACCGCTTGCGGCCCACGGCTCCGGCCACTTTCGTTCCCCCCCTTTGAGCCACCACCCCACCGCCGGCCCCCCCTCCGGCGCGCATCCTTGGCCCCGACCGACTGACCGAGCATCACCGCCGCCGGCGTCATCTCGCGCCGCCCACTATGGACGACTACGTGAGCGAGTCCGATAGCGACTACACTAGCTACTGGCGCGACTGGGTATCTCTCCCCCCCCCAACTCTTCCTAGGTTTAGACGATTCCGTCTAGACTCCTTTGCTTTGTTGTCCCAGCTGCTGACCATGCCGTCCCGCAGTTCATCTCCTCGAGGGGCAACGAGTACTTTTGCGAGATCGACGAGGAGTACCTCACAGACCGCTTCAACCTCACGGGGCTCAACACTGAAGTCCAGTACTACCAGTATGCCCTCGACCTGGTGACGGACGTCTTCGACCTCGACTGCGACGACGAGATGCGCGAGAGCATCGAAAAGTCCGCCCGGCATCTGTACGGCCTGGTCCACGCCCGCTACATTGTCACGACTAGGGGACTGGCAAAAATGGCATGCCCCCACCCAACCTCAACTTCCGAACCACCGCTAACCATCCCACAGCTGGAAAAGTACAAAAAGTCCGACTTTGGCAAGTGCCCCCGCGTCCAATGCCACTCGCACCCGCTCCTGCCCATGGGCCTCTCGGACGTGCCGGCCTCCAAGCCCGTCAAGCTCTGGTGCGCGCGCTGCGAGGACGTCTACAACCCAAAGTCGTCGCGGCACGCCGCCATCGACGGCGCCTACTTTGGCACGTCGTTCCACAACATCCTCTTCCAGGTCTACCCGGCCCTGATCCCGGCCAAGTCGGTCGAGCGCTACGTCCCGCGCGTCTACGGCTTCAAGGTGCACGCGGCGGCGGCGCTCGTGCGCTGGCAGCACCGCAAGCGCGACGACATGCGCCGCCGGCTGCGCAAGATGGAGGTCGAGAGCGGGTTTAAGGACGCCGAGGACGACGTGGAGGAGGAGGACGACGAGGACGAGGACGAGCTCGAGGAGGATGAGGAGGCCTTGGGTCAGGAGCTGGATGCCTACGAGGCGAGGCAGGTCGCGGGGTACATGGAGAGTGTGGCGGCGGCCGGGGGAGGAGGAGGCGGGCAGCAGCCTGGGACGGTGGCTTAGGTTCCCATCAATAAGCCGAGGGTTATATAACCCGCGCCTTGCTTGTCGCCGGGTAGGGCCGGGTGGTGGAGGGTTGGCGGGCGGTTGATGTTGTTGGCATTTGCACTTTTGGCGTTTTCGAGATATGGGAGGGGGTACGGGGTGGGAAGGGGGGATGAAGGATTAGGACGGACGGATGGATGGTGTAGCGTACTACAGCGAAACAGGGAAACCTACCTACCTACCTATGAATATGGGAGTAAAAGCCGTATGTTGCGTGTGGTGGAGGATAGTATACTTTGGCGTCACCTGTGGTCTGGTCACGATGGAAGAACGAGGACCTCGCGCAAGGGGGGCAAGGCAAAGAGATAGCGTAACAAGCCAATGATAGCATGTCATGGGTAGAAGTTTAATGATCAAGTCCTTTCCTCTATTTCTGTTTGCGGGAACAAGACATGCCATGCCCCTCGTCAGCTCTATGAGTGGGCGAGCCCAAGATATCCATCACATATCGGATCTGCCCCCATGCTGTGAGGAATAATCAATACATTCGAGTATCGAGGACCTCATATGCAACAAACACGAACTCGAGCCCTCGACTTCGGCCAGTCTCCATCTACAGCAGCAGCTGCATGAGCAAGAAAAACACCAATGTAAACCAAATCTAAAACGTTATGCGAATTTCTGTCCCTACTCACCACGCTGTTTAACCCACCGATATCCTAGTTATTTCTGCAGGCTACTTTGCGCCCAGAGTTCGCTTCTAGACAACGGCAGCAACAACAACAACAACAAGCCCTCTACTATCCGGAGGAGGATGATGACGTGTGTATATATGTACAAGGCCCGGCCATGCCATGCCCAAACCAACGCAAAAGAAGACCAACAACGCCCGTATCGTCCCGAATATATCAAAACCAACCCGCAGAGTCGACCCGAGTTCCTTTTTCCTTCCAAAACGGCGAAAGAAAATCCCGGCATCCACGCACTCCTCACCCGTGTGTATTACCCCTCCGCCTAGTCCCTATCCCTCGAGTCCCTCGACTCGTCCCGTCCCCTCGCCGGGCTCATATAAGACGTGTCCATCTGCCGCCCCCCATCGCGCTCGTCGGTCGGCGCCTTGCGCACCGACGGCGTCGTCCCGTCGCTCAGCCCCGTCCCCCTCCCGTACGAGACCGTCCCGATCGCCTCCTCCTCGTCGCCCGAGCGGTACGTGCTGTGGACGCGGTCCGTCGCGTAGCTGAAGCTGCCGACGCCGGCCCAGAACGCTTTGTCGGATGAGCGCGGGCCCCAGGCCCAGCCGGCGCCGGTCGAGATGGGAAGATGGTAATAGCGGAAGGCGAAGAAGGCCGAGACGGTGCCGATGAGGAAACCAAAGAGGATGTCGAAGCCGTGGTGGCGGAAGTCGAACCAGCGCGAGCTGGCGATGAAGACAGCGGCGAAGAAGGGCAGGCAGGCGATCAGGAGGAGGTAAAGCGGCGGGGCGGCAGCCTGGCGCCGCACGGCGGCGATAGCCGTGTTGTGCTGCTGTACCTTGAGGGAGGCGCCGGGAGAGACGGCGGCGGGACCGCCGCGGGGCTGCATCTCGTACGACTCGGGCTCAATCTTATTGATGGGGGTGAGGCGGGTGCGGGAGGGAAAGGCGGAAAAGGCGGCCGAATCGTGGCCAGCCGGGGCGTAGAAGGGGAGGGTGATGGCGAACTTGCTGGCCATGAAGAGGGAGAGGTAGATGAGGCCTGGGTTGGGGGTTAGAGCTCAGACAGCTGAAGGTTTTGGAGATGGGGGCACGTACCTGCGGCGGCGGAGCTCGAGTGGCCGCTGGGATAGCTGCGGAAACCATCGTCGAGGATATCGTGGTCTTGGTTTCTGCAGATCAGATGGGTGACGAGCTGGCCGTTCATGCTGGAGTTGGTGAAGCCTCCAATGATGTATTTGGCGACGTTCTCAATGTCGGGATCGCAACGAGACAGAAGGTCTGGTCGCGGCTTTCCGTAGAGGTTCTTCATCCCGTTCGTAATGATCCAAGTCGAGATGATGGACAGGCCCAGGCCCAGCCATCCCATGTGCAGCTCCCATAGCTTCCGCTTCCAGATGAGCGATTGCGGCGTGCCGCGGGGAACTGTTGCGCCGGGGACGAAGATGAGGCAGATGACAGCAATGATGATGATGGGCGCGATGACGGATATGACAGTGGCCATCCATACGGGGACGGTCTCGTTGACGGTGAAGGGGAAGCTGCAGCGCGGACGACGGTTAGCGATGGCGCGCAGGGAGACGAGACGACGAGGTACTCACGAAATATCGGGATCGAAGAGCGAAAAGGGCCGCTTGTTCGGCGACACATGGCCCATGATGTAGCCCAGAATGCCCCCCAGAGCGAGAATGGCCCAGTCAAAGGCATACGAGAGCATCACAACCCATGTCTTGCCCTTCTTCCGTCCGGCACCAAGTCGATGTTCCTCCATGGCCGGCTGTGGTGGGAATGAGGACGCGGGCGAAATCGAAACCGTGCTGGCAAATGGCGGTATCAGAGGCTGGACGGAGTCGTCGGGCATCGGGAGTGGTGACGGCGTGACACCAAAAGGGGGAGACGTCGTCTCGAGGTGGAGGTGGGTGCGCCGGCGAGGTGACGGTGCTTCTGGAAGAGAGCACTGGTGGTTTGAAAAGGGTCAAGAAGGGAGGCGAGGCGACAGGCGTCCAGGCGTGGCACCGCAGGCTTGTTGAAGAGCAGGTACAAAGTACTGTGTACGCAGTAGATCGGTCAGGAGCAGGCGGCTGCGGGTGTCACACACACTCTCTCTCTCTCACGCAGCTTTGCCTTTGCAGCGCGTCGTATTGGGAATTGTGAAAGACTTTCGCCCCGAAACCAGCGATCGGCATCTGGTCCAAGCCCCCGAGGACGAGGGAGACGTGGGCAGTCAGCGCGAAACGGTAATAAAAGGGGGTCCTGTCAGGAGCTTGGCGTAGCAGTTGAGGTCGACCTTGTGGCTGAGCGCTAACCACGGCGGGGACTCGTCACCCTCTGGGCCTTCTTCGGACGATCGATGATGGAAGCCGGCGCTACTCTGCAAGTGTACGAAACGGATGTCGTCAACCTCGAATGTCTTTGAGATGCAGCATGGAGAGTTGAAACCTCAAGTCATTCCATGAACCACAATTGACAAAGGACACCGCCCAAATAAGGCACCACTGGCACACGACTGACAATTTCCGTTTCGCAAAAGGAATCGCTGCGCTCGCAATCCTACCCGAAACAGCCAACCAGCCCCAGCCCGTCCCGGCATTGCCCAGCATTGCCTCAGGGCGACGGCGCCGTGAGGGTGGGGCTCGGTGTCTCAGCCGTCAGCCCGCCCGGCGCCCGCACCCCGCTGCGGTTCCAAGAGGATCACCGTCCGTTGCACTGCCACACTGAATTCCCGATCACATATATAACGGCGGAGTAAGACGACGCAGCGGGCCAGTCGTGCTCGGGGGCTCGTCTGTCGTGTGCTGGTCTCTGCTGGAGTTGAGCCCTCTTGGCGATGCTGATGCTCGACATCCCGATCCCGACGGCATCATCAAGGATCGTGGGTGCGTGGGTGGCGAGAACTCCCAGCATCGTGATCCCGCAACTCCTCGTCGAAGCTGCGGTTAAACGCTGACACGCCTGTCGACTCTTGATCCGCGCTGCGGGTCGGAGTTGTGGGAAGCTGGTCGGCTCTGTTTGCTGTGCTTGGCAACCTCTTGGCTGACCAGTTGATTGACTTCACCACACACCCACGGTCAAGCCCACGCTGCTCGCTTTCGGGTCGTACAGCCTCAGCCCTCATCACTGCCGAACAAGACTCAGTAAACTCCGGGACAGCCCAATGTGTCTGGTGATCAATGCCGACCCTTGGAGACGTACGGTCAACATAGCACAGAAACTAGAGCAGGAGAGAGAGCACCTCGAAGCAATCCCATACCCCCTAGGTTCAGGGGTTCTGCTTGGTGGGCTCAGTGTTTTTCCACATCTTGAATCACCCAGACCCAGCAAAGGAGAAAGACAGTATGATGTAAGGAGGGAGGAGGTTGGCCGTTGGTAACCTCCACGGCCCGAGTAACTCCCCAGCAGCTGGGTGTATGTCATAAGGGCTGTATTTGGGTCCCCAAGTTTCTACAGTATTGTACAACACACGCCCACCACCACCACCACCCGAAGCCAGGGCAACACCGATTATGTGTTCTTCTTGTTCCTCCGCACTCCCATGTTGCGGATCCGAGGTGTGAGAACCCATTTGTTGACGTTGGACTTTCTGCGAGTCTTGAATCCACCTTTGGCCTAACATCATCGTTAGTTTCGCGTCGACAAAAACCGCCCGAACTCAGGTGTAGACTTACTGGTGTACCCCAAGGACTGCAAGGGTGACGGTTACCCTTTGACTTACCACGACCACCACCATGAGGATGCTCGACTGTGTCCAGGTCAGCGATATGGAGAGACTGCAGAGAGGTCGCTCAACTTACAGGCGTTCATGGCCAGACCTCTGACTGTAGGCCTGATGTTGAGCCATCGGCTTCTACCCGCCTTGCCCAGCTGTCTGTATTGGTGGTGGATGTTGCTGGCTACGCCAATGGTGGCGCACGCATCCTTGCTGATCTTCCTGATCTCTCCGCTCTGAAGCCGTACATTGACATACTTGCCCGTCATGACCTTGGTGCCGTCTTCACGGGTTTCTTCCTCCTTGGAGATGATGGTAGCATAGGTGCCAGCAGAACGGCAGAAGACGGCGCCCCCCTTTTCCCTCGATCCGACATTGTATACAACTGTGCCGACCGGAATCATGTGCACGGGCAGGCAGTTGCCCCTCCAGCACGTCTTGGACGCCAAAATACCAGGATCAACGACACCGCCCATGCTCGCAAGCAGCTCCGCAGGAATTCCAGACCGGTAGCTCTGCACGACATCGCCCGCCCGCATGCCGTCCGGGGCAACAATGTAGCTCTTCTTGTTGGTCGTCTGATCGGTCAACAGGGCAATGTGGGCGCTCCGGCCAGGATCGTACTCGATGCGCTCGACCAGCTGGGGGCCCGGGATCCAACGGTCAAAGTCGACCGTGCGGATTCGCCGCTTGTGACCTCCTCCACGATGCCTGACCGTGATGACACCGCTGTTGTTCCTGCCTCCTTTTCCGTGGCCCTTCTTGGGATATGTGAGGGCTTTATGCGGGCGGCCCTTCCACAGGTGGTCGTTGATGGGCCTCTTGAGATGTCGGAGACCGGGCGTCCGCGGCTTATACATCCTCATGAAGATGGTGTCGTTGGTCTGCTTCTCCGCCTTGGGGACCACCTCTGTCTTGCGACCGCCGCGGATTCGCAGTGACAGCGCGGCATAGGTCCTGGCGGCGCCGAAGCCGAGGAGGTTCTGGCAGAGGGTGGTGGTTCGTGCGACCAGCGGTCGGAGCTGTGGTTGCAGCATGGCCGTCGGGATGCGGGCTCTGCGGAGAGCCGGCGAGGGGGGGGTTCGGGTCGGGGTCGGGGTCGGGGGCCGGTTGCTATCGGCGCATTGGGGTTGAGGGAAAAGCTTCGCTGCCGCAACGGGGTTCCCAAGGTCCGAGGATGCCCAATCGGTTGGAGGGACGGGCGACAAGTGGAACTATCACCAGCAACGAACGGCCTGCGCAGTGCTCAGGGCTCAGGGCTGGGAGGCTGGAGCCGGGAGGTCGACGTCGTGCACCTCAATGCGGACGGGATCGGGGATCCACTCTCGGTCGTGATTTTTTGCGGCTGCTTGGATTTTGCCCGGATGGACCAAGCTCCTCCTGGGGAGAATTGATGATGTGGCTGAGGGCGGTGTAGCTGGGGCTGGACGGCGCGTAAAGCCACAGACACGCCCACACGCCCACACGCCCACTGAACACGCCGCGAAAAACGCGGCCAGTGAAGACATGGGGTTCCGACGACGCTGGGGTTCAGTGGGGCATGGTTCGCCCAATCAGGCGGGCGTTGCCCCGCGGTTGCTACTTACCACAGTGTTGATGGTGGGTTTCTGCAAGGGAGCCAGACCTTGGCCTGACGTTCCTCCACCGCGTCCAGCTCGCTCCTGCAAGTACCTCTTGCTTACCCGTCGCCAACTCTCGCAGCCGGAAACTCTTTAAAGCATCCAGCTTCATCCCGTAGTCTCTCTGCCAAACAGTCGCTTTTTGGAGATTCTGGACGCATATTTCACTTTGCATTACCCACTCGCTCTTTTTACAGCTCTTTTCACCGCCTTCGCCGAGTCGTGGCGCGTAACAAGTGGAGCAGACCCCAACCGCTGCCCAACCGGTTTTTATCGCGTCCACTATCGCGCGGTACTTTGGACTGATCCGTCACGTCTGATTTGGTACCTGGCACCCGGCTCTCCCACGGGCCACCCTCTCTTCCTTTCCCACCGGGCACCCTCCTCCCTCCACCACACCTTCTTAAAAACAAGAGCTGCACTCCACGACAACATCCTCCTCCAGACTCAACACGCCTTTCCACTCTTCTCCCCCAACCCTGACCCATTGGCATTTTCGCCCTCGCCGGTGGCCGCCCTCTTGTCGTGATCAACTCACACTTGATCCTGTCGAGGACGCGTCGCGACCCGGTCAACAATTCATCACCCGCCGCCGACGAGCATCGCGAACCGAAGTCGAGTCGAGACAGCCGCCGATATTCGATATTGTCTACGCAACACCACTCTGACCGTCGCCCGTCATTTTTGGTGAGTCGCATATTTTGCTTTTGCACTTCCCGCCAGCAGCTCCTTGTCGCGTCAAGCCCTAGTCGAGTCCTTTTCTCGAACTCGGCTTGGCGCCAACCTCCGCAAACCCCAAAGCCAACAGCGAACGCGTCGAAACTAACATTTCACCAGATCTACACAGCATCTCTTGTCTTTACCAAGTATAACGGTGATTCAAGATGCCGCCTGTATGTACACCCTCCCCACTAAAAATTGCCGCATCGAGACGCGTTTTTAGCGAGACCGTTCTCCACAGTGCTGACCCCCATTTTGCAGAAGAAGGCCCTTCGTTCGGTGCAGAACGAGAATGACGAGACCGCCGCTACCACCACGATGCGTATGACGCGCGCCAAAGCCGCCACTCTGAATGTCGACGAGCTGGCCATGCCAACCAAGGGACTCGCAGCCAAGAAGGTGGCTCCCGCTGGTGTCCGGAGACAGCGCGCTGCTCTGGGTGATGTCAGCAACGTCACCAGGGTTGAGGCTGTGGAGAGCAAGAAGGTTGTGAAGACAGGACTGGTGTCCAAGGCTGCTCAGCCCAGCGGCATCCAGAAGAAAACGACGACGACACGCCCGGCCGCTCTGGCCTCCAAGGATCTCAACAAGAAGACGATCGACAGGAAGGGCAGCGGGTATGGGTCTATTGGCGTTCAGAAGCGCAAGATCTCCGAGTCCGCCACCGGTGTGTCTGTCAAGGAGAACGTCCCAGAGGAGGGCGAGCCCGTCTGCAAGAAGCCGCATGTCTCTGAGCCCGAGGACCTTCCCAAGCCCGCCCCCGTCGTCGAGGCCCCGGCCGCCCCCGTCGCCCAGGTTGAGGCGCACGTCTTCCCGCCCGGAGTCCAGAACCTGGATGAGGAGGATCTCGAGGATCCTTTGATGGTTGCCGAGTATGCGAACGAAATTTTCGATTACCTCCGCGACCTCGAATGCAAGACAATCCCGAACCCGAAGTACATCGAGCACCAGGACGAGCTCGAGTGGAAGACTCGCGGCATTCTCATCGATTGGCTCATCGAGGTGCACACTCGGTTCCACCTTCTGCCCGAGACACTCTTCCTCGCTGTCAACATCATCGACCGCTTCCTCTCGGAGAAGGTTGTCCAGCTTGACCGCCTTCAGCTCGTCGGCATCACGGCCATGTTCATTGCCTCCAAGTATGAGGAGGTCCTCTCGCCCCACATCACCAACTTCCGCCATGTTGCCGATGACGGCTTCACCGAGTCCGAGATCTTGAGCGCCGAGCGCTTCATCCTCTCGACCTTGAACTACGATCTCAGCTACCCGAACCCAATGAACTTCCTCAGGCGCATCTCCAAGGCCGACAACTACGACATCCAGTCCCGCACCATCGGCAAGTATCTTATGGAGATCAGCTTGCTCGACCACCGCTTCATGCCGTACCGCCCCAGCCATGTCGCTGCTGCCGCCATGTATCTGTCGCGCCTCATTCTGAAGCGTGGTGACTGGGTAAGTCGAACTAAATGTGCATTCTTGGCTGAACTTCACTAACCCTATCTTCCAGGACGAGACCATCGAGTACTACTCTGGCTACTCCGAGGAGGAGATCGACCCCGTCGTCCAGCTCATGGTCGACTATCTGGCGCGCCCCATTGTGCATGAGGCTTTCGTCAAGAAGTATGCTGGCAAGAAGTTTTTGAAGGGTAAGCCCACAATGTACCCCAAGTCTGAAGCAACGCCCTCTAACACCCTGCAGCATCTATCCTGACGCGCCAATGGGCGAAGAAGCATGCCGTCCACTACGACGTCGTCGATGTCGAGCTCTCCTTGGATCAGATCTCATAGGGTTCCGACAGCATGTCTCAAGCTGTAGAGTTCCAGGATACGGCGTAATCCGGTTGGATCATCGGCGGCCATGATACCTCAACACTTATCACCCAGTCAACAGACGCATCTCCACCACTGACTTTTTGGAGGGCTGTCTCAGCCGATACTTGACATCCAATATCAGCGCTTTTTGGTTGGGAGTTGAGGCGCACCAACAGGAAGCATGGCGACACGTTCCAGTTTGGGTCGCCCGGGAGTTGTCTTTTTCCCTGTTTTTATTATGTCGGAGCGGCTATCGGTGTCCATTTTGGGGATGGCGGCGTCGGGTTTTGGCTTCTATTCCCTTGCGTTCAGTTTTGGGCTTTGGGGGGGCGCCATGCGGCTTTGCGGCTCATTCGAGGGCTTGTCTGTCGCTTTTTTGCCATCTGTTGCCGGCTTGCAGTGGCGCTTCAGCCCTGGGAGCGCGCAACACAATGTGGGATTGTTGGGATGGGTATGTGTGCATACAAAAGTCCTGAGGGAAGGGGACAGGAAGAGGCGAGGCAGCGCCTGCACACAACGTGTACATATGGTTGTCGGCATTAGATCATGACGGTCTTGGGAACGGAATGAAAGCATGGTTTACTCTACCACATGGCCTCGCGCCACTGGGAGTTGAACTCTTGTGGGTATAGTGTGTTGTACATACAGCGATAAGCGTGTTTCTTTTGTACATTCGGTCCAGCGGTGCTTAATTCCTAATGTGGTGAGGAGTCCGTCAGCAGGACGCCGGCGAAGGGAGCTATGATTAATGTACGGAGTAGTTTGAGTTTTTTGAGGTTCGCTAATGATTGGGAATGCAAGGATCTTGGTGTTTACATCCCCCTTTTTTCCACAGCCGGGAGAACCACAAGTGTAAACAAAGAACATCCCGTCTCGGTCCAGAACATTACCAACAATGAGATATCAAATCTTGTGTCGAAGATGTGTGAAGCTCAATGGCATAGTAGTTTTAAGCCATTTTTTGTCCTGTCCACAACAAAAAGACCAGAGAGCGCTGCTAAACACCATGAGGGCCTAACATTATTGATGAATTCGTGTGATGATGTATTTAAACCTGGTCTGTTCATCAATATCTCAGCTCAACGCAGATCCTCGCCGTTCTGCTTCTCCCAACCAACTAGATTTTGACCAGCGAGCGGGAGTCGAGATCCGGATGTCGAAGTTGAATATTTACCTATTTTGGGTTGAGCGGAGACAGGTTTGCCTCAACACCTTGACCATGGTTGGCATTATACGGCTCCTCCCCACTTCCGTCTGCAGATATACCTACTTCTCGGATAAGTCTGGAACAGACTTCTCGAACCACACACCCAGAAACTAACAGGAGGCGAAAACATGGCAGTTGGAATCTTGGTATTGGTAACGACGACTCCCACTCCTTCGCTCCCACGCTTGACACCCCTGGACACCCCTACCAATGCCTCACGCAAATCAAAAACTCGCTCATGGCCGTCAGCAAATTCCACACATCCTTCCTCTTCATCTCCTCCTGCAGAGCGATCCTCTCCAGCGCCGACCTCCCGTTAAAGTACTTCCAAAACAGCGGCCACGTCTCCGCCACCCTCTCCTCCCACCCCTTGGAAGCAGCATCCTGGGCCGCCGCCGCCGCGCCAGGAGCAGCCGCCGCGGCAGCAGCAGCAGCAGCAGCAGCACGATCCTTCAGCCGCTGCCCGATCGCGCTCAGATACCGCGACTCCTTCCCGGTAGCCTTCTTGGCGTCGAGAATGATCCTCGGCGAGATCCCCACGAGATGCCGCGCGCTGTTGACGCTGGGGTGCGCGGTGCGGACGGGCGCGGCCTTGCGGGCGTGCGCCATGGCGCGCTCGGCGAGGTCGCGCGCCGCCTTGTCGGCGATGCGCTCGAGGCGGGCCTTCTCGGCGGCCTGCTCGGCGGGGGTGGAGCGGGAGGCGGCCGAGACGGACGAGTCGTGCGAGGTGCCGCGGGAGAGGGGGTCGACCGGGCGGCGCGGCGGCGGCGGGGGGAAGGCGACGGTGTCCTGGACTGGTGAGGCGGGGGGCCGCAGGGTGGCGACGGAGGAGGTCATGTCCGAGGCGGCGTCGTCGAGGAGGGAGAGGAAGCCGAAGCCGGCGGTGGCGGTGTCGACGAGGGCGGAGATGCTGGAGGTGGGGGAGGCGATGGAGGGAGGGGGGACGGGGTCGGCGGCGCGCTTGGCGCGGGCGAGCTCTTCGGCTTCGAGGGCGTACTCGACTTCGTAGATGATCTCGGGCCAGACGACGACGTAGGCAAAGGTGCAGAGCTGGGTGACCCAACCGCCGCGCATCAGCCAGGCGAGCATTTGCATGTAGACGTGGCGGTGGGCCTTGCTGGGGCAGTGTAGCTTGTATGGGCGAGGAGCGACGCTCAGCTCGGCGAGGAAGTTGGGCAGTGCGGATAGTAGGGGGAACTGGCGGGCCCAGCGGGCGGATGCTTGCTGGAGCTTGCGCATGTCGCAGTTTGGGTTGACAATGTACATGTCGCGGGCGTGGAGAGGAGGGATGGCGATGGCTCGTCGCCAGTAGATGAAGTGTTCGGCGTACTTCCGCACCTGGGCCGGTGTCAAAACGTTACTTGACTGTTGGCCTACCTGGTAGAAACTACACGCGTGGCAGTTAGCAATCAGTCTGCTGGGAGGTGCTGTCTGATGACAGCACTCGGAGGAGACGGGGCTCACGATAAGGTGGGCTTGCAATGGCGCACAAACTCAACCATGGATACGGTTGCGCCGTCGGGGTCGCCTTGTAATTCGGCAACAATCTTCTTCTCGTCGGCTAGCAGAAGAAGGGCAAAGTTCTTATCCAGGTACTCGGGCTCGTCTATCTCATCGTCGGGGATAAAGGAGTTGGCTGTGGTTAGCCACAGGCCGCATTGGTCCCCTTCGGGATCAGGCGGCAGGTCGGAGACGTGGAATGGAACGGGGATCTGGACCGAGTGGGTGACCATGCCCTCAAGTGTATCCAACTGGAGGGCGGCGATCTTGTTTTGGGACACTGCCTCGTAGATATCCTGCATGGACGCGGCCAGAGACGAAGTTGCGAGTATCTCATCCCACAGCAAGCTCATCTTGCGCTCTAGACGGGTCGTCAGTCACAGGAATACGACGCGGCATCACGAAAAGGGGTTCCCACTGTCTTCACGGCCCTTGTCCTTGAGAGCGAGTATCTTTTTGGACTCCTTCCAGACAAAATCACTGCGCTGCTGGCAATACTTGTACGCCTTGTTGATCTTCTTGATGATGTGCACAAACATGACATCGACGAGGTCCCTGACCTCGTGCTTCTTGGGGTGGAGGAAGAAGACCAAGTTGAACATGGTCATGTTGCTCTTCTTGTCCTCGGCCTCGTCGACGCCCTTGGCTGGGTCACGGCGGTCGGCATCCGAAACACCCTTGTCGCCGCTCTTAGCAGCGCCATCTGTTTCGACCTGGCCGCTGCCTTCGTCTTCCCTAAGACCCGAGTTACGCTGCTGCTGCCGCTTCTTCTTCCGCCACACGCCATTCTCAGGAACGTAGATGGGGTAGGACACGCAGTACAGAGGGTCCAGAGAGACTTGGAAGAGGCGCTTATGGTAGGCCCTAGCGGGGGTCAAGATGTTCTCGAGGTCCTTGGTGGGAAAGCCGGCGACACGCTCCCAGGGCACGATCTGACTGCCGCTGTCCGTGACGAGGTGGTCGTCGTGGTTCCAGTGGAGGTCATGATCCGGATGGGGGGGACTGCCCTCGAAGCTAGCCATGCGGGAGTTACGGCGAGGAGCCAGTTCGTCATCGTCGTCCAAGTCCTCGCCATAGTCGGCCCGGGACTCTGGGGACTGGGCGGCGGCGACATGGGGGGGATAGTGGAAGACGAATCGCGGGCCGTCCCGAGAGCGGTTGATGACGAGGGCGACACCGACAAAGTTGTCCGGGCTGGGGAGGACGGGGAGCGCCATGGCGGCGGCAATGCGCCGAAGCGCGGATGTTGTCTTGGGTTGCCTGGTTGTTGCTGTTGCTGTTGTTGTTGATGTCGTGGTGGTTGTCGTTGGGGTTGGCGTTGACAGCTTCAGTGGACATGGACACAAACAGCCCTAAACTGCAAGGGACGGACAGGTGCTGCACAGTGACCGCGCAGCTCCCAGGGGCCCAGGGGGTTGTGTGGATCCATTGATCTGATTGAATAGGTTCGAAACCTGTTGGCGTTAGTCAGTCGGTGGCTTAGTTGGTTCTTTTGGTGACGCCAACAAAGCCCAAGGTTCAAGAGGCAGCCGCCCCGAGTTCGAATCCTGGCCGGGTCATGTAACAGGTCTTCATGCTGCGTGCCTCTGAAGATGTCTGACTGGACGGGAGGAGCCCTTGCCTGCTGGATCTTACAGCTTCTATACCTCGTTGTCACTGGAAGGTCTGGAGAAGTACAGAGGTAGTGTGTAGTAGAACGAGGTGTGGGCACCTCGCCTTGTGTGCGGAGTTGTGTGGATCCATTGATCTGATTGAATAGGTTCGAAACCTGTTGGCGTTAGTCAGTCGGTGGCTTAGTTAGTTCTTTTGGGGTGGCCCGAGCCAAGCGGTTGCGGGAGGGGGGGTGGATCCAGCGAGCACAGGGCTGGGCAGGGTCTGGTTGATTACGTTTTTCCCCATGGTGGGATGAAAATGCGGGCAAGCAACCTATCGAGGGCGGCGTGGCATGTGGGCTTGGCGCCCGTGGGAGAGGAAAGAAGGGGAAGTGAGGCACGAGGTCGAAGGGGGCGATTCTCAATTTCTCCCTCGCCGATGACGACCGCAGAGCGGCAATTGATCGCATGTGCCTCGATATCCTGAATCCTGGAATGGAATCCTGTCCTGACTCCCGGACTCCCTGACGCGTGTTGTTTGATCAAGGTTCAAGCCAGCTGTAAATGTAAATTGCATCGAGACCCGTCCCTGTCTGTTCCCACATAATTATCTTGTGCCCTTTCGTGCTTGGACATCACCGCGACTCCAGTTTCAACACCCGCCCACCGCTTTTCTGCTGCCGTTACCCGTTTGTGGAAATTCCTCTCTCCTGCCCCTATAACGAACAACTCCCGCTCTCTCCCTCTTTCGCTCCCAGATCCAGACACCAGACCGACCTGCGACCGCTTCCTGTGGCTCTTCCTTCGATCCTACGCAGTACCGCAGTACAACCAAGCGCAACCCCACCTTCGTCTCGACCACCGCACCCAGACCCCTTCCCTTCATGGCTGTAGGAGGACAGGCCGATGGCCACCAGAACGGTGAAGCCAACGGCGCCGCCCACCGCATCCGCTACATCCCTCTCTCGTACTCGAGCTCCGAGAACAACGAGTCTGCCCTCCGCCTCGTCCTCGCGATCCGCCCCGAGTGGGCCGAGCCCGACGCCAACATCGAGTTCGTGCGCTTCACCGACGGCATCACCAACACTCTGCTCAAGGCAGTGAACAAGAAACCGGGACTGTCCAAGGACGATGTGGACAAGGAAGCCATCCTGCTGCGCGCCTACGGCCACGGCACTGATCTCATCATCGACCGCCTGCGCGAGACCCAGAACCACGAGCTGCTCATGAAGCATGGCCTCGCCCCTGAGCTCCTGGCACGCTTCGAGAACGGCATGATGTACCGCTTCATCCAGGGCTCCGTCACCCAGCCCGAGGATCTGCGCAAGCCCACCATCTACAAGGCCGTGGCCCGTCGCCTGGCCCAGTGGCATGCCGTCGTGCCCTGCATCCCGGGGCGGACGGGACACAGCCGCAAGAATTCGCGGATCGAGGGCGATGATGCCAGCACCCTCGGGGATGCCGAATTCCAGCAAGTACTGGACCACGTCGCTCCCGGAAAGCCCTCCCCCAATGTCTGGACAGTGATGCAAAAGTGGATCTTTGCGCTGCCCACCGATACCGAGGCCCAGCGGGCTCGCCAGGCCGAGCTTCAAAGAGAGCTCACCAAGTGCGTCGCCGAGCTGAGCCAGCGACCAGGCCTCGGGCAGCATGGTGTAAGTCCTTCTCAGCCACCAACCGCCTCACTCCCCTCACTAACCACCCCTCTCCAGCTCGTCTTCGCCCACTGCGACCTCCTCAGCGGCAACGTCATCGTCGTGCCCAAGTCCTCCCTCTCCACCGCCGCCGACAAGACCACCGAGACCGTCACCTTCATCGACTACGAATACGCCGCGCCCTCCCCCGCCGCCTTCGACCTCGCGAACCACTTCGCCGAGTGGGGCGGTTTCGACTGCGACCACGGCGTGCTCCCGACCCGCGCCCAGCGCCGCGAGTTCATCACCGAGTACGTGCGCGCCTACTTCTCGCAGCTCCCCCAGCCCCCGGCCGCGCCCGTCGACGAGGCCGCCGAGGTCAACAAGCTCGTCGCCGAGGTCGACCTCTTCCGCGGCCTCCCCGGCTTCTACTGGGGCATCTGGGCCCTCATCCAGGCCACCATCTCCACCATCGACTTTGACTACGCCAACTACGCCGAGGTGCGTCTGGGCGAGTACTGGGCGTGGCGCGCCGAGAGCTCGGGCGAGCGCGAGCGCGAGGGGCGCGAGATGCCTCTGCGCGAGAGGAGGTGGGCGCAGGAGGAGTGAGGGGGCGGGCGTACGCACATTTTGATACGAGGAAAAATCATTTTTGCATTGGCTGAAAAGATGCCAGTCTCGGTGTTTTGGGTTGGTTTTGCATTTCTCCCCGGCGAGGCGGCGGACGCATCGGACACGGTTAACGGACGGGGCCATCATTCAACATGGTTTTGGGAGCGAAGTTCCTTTTTGCTTTGGCGCGGATGGATACAAGCGGATACCTCTGTTTTTCCGTCTTTGGCAGCACACGGCGGCTGCTGGTGGCAAGGAGAAGGAAGACATATACACACACATATAATTTGGGTCTCGGGGAGGCCCGGCTCTGGTGCCTGCGAGGGGCACGGGGAATGGCGGTTGGATTTTGGCATGGGTGGGATGAGGGAAAGGGACGAGAGGAACAGCGGGCGGCTTCGGCCAGAGAAGAAAACCCACAAATATTGATAAACAAATACAATAACTTTTTCAACAATCTAGAGGTTGCCAAGGGCCAGATCGGTCAGTATTCTTATCTCCAAGGAGAATACGGAGTACAGTGCACCGACCGTCCTTGGGAAGCTGTCACCTTCGTTGATGTTGATGAAGCTCACTGAGATACAGAGTCGAAGAGCCTGGGTGGCCCACATCGCAATCCCGTTCGGCTAACGTGGTATCCGATAAGTAGTAGTTGATATTCCATTCGTTCAGTGCCAAGGACGCCCTATGCGCCGGTATGTGTCTCTTGTTGAAAAGACCCGTTCCCAATCCTTAGTTTTTCCCATTCTAACCCTACACCACGTTCTTGTAATATTTTGCCTCGACAAAGGGCATCTTGACCACCATCGCCTTCCTCGGCTTCCCCCTCACCATCACATCCACCTCGGTCCCGACCTTGTGCATCCCCTCCTTGATGTAGCCCATGGCAATGTTGATTCCCAGCGTCGGGCTCGGACACCCGCTCGTCACCACCCCGATCTTTGGACCCCCGCCGCGCTCCACAATCTCCACGCCCTCCCGCGCCGGCGCCCCCTCCACCACCAGCCCCACCCTTCGCCGCTCCACCCCCGTGCCGCCCTTGCTGATCGGTATCAGCTGCCTGGTGATCTTGTCCGCACCATAGTAACCCGCGTTGAGGCCGCGGCGCTCCTTGGGCACGATCCACCCCAGCCCGGCCTCGACCGGCGTCGTGGCCTCGTCGAGGTCGTGGCCGTACAGGCACATTCCCGCCTCGAGGCGGAGCGAGTCGCGGGCGCCGAGCCCCGCGAGGCGCACGCGCGTGGGCCCGCCGGCCTCGAGGAGCGCGCGCGTGACGTCGGCCGTCTGGGCGCCGGGGATCGAGATCTCGAAGCCGTCCTCGCCCGTGTAGCCGCCGCGGGAGATGATGCAGAGGCGGCTGGGCTCGAGGCTGGGGAGGCGGATGGGGGCGACGAAGGTCTGGCCGAAATAGACGGTCGAGAGGTCGATGGTGTTGTCGGCGAGGACGAACGAGAGGATGGCCTGCGACTCGGGGCCTTGGAGGGCGATGAGGCCGCGGTCGGACCAATCGGCCTGGGTGGCCTGGCGGTGGGCGTTGTCTGGGTCGCGGTTCCACTTGGCGAGCTCGGCGGCGAGGTAGGCGTCGTCCTTGGCGCGGCAGCCGGCGTTGGTGACGACGTAGAAGTCGGTCTTGGTGAGGCGGGTGATGATGGTGTCGTCAATGATGCCGCCGGAGCCGCTGGGGTGGAGGAGGGTTGAGAGCGTGCCGCGGTTGATGGGAAGGCCGGTGAGGTAGCTCGGGGTGATGCGCTGCAGGAAGTAGGCGGCGCCGGGACCGCTGAAGTACCGCTGGACCATGTGGCTGACGTCGAAGATGGAGCTGTGCTGGCGCGTGAAGACGTGCGACTCGCTCACCGAGAAGTCCTTGTACTGCACGGGCATGTGGAAGCCGCCAAAAGGCACCATCTTGGCGCCGTAGGCCATGTGTAGGTCGTACAGGGGCGTCTTGGAGAGGGTCTCCTGGGGCGTCGACGAGGATTCATGGCGAGCCTGGGGCGCGGCCTGTTGTTGTGTGGGAACGATGGGTCGTGCGGCCGTCACTTTCGATTTCGCTTTCGTTGCTTTCGATTTCGACGTACTGTTGGAGGCGGCGATGTGGGAGACGGAGCGTCGGGCGAGGACGGCGGCCGGCGATGACGTCGCGGTGAGTGCGGGACCACGAGCGGCCTGGGCGAGAGCCCGTCGCATCGTCAGAGACCTGGCGCTCTGCATCGTGACTGCAATGGAGGGGATGGGATCGACTTTTCCTGCAGTGGACCACGTGTCGAACGAGGTTGGTGACGAAGAGAGGTACAGGTGGTGCTCAGGTGCTGGCCTGACTCTTGAGGTGCAGGTGCAACTTCAATTGAAAGACCGGGCCGATGCTGACCGAGGTCGGGGGAGGTGGGAGACCCGTTCGAACCCCACATTGAGCCGTTGCCGGGGCATCCCGGGCATCCCTTGCGTTGTCAACTTCCCCTGACCCGATATCGCAGTTATAGAGAATAGCATCAATTCCACATACGCAACGCTGGACAACACCAAAATGACATCGGCACTAAAATCCACGCCCTGCCCGCTTCCGCACCGGCTTCACCACGTTCCCCGACGTCGTCACCTTCTTGTCCTTGGTCGCCGTCGGCTTCTTGACCAGCTTCACCTCCTCCTCAGCCTGCAGCCGGTCCTCCTCGCGCTGCTTGTCGGCCGCCATCTGCGCCTCAATCTCCATCTTCTTGTTGAACTCAATCTCCGTCACCCTCTTCTCCCGCGCCGAGTACCCCTTCTCCTTGACCGAATAAAAGACGCCGCCCAGGTCGGCCAGCCAGTGCGGATCCACCGACGTCACCGTCGACATGTACTCCTTGGACGTCAGGATCAGCTCGTGGTACACGACGTAGTCGGGCAGGAACCCGAGCCCGTACAGCGCGCTCGTCGGATGGAGCTGCACCGTGACGCTGGTGCGCAGGTTGATGTACTCGCCGATGCCCTTGACCTTGGCCGCCTGGTGGTAGTAACCCGAGCAGATGCACTTGCGGATCACGTCCCAGTCGGTGCCCGAGCTGACCATCTGCATCTTTTGCATCTTCATAATGTCCAGCAGCTGGCTGCGCACCTCCTTGGCCCGACGCAGCGACTTGGCGTGCAAGAAGTGCCGGATGCACCAGCCGTCGCTGTATCCGTTGGCCTTCCATTGCGAGTAGACGTGGAGGTACGTCAGGTGGTCAGATTCCGGCACGAAGAACTTTTCTCGCGCCGCGTCCGACTCCTCCTGTCGCTCCTTAGGTCGGTAAAAGACGTTGGGGACCGACAGCATCGAAACGATAGTCACCATCTCTTCGCTGCAGCCGTACTCGACCGACGTGATCAGGAGCTTGGCCAGAGGTGGGTCCATCGGAAACGCGTTCATCTTGCGGCCCAGCTCCGTAAGCTCGCCGATGTTGTCCAATGCACCGAGAGCCCAGAGATCGAAGAGCGAGGTGGTGATCGTGTCCTGGGGCGGCGGGTCCATAAAGTCAAAGTCCAGCAGGTCCTTAACGCCGAGGTCCTTCAGGAGCAGCACCGTGTTGCTCAAGTTGGTTCTCTGGATCTCGGGGATGGTCGCCATGTACATCTCGTCCTTGTAGGCCTTTTCGGTAAAGAGTCGATAGGCCTGGCCCGGCCCTGTACGTCCGGCGCGGCCCGAACGCTGGTTGGCGTTCGCCTGCGATATGGGTGTGATCTGCAACGTATCCATACCCATGCGTGGGTTGTAAACCTTGAGTTTGGAGTAGCCGGCATCCACCACGTACATGATGCCATCCACCGTCAGACTGGTCTCGGCGATGTTCGTCGCCACGATACACTTGCGGACCCCCGGGGCCGCCCGGTCGAAAATCTTGGCCTGCAAATCTGCCGGCATCTGACTGTAGATGGGGAGGATGCTCAGTTTCGGCGGGTCGTTCAGCGCATCTAGGCGCTCACGGACCAGCTCGCAAGTCACCTCGATGTCTTCCTGTCCCGTCATAAACACCAAGATATCGCCAGCCGGTTTCCCCACGTGGATCGCCAGAACCTGCTGCACAGCCTGGTCCACGTAGTCCTCGACAGGCGACCGGTGAAACATGACATCCACGGGGAACGTCCTTCCCGGAATCGTAAATTCCGGAGCCCCGCCGTAAAAGTCGGAAAACCGCTTCGCGTTCATCGTCGCCGATGTCACAATGAGCTTGAGATCGCGGCGTCTCTGCAGGATCTTCTTGAACAAGCCCATCAAGACATCCGTGTTGAGCGCCCGCTCGTGGGCCTCGTCCATGATGACGCACGAGTAGCGATCGAGATCGGGCTCGTTGAGCGACTCTCGGAGTAGGACGCCGTCCGTCATGTACTTTATGACCGTCTCCTTGCTCGTGCAGTCCTCGAAGCGGATTGCGTAGCCAACGGTGCTACCGAGCTTAACCTCCATCTCTTCGGATACACGCTTCGCCACGCTCATGGCCGCCACTCGTCTTGGTTGTGTGCAGCCAATCATTCCCGTTTTCCCGTAGCCGTCTTCGTAGAGGAACTGTGTCAACTGTGTCGTCTTTCCCGACCCAGTCTCTCCGACGACGATGATGACCTGGTTATCGCGGATGACACGCAGCAAGTCTTCCCGGACGGCGAATGCCGGGAGATATTCACGCTGTTCCCGCAGCGACTTGCTCTGGCTGAAGTTGCTCGCGCCCTCGGATTTCTTCATGTGCTCGCTGAACTTGTTCGAGTTGTCCTTTTTGTCCGTGTCCTCGGCCGCGATGGGGAGCGCACTATCCGTGTCCTCCTCCTTGACACCCATGAGGTTGCCCAACGCCGTACCCGCCACATTCGTGGCCTGCTGCGCCTGCCTGGCGCGCTCCCTCTGGTGTCGCCTCTCCATGACCACCTTGCTGCCCTTCCTCGAAAACACAGCCATGTCGCTCTGCGCGTCCCTCACAGCCGGGATCGGGTCCAGCTGCTTGGTGAAGACGGTCCGTCCATCCAGGAACGGCGGCCGGAGGTCATGCACGAGCAGATGCACGCGATTCGCCTCCATGTCGTCCTCAAAGTCCTGCCCGAGGTCCCTCCTCTGCGCCACGCCCGACGTGAGCATCCTGTTCGTCTCCCACGCATCCACGTCCTTTTGCTTCTGAATTTGCCGGGCGTTCATCCCCTTGGACATCTGGCTGATCTTCTTTTCCACCATGGCCGCCTCCCGCTCCTGCGCAGCCCAGCCGCTCTCGTCGCCAAAGGGGTTGTGCGAGTCGTCGCCGAACGTGTGGCCGCCGAGGTCGTCGTCGCCGCCGTACCAGTCGCGATCGAGGGCCTTGGCCGCGCCCGGGTCTTGGTCCCCGGCGCCCGGCCCGTCCGAGTCACGGCGGCTGGGTGTTGAGCCGCCGGCGAGCCTGGAGCCGGCACGGGGCGTTGAGCTTCGAGGTCCAAAGGCGCCATTGCCGCCGCTCGATGTCTTGTAGCCGCGACTCGGTGAGCGTGTAGGCAGGTCGCCGAAGCGGTCGTCGGAGCGGAGGGGATTGAAGTCGATCTTGCGCCGCTTGTTCGAGCGGTCGTCGTCATCGTCGCGTGCCATATTTATAATTGATTTTTCGTGGGGAAATTCGGATAGTCAAGGTCGTTGGGGTGACGTCTTTCCAAGCGTCGGCCTGTCGTGGAAACCCCAGAAAAAGTGACCAAGCTGCACCGGAGCTCCAAGACGCGTGGGTGGATCCAATGCCGACATCCCGATAAGATAAGCCCCGCAGCGCCGGACCCGTTCCACTAAAAAGTTCACAGCCCGAAATCTTGAATTTTCAGGAGCCCGCCTGAATCTGGAACCCCTCGATTCTCGAGGGACTTGTACCCAGCTTACCATACTTCTCGGGTGCGCGCGCATCCGTCATCCGCCAACATGTCCATGATCACATCCACGACGTGGGTCCCGCGGGGCTTCGCCGCGCCCTTCCCGACCAAGTACAACTTTGACGAGGAGGAGTTCGAGCGCATCGCCAGTCTTGCCAAGCTGCAGCTCGACGATGCGAATGAGGACCTCGAGGAAGCCCAGGAGCAAGAAGCACAGTTGGCCGAGGACGGGGGGTCATCCAAGAAGAAGAAGAAGAAGGGGTCGGCAGCACCCGAGGCTCGCGATCAGTACGTCCATGCTCCTCCCAAAGCCTCCCCGTTGCTCATTGCTGACCGAACTCGTAGAATCGACATTGACGACGACCTCAAAGAGTATAACCTGGACACCTACGATGACGACGACGAGGAGGCCACCGGCGAGGCGCAGCAAATGGGCATGTTCGGCAACGCCAAGTTGCTGGCCTATTACGAATCCAACAAGGACGACCCCTACATCACATTGCAGGACGACGGCGGCGAGGACGACGATGACCGTGAGGATCTGCAGATCATGGCGACCGACAACCTCTTGCTCGCTGCCAAGATCGAAGACGAGCTCGCACACCTCGAGGTCTACGTGTACGAGGACGAGGCCGATAACCTTTACGTCCACCACGACATCATGTTGCCGGCGATACCCCTGTGCGTGGAGTGGCTCGACATCCCGGTAGGAAAGTCGAGCGTCGACAAGGACTCGGCGGCCAACTTTGTCGCCGTCGGCACATTCGACCCGGATATCGAGATCTGGGACCTCGACACAGTGGACTGCATGTATCCCAATGCCATCCTGGGACAAGGGGGGAACGCCGCCGACGAGGGCAAGAAGAAGAAGAGGAAGAAGTCCAAGAAGGCGAACGACGAGTACCACGTCGACGCCGTCCTGTCGCTTGCCGCCAACCGGAAACACCGAAACCTCCTGGCGTCCGCATCGGCCGACAAGACGGTGAAGCTCTGGGACCTGCACACCACCAAGTGCGCCAAGTCCTACTCCTACCACACCGACAAGGTCTGCTCCCTCGCCTGGAATCCGACCGAGTCGACCGTTCTGCTCAGTGGCAGCTACGACCGGACCGTCGCCATGGCCGACATGCGCGCTCCAACCGCGGCGCCGATGCGGGTGGGCGTGGAGAGCGACGTCGAGACGGTCAAGTGGGACCCCCATGACCCCAACTACTTCTACGTCTCGACCGAGAGCGGTATCGTCCACTACTTTGACGCCCGTAACGCCACCTCGGACCCGTCGGCCAGCAAGTCGGTATGGACCCTCCAGGCCCACGACGAGTCAGTGTCGTCCTTCGACCTCAACGCCGTGATCCCAGGCTTCATGGCGACCGGGTCCACCGATAGGAAGGTCAAGCTGTGGAACATTACCGCCCAGGGTCCCTCGCTCGTAGTCGCCCGCGACGTCGATGTCGGCAAGGTCTTCTCGACGAGCTTTGGCCCCGATGCCGAGGTCGCGTTTAGGCTCTCGGTGGCGGGTAGCAAGGGCACCGTGTCGGTATGGGATACCAGCACCAACTCCAAGGTCCGGGCGGCGTTTGCGCAAAAGATGCCTAGCCAGCTGTCTGGGCCAGTCACGGTGGAGGATAAGCTCGTGGGAGTGGTGGACGACGAGAGCAGCTCTGATGATGATGAAGGGGAGAGTGAGGAGGATGGCGAGCCGGACGAGGCGCATTCTATGGATGAGGCTGAGGACTGAACTCTTTGTGTGGAGCATGTCGGCATAAGTTGATCACGGGCTTTCGCAGCCCACAGGAGCTGGAGGACCATGGTGGATGACAGACTCGGGGTTCGGCCGCGCCGCGGAGGAGTTGAGCGATTGCCTTTTGGTGCCTCGGATACCCCTTGTAGAGCAGGCGGCCGGCACAGGGTGATCTCACGATAGATAGCATCTGTATCCTGGAATCTTGAATCATATGTTCAAGCCTTGCTCCGCACTCTACCCGGTAACCACCAGCGATTCGCTCCGGCATAAAGCCTGACGGCTGTCCTTCCGTGTTGACAGACGGCAAGGCAATACGCGGGGCAATGCGTAGGTTCCGTCGTTCCGACGACGGCGCATGTTATCCCGTCCCCTCATGCTAAATGTTTCCCAGTGTGCCGGCATTCCCTGGCATTTCAAGCATTGACGGCTTGATAGGCTGTGGGGTGGCCTCCCCTATCGCCGTTGAGGACATCCGGATGCTGGCCAGATTCAGTGCTCCGATGCTCCGAGCCAAACAAGCAGGTGGAGCTTTTTGGTGCGGTGGTTGGTGGCCGGTTGGTGGTGGTTCTGGCCTTCTGGCTCCCCGTCCGTCGTCGCCAAGGATCCTCATGGTTGCATTCTCAACGATTTGACGAGGGCGACTCTGCAAGCGGCGGCACGTGAGGATGGCAGAAGGATCGCGGGGGAATCCATCTTCCTGCTGCTGCTGCCACGGCTGCTGCGGGGGCTTCGATCTGAAGTCGCCTTGCATTCGGGTTGTGCAGGGTGAGTCTGATGACGGTTGCCGTACCTCGGTGATGCAAACAACTGCTGGGAGCTCGTGGGGATCTTGAGGAAACAGCAGAGGTCTGATGACAGATACAGTGGGCACTGTTCCACCTGTTCATCTCATTCCTTCATGCGTCTGTATGCTCTGGGTTGGGGGCGGTGTTTGGGACCAGGCTCACCTTGGTTTTGGAGTGTGTCGTTGTTCGGACGATTCGGCCTTGGCCCATACACCGAAAAAGAAGAGAATGTCTCTACGTACCTTGGGTTCTGTCACACTACACCTTGTCCCCACTTTCTAACCCTAATCAGGAAGGCGGTGTAGCCGATAAGATAAGCCGCGCGCGCCGCCCTCGCACCGTCGCGAGCGATGGACCGCAAGGCCGCGGTCGCTCGCGGTCAGCACAATTGAACGAGTCGCTCGCAGTCAGCGCAATTGAACGAGTCGGTCGCAGTCCGCGCAATTGAACGAGTCGCTCGCAGTCAGCGCAATTGAACGAGTCGGTCGCAGTCAGCGCAATTGAACGAGTCGGTCGCAGTCAGCGCAATTGAACGAGTCGGTCGCAGTCAGCGAGTCGGTCGCAGTCCGCGCAATTGAACGAGTCGCTCGCAGTCAGCGCAATTGAACGAGTCGCGAGATGGCTGCGCAATTGAACGAGTCGGTCGCAGTCAGCGCAATTGAACGAGTCGCGAGATGGCTGGATTGAGGAGGTTGGAGATGCCCGGGCGGCGTGGCTGCGACGGCAGTTCGGTGCCCCAGTGGGTGGCCTAGTGGGTGGCCCAGTGGGTGGCCCAGTGGGTGGCCCAGTGGGTGGCCCAGTGGGGCTGCCCTTGCGCCGTGGCAGAATTCTGGAAAAAGTGGGGACAAGGTGCAGTGTGACAGAACCCAAGGTGCGTAGAGACATTCTCAAAAAGAAAGAAAAGGAAAAATAGACGCGGCACATTCTGCTGCTTGCTGCAAGGAAAAGCTCGAGAACATCTCAGACTGCCCGAAGCCCACGGCAGTCTGCCCACAGCTGGCGGTTGTGTCGGGTGCTTTCTGCACGGCTATTTTTTGCCCTCTGGCGCCAGCGAGAGGCACAGGAGTTGTGCTGTGGTTCGTGAGGGTGTGGTCGAGAAAAGGTGGTGAGTGGCTGATGCGCGTTTCAGATGGTCGCTCGAAAAAGGCACAGGCCAAGCGTTGAACACTGGGCCAATGGGAGGCCCCTGTTGGCTTGGATTCGTTTCAGACGCAGGAACAGACGCACACCCTGGGCTTTGACTGGAGAGAAGAAGCAAGATTGAGGGGGACGAGTGTCCGTGCCTTTTTGGGGGGCACTGGGCATCCCGCGGACATGGCGAAGAAACATCAAACATTGATCACCACCATGGCCTGGATTCGGGGAGCAGATTCTCGCGGTGGCGATGGAGTTTGGTGGTATGGGGGCAAGGGCAAGAACCTGTTCGAACTGAGAACTTTGACCTCGCACAGCGCAGCACTATTGTTGTCTGTCCCGAACCTGGCCCTGTTTCTCCAGCGCATATGCGGAAGAGGGGCCAGATGGACAAGGACCCCTCTGTCAACTCGACAAACACCTCTGAATAAATCCATCGGCCAGACCATCAGACCATCAGTTCTTCAACCTTCTGTTCATGCAAGCAAACGACACGTGAGAAAGGTGCCAGTTTCGCAGAGACGAGGCCGGCGTCTTGCTCCAGAGGCCCTCCGAAATGGAAAGGGGGAAGTGGGCGATGGACGAGCAGCTGCCGAAGGGGCAACGAGGGCCTGACATCCAATTGGCCAGGTCGAGTGGCTCGTGCTCCCATGGCCAATCAGAGAGCCAGAATATAGTGGCCACCTGCACGCATGGCTAGCGGAGGGGCCAGCCGCCCTTGCTGCTGGGAAACGGCGCGCGATTTGGCGCAGTGCTGTGCATGGATTGGATGGATCGGATCCTGCCCCCTTTTGGGATCTGCACCATGGACCCAAGGCAAGGATCCGAACCACTCCACGACCTCTGGGACTATCCATGGATATCCATGGATCCGCCACGTGACGCCAAAAATGTCAGGGTTAGGGTTATGTATGGGGAACAGGGGTGAAAATTAAGCGAAATTATCTATCTAGTCCCTCCAGAATTCCACGTACTAACCTCCGCGGATATACCTTTCCGCGATTAATCGGGCCTAATAGCGATTAATCGGCCCTGATAATAAAAAAACACCCCGCTATCTACCCTTTATAACGTAGTAGTCCGATTAGCCATCTCGATCCCTACGGTAGCCTTTACCTTACGCCTCGCCTTACGCTATTACCTTAAACACTCTAGTATCTCGAGGGTATTTATAGTTAAGCTAGTACGTATAAGCCTTATTATATACCTTATAGTATTAAAATAACGCTTATATTCCGTAGATAACCCGGGAATTAATAGGAGCTCGTATACTATTACCGATAGCCGAGGGAATCGATTACGGTTAACTAACTACTATATTAATAGATCCTTAGGCGTAAAGATCTTCCTTACGCGCTCGCTAAGATAGATAGCGACCTTATCCTTATCTATAGTAACGTAGTCTTCGTCGGCTAAGTACCCTATATTATACCGGTCGAGGGCGCTTTATTAGGGCGGAATTACTACGAAAGGCGCGCGTACCGGAGGCTACTGGATAACGATTTCCTAGTCCTAATAGATAGAAGAATATAGCTACTTAAACTATAATATAATCTACTCCCTACGGCGAGCTCCTATCTTACGTAATACCTAGTTAGCGCGGAATTAAGAATAGAGAATCGTAGCTACTTAATACGCCGGCGTTTCCTCTATATACTTAATAAACTTATCGAGGTAAGTAATTACTAGTATTAAACCTTACTATAGTAGTTTAAGTAGTACCTCGCCCTTTTAGAAGACCTTATTATTTAGTACTTCCGTAAGAGATAGTAGTTACCGCCGTTAATCGAGAAAAGGGCTGGGGAAGTATATACTAGTAGCTAATAAATCCGCCTATAGTTCTTAAAACTTTATCTTTAACTACTCTCGTAATACTAACGCCGAAGGAATTACCTCCTATAAGGTAGAATTACGACCCTTAAACTACTTAATTTATATCTTAAAGATCTTTAAGATAAAAGCTAGCCGAGTTAAGTTATTCTAATCCCTATCTAATAACCGTATTATAACCGGAAAACTAATCTCCTTATCCGCCTATCTAGGCTACCCCGCCTCGAGTTACGCCGTAGTATAAATAGTCGTATTTACCCGTATATAGAAAACTTTAATTACGCCTTATAGCTTTAAAGTACGCTTAATTATAAAGAAAGTCGAATTCTAGTAGGTTTAGTTATCCTTAAAAAGTAAAAGATAAGCGAACTTAGGGTTTTACTTAACGTTATTCTCGAAGAAGTTAATCTTATTAAAGACGAAGTTTTCCCTTATAATAGTATTACGAAAAAACTTTATTTATACTATACTTCCTTTTATAAAGCGGACTAAATACTATAACTTTCTAATAGCGCTAAACTTTATCTACGTCTTAAGGTTTTCGCTTTTATTAAGGCGGTCGGCTACGTCGCTTATTTAAAGCGTTAACTCGTAGTTTTCTATACCTTTACTAGTTCCTATTAAAGTCTTTACGATAAGATTAAGAACGTAGTAGAAGTAGCGAAGTCTTTACTTCTTAGTATAATCGAGTATCTCGTCTGGAGTCTCGTAGGGATACTTACGCCGGAGAAGTACTTTAACCGCCTTATCGTTAACGGTCGCGTTATCTATTATAAGATACGCGACGTTAGCGCGAAAAGAATATCCCTAACTTAATAATACCTTTACTACTATATCCGCGTTATTTTCGCCTATATAGTAGTACTTAATTCGCGGTAGACTAAGAATAGTATAGTTTATCTTTCCGTCGACCGTTATAAAGTATATAATTACGCCGATAAGCGTAACGTTAAAGGGGGAGGTTTAGCCGTTAAAGGTAAGATAAAGGCGACTAATACGTTCCGCTATAGTCGCTTTTCTAACCTTTATCTCCTCCTCGAACCTCGACTCGATCTATCTCCGAATAGTTATATAGTTCTTCGGTAAGTACTCTTCGACTAACTCCTTATTTAGATACGATAATAACGTTCGGAAACCCTCCCCTTCGACTATAGAAAAAGATATATTACTATCTATAATCTAGTTAATAAGGTACTCTTTAAAGTAATTTACCGTTAACTTAGGGATTAAGGTCCTACTTATATACCCTATAATCGAACCGCTTTACGACGACCGCGTCGAGGTTAATACGCTAGATAGTAGCGCTAACGAGGTCTCCGACGCGTTACCTTTCTTACTCTTCGGATCGAATAGATAGTATAGTTTATTAAGGTACTTAATAGCGCCGGAAGTACTATTCGAGACGACGAATATCTTACGGTAGTCGGTAATATAATAAATCTACGTATCTCCGGATATCTTATTCTTATTACTAATCTAGACGAGCTAAGTACTATAGGGATTAATCTAACTCTTATAATCGGTTATAAAGTTAACCTAGGCGGCGAAAATAAGGTTAATTTTACGAGTATAATCTCGTAGTCTTAGCTATTTACTAACGTTACTTTAGCGGAATAGATCTAGGTCTAAGGCTTATATCTAGTATAGCTAAGCGCGTATATCTTTAGTATACGTATAGGTCGGAATTTATAGCGAAAGGTTAAGATTAGGGTACTCCCTAGTATTACTAGTAGGTACTATAGATAAGCTAGACGGGTTGGTAATTATAGTCGCGATAGGTAAGTAGTATAATTCTTAGAGATAGAGATACTAGCTAATAACGCGCGATAGTAGATTCTACGAGGGTAGGCGCGAATATTTATATATAAGAGCGAGGAATTAAATCGCGTAATTAGGCTTATTAGGCCGTAAGACTACCTATCTAAGTCGACTACGGATCTATAGAGCTTAGTAGTTCGGACTCGCTAGATCTATTATAGGCGTACAGCTCTAGGGATCCGTTAGCGGGCTATAAGATCGTACGAGATGGACTATAGCCTATAGATCTATTAGATCTACTCTAGCGTACTATAGAAAAAGGCCTGTACGAGGAGTAGACCTAATAGATCCATAGGGCTGTAGAGCCTATAGTTTAATCTTATAGCCTGGCTTTAGGGCGTAAGATCCATGGCTGGCGTAGTTCCATCTACTAAGAAGATCCAGTAGCCTGATCCAGGGCCGCTAGAGCTGTCCACCTGTAGTAGGATCTACGGCCGCCGGCGCGCCTCGCTCCGACCAGTCCAGAGGGGGGGGGGCTTGGCAGATCCTTATGGATCCTATGGATGGTTCGCTGCCCGAGATCCGTCCAGAACCACAGAAAAACAGGCTCCGAACCGGCCTATCCACGACAGATCCATGGATGGAACCATTGGAGGATCCAGTCCATGCACAGCACTGATTTGGCGTGCTGGGGTGCAATCACCATCCAAAAACTGTTTTTGCCGATGTTCCCCCCTGCTTGGATGCACAACGCACTCAATGTCGCGATACCAAGCACCAGCGCCAAAAATGGCCCAAATGGCCGCGTCTGAAAGTCCACGGTACCGAGGGTGTCCACCCTGGCACCGGGTTCACCAGTTTGTGCGCTCCCTCTGCAGATCCCGGTTGTGCCCACCCCAGAACAAAGAACCCTCACCTCCTCGCCGTCTCCATTTTATTGTCCCGTCGTGTCCGTCCCCGTCCCCGTCCCCCGTCCCCGACTCTCCAAGTCCATCTCGTCCCGAGATCTCTCTTTCTCGCCCTCCTCTCCTCCGTGACTCTCATTTACGGCTTCAGGTGTTGACCTCCTTGAGCCTTGTCATACCGAATCAGGAACCATTCACGTTCATTTCGTCTACTTCTCCACGTTCCCCCCTCCTTCGAGGAACATCTTCGCCTCGTGTGCTTCTGCAGCTGCGCAACACCATCCGCCGACTCACCACACGACAGAGCATATCAAAGAAAAACCACAAACGATTATTTCATCCAAAGGACTGGATCCACAAACTCGTCATCTGACATCTGCTCAGCATAGAAAGGCACTGAGACTTTGATTCTTTCACCGGCAATATCCTGGACCGACGCACCTGGCCTCGACCCAGCCATATATTCTCCTCTTCTTCAACTCTCCTTGCAGTTGCTCCACGAAACAACACACATTTCCACCACTCCACCAAACAAATCCATTCCGCTCCCTCCCGATTCACCAACTGCGAACGGCAAACCACTACCTTACCCCGTCGGTCGAGTAACTCAAGCACGCACGGGTTCTGAGCGCACCTCAACAAGGTCGCACCCAGTGCCGCCCACGACCCTCACCAACGGGCCCCCCAGCATTGATCTTTTCTCTTGATGCAACCATCAACGGCCATCGCCCACTTCACTATCACCCTCCCCGCAGACTCATCAGCTCTCTCGGTGCTGCCCTGCCTTTGATTCTCTTCCAACTGTCCACAACTTTTCACCAACCCACTTCGGCCTAGAAGCCCCGATTTTACCCTTCTTCTTCTCCCAGATACACCAACCACTCCGCCAAAATGTCAATCGCAAGGGCCTTTACGACTCGCAAGGCCAGGCAAGGTCTCGACGGGGACTCCTCAGTACCCCATCGAAGCCACACCACCAAGAACTCGGGGTCCATCCGACACAAGATCTCGGCTCCGGTCGAGCTCATTTTCACAACCAACCAGCTGTCTTACAATGCTCCAGACATTTTCCCCAAGACATCCAGATCCATCTCTACCGGTTCCTCCCACCGATCAGACGATGACCTGTCCGACAGCGCAACGAATGTGTCTTCACCGCCCACCAGCCCAGATCTCGACTCGCCCAAGAGGACGCTGTCGCCGGAGCCGAACCATCTGTCCTGCTACTTCACACCCCCCCTCCAGACCCAGTCGCCCGTCCCATCAGTCGCTCCCCTCTCACCCGCGCCAGCAGCATCTGTACAGTCACCTGCGACATCTACCCGATCGAGGCGACCACCGCCGCCCATGATTCCCGAGCGCGCAGCTTCGCACGCCAAGAAGCCATACGATGGCTTGGTCCGCCAGCGTTCCAGCTCGCGCATGTCGGAGCAGTCGCAGCAGACTCTCTCCAGCAAGGGGAGCTTCAGCTTTTCCCGGTCATCGTCGGCCAGCACAGCGGCCACATCCTCGTCGCAATATACAGTCCCGCCGCAGCACAAGGCCAAGGTCTCGGGCTCGTATGTGAACTCGTCTTCGTCGTCTCATCGCCCCTCGGCATCGCAGTCGTCCCAGAGTAGCCGCGGCCACAAGACGGACTTTTCCCAGGCGCAACACCCGTTCGGGCTGGAGCTGGCCCAAGTCTCCGAGATTGCCGAGGAGTATGGTGTCAAGGAGAAGCTCAACGAGCTAGAGACGGAGGAGAAGGAGCTGGTGGCCAAGGGCCTCAACAAGTTCACCGCGGAGGACTACCTCGGGGAGATCAACAGCCTCATCTCGAGTTTCTTCACCGACGCCAACCCGATGCCGCCCGCGGCCCTCTGGATTTAGGTGTCCGACGACAAGGAGGAGGTTCTCTGTACATATTCACGACCGCCGGAGCAGGGATCGTCTAGGCATTACGACTCTGAGGCCATTCGCGGGGGGGTTAGGAAACGGCAACGATATTGGTTTTTGGGATCTGGATTGGCTGCATGGTTTGGGGTTTGGGACATGGCTGCTGTCCCGGTTGTCTTTTCTGGGGGGTCAGGGGAGGATTGGTGGCACATATGCAGACGTAGGAAGCGTCTTGCTCTTTGAGAACTCATTTTGAGATTCTTATGCTCTACACGAGATACAGGCGGTGCCAAAGAAATCCAGCACCTACAATTCATAGCCTTGGGCATTTTCTGCACCACCGTGACGGTGATCGATCCCGCGTGTTCCGTTTCTTCGGGAGACGTGTGGCAAACAGGCTAAAAAGTGTCGGACATTTGGGATGATCCCATCTGTATGTTTTCCTGCAAGGCACGTTGACATGTGTGGTGCATTGATGACAGGCACACCACGGCGAGCTTTTAACCACCCTATCAAGGCCGACAGGTAATCCGCCACCGTGGTGATATTCCACCCGTGCCGCGGTCTGGACTGTTGTTTTCTTATTGACGAGACACCCCTCGAGAACCCCTTCTGGATGTCAGGATTTGGAAAGGGGCAATGTCAGGAAATGTGGCATGTCGCCAAGGAAAAAGGGGCAAGACACAAGCATCACTTTTTAGGCCCGGAATTAGATAATTCCGTCCCCCTACTTTTGTAATTAACCGATCAGCATTATTATACACATAGCCAGGGGCGCCCCTATCTACCCTTCTTAGGGGCCGTTAGCTTAATAGTTGTACTTAGATTCTACATATATAATTTAGTCTATTTAACCCTATCTAGATATACTAGATCGGCTATACCTTTTAATAGGTTATAAGCCCGGCTATCGCTAACTCTCTTTTACTAACTTTTACTATATAAGGGTATTACTATCTCTACCTACTTACTCAACTATACGCTATCTTACTCGCTTATAGCGAAAGCTAGCTATAACTCCTTCCGATAAAGTAGGGTAAAAACCCTCCGTTAGTAAGAAGTAAGTAACTTTCGGCGTCGAGGAGGAGATCGCTACCTTCGGTAAGTCGAAGAAGGTACTTAGAGAATTAGCTTTAAAGCCGGAGGCTACTCCTTAGTAAACGGCTCCGATATAGTAAATATAAATAGCTTTAACGGAGCCTATTAAGTAAGTTGTAACGGTAGTAGGAGATCTACTCTCTCCTATACCGGCTATTCCTAAAGCGTATTCTCGCCTACCTTTAGAAACGTTATTACTAATCTACGCGCCCTTAACGCCGGAGATACTCTCGCGGAGAGCTAGCTCCGCTAGCCTTAGAGGCCGGTACGGTAGTACTTCCGGAATAAACGCCGGTCTTAGTACCGGGTTAAACGTTAGCCTTAACGTAAACGTAGGCCTTAGCGGTATAGTCTTTAATAAGAAATAAACTAACTTTACGAGTAACGACTTTCTCCCCTAGCCTTAGCCGTAGTACGGTAATCTTAACGCCGCGGCCTCGATATAGGGGCCGGCCCCTTAGTAGGTAGCCCCTTAGTAGGCGACTTCTTAATAGCTTACTTAGTAATAGTACTAGTAATAGTACTAGTAGTACTTCTAATAACCGCCTTTTATAGGCTAACTAATTTATATACCTTCGCTATAATATTAGGCGTACGTACTACCCCCGTAAAGCTATATACCTACGCTATAATAAAGGTATACGTCGTAATAGCCGGCCCCCGGCGCTATAACGCCGCTCCTAATTCCTTATTAACCTTAGTAACTACCGCTATATTACCTATAGCCGTAATAACCCCTTATAACGCCGCCGCCGTCGATATTATCGTTAGTATAGCTACGCGTACCCTTATCGCGCCTATCTTTATATAGGTCGACTTACGGGGGAAGGGGGAGCCCCCTAGGTTTACTAGGTTCCCTAGGTATAGGATTTATATAGCCTTTCGGCCGCTTTATTATATAAAGACCGTTAAAGATAGATAAGGGTAATTACTTATTTAGTAAGGATAATTTTAACGGTTAATATTAGATTATATCTCTTTAGATCCGCTCCTATAGCCTTACTTCCGACGTAAACCTTATTACTATTAATAAGTAGTCGGATATTATTATAGGTATAGAGTTAGCCGCTATACTTAAGCTTAAAGTAATAAACTTCCTCCTCCCCGGCGGCTATAATATACTATATAAGATTTACTCTTACTTTTAGTTAACTAGCCTAGTTATATAGTAGTTACTAATAGATAAGCTCCGTAAGTATACTTATCGCGGGGGTAACGGCCGTATATAGTTAAAGGACTTTATAGTCCTTATCGTAAGGCTTACCGCCGCCGGTATAGTAATAGACGATATTCTCTAGCGCTTTATCTTCTTTAAAAACGTAGAGGATTTTATACCTAAGTAGGTAAATAGAATATACGACCGCCTATATAGCCCCTTCGGTATACCCTTTATAACGGAGATTTATAAGGATTTTATTAATACTTCTATCTTACGCTAGTACCGCTAACAAAAGGCTAAGAAGTATAACGGCGGCGGCGGCGGTAGAAAGGAAAGGAAGGCGTATAATTAAGAGTCGTCCGGAAGTAATAAGTAAGGCGGCGGCGGAGGAGGCTCCGGTAAGAAGGATAGACGGAAGGAGGTTAAGAAACGTAAGGATAGTTCGATTATCTGTAACGGTACCTGTAATAACTACGGAAAAAGGGGCTATTAGGCTAACGAGTACCGCTCCGGAGATAAAGGTAAGTCTAGTTTAACTACCTCCTACTTATACTCTACCTTTACGGAGGAAAAGCCTTCCCCCGAGGCGATTATTTACGCCGCGCGAATCGGCTAAGACGGTATAGCGGAACTTATACGTATATATAACGATTTTATAGCCGTTAAGGATCCTCTTAAGACTACTACCGCTATTATAGGTACGAACTTACCGTAGCCGGCTTTACTATAGGTTATAATCTTATAAGTACTTACTATAGATTCGTTAGCTTTATCTAAGCGCGATAAGTAGTTATTTAATACCGGCGCCGACCTTTATATAATTAACGATCCGAAGTAATATATCCCCGGCTAGTATACTACGGTTACTAAGTAGATTACTATCCGAATAGGCGGCGGCGTAGTATATCCTACTTATATAGGTAAGGCCTAGGTTAAACTAGCCGGACCTTATAAGACGATAAAAAGTACCGTTATAATAGACTATATAATACTAATTAAGCGTTTCCCTTTAAATATCTTCTCCAGCGAAAGGTTTTACAACGCCGGGGGATACCTTAATAAGAACGAGATCGTAAACCCCTACGGTAAGGTAATAGTACTTATTAATATTAAGAAGAGAGGCTTCTACTTATAAGTATTTAACGCGCCGGAGTTAGCTAAGTACTACTTTATATAGGTAATATTAACTACTACTAAGGAATAGTAATTCTAGTATAGATGGCTCGGCTACCTTAGTCTAGTACGGCTTAAGAAGATTATTAAGATAATAACTAATATACCCCTAGATCCGACTAAGCTATAATAACTATCCTATAAGGTATACGACTTAGCTCTTAATTATAAGATCGCCTCTAAGGACCCGTAATAGCGTAAATCTATTCTAGGGTACGGCCTATATATCGATATCGGTATAATTAAACTAACCTTAATTTATAACTATAAGTACTTCGTAATAGTAGTTAACGACGCTACGAGATTCTATATTATTACCTTCTATAAAGAAAAGAAAGATATATAAACTAATATAGTAAAAATAGTTAACTAACTCTCTAGCTAAACCATTACTCGGCCGGCCTAGATTTACCTCGACGGAGGCGGCAAGTATAGCGGTAAGAAATTTAAGGATTTCGCGGCTAGTTACGGTATCGCTCTCGACCCTTCCGCCCCCTACTACTAGTACTAAAACGGTATTATAGAGAGGGTAATTAAAGTCGTTTAAGATATAGTATATAAAATAGGTATTTAAATAAGTATCCCTACCGTCTTCTAGAACTATATCCTTAAGGCGGTAGTCTACTTACTAAATACTATATATACCGTAACTTATAAAAGTAAGACTCCGTATAAGGGCTAGATAAACTATATACTACTAGGCTATAATAATAGGCCTACTAACGGTAATAGGCGGATACTTAGCGCTAAAGTATTTATCTATATTAAGAAGGAAAAAAGGGTTTAGTCTATAAAGATAAACCCTAAGGGGTAGGCCGGTATATTACTCGGCTACTCCGGCTTTTATATATACGTAGTCTAGGCTATCGAGGCGAAAAAGATTATAATTACCTTTAACGTTATCTTTTACGAGGAGTTCCGTAAATAAAACGAAGGGAAGGAGGCTAATAAGCTAGTTATAAGATCTCTACCGGAGTATATATAACGCTAGATAGTAAAGTAAAAGAAGGAGACTATAAAGGCTACGGATATTAACCTTAATGCCGTTGTAGTATATACTACGGAATTATAAGCTAACTACTTCGCTATACTAGAAGCCCCTAATATAATAGACCTCTTTAACTAAATCGACGGCCTTATTACCTTACTTCTAAGGGAGGCTAACGTAGAAAATAACCCTACGGCGGATATCCTTTAAGGCGAGACTTAGATTAAGGATAATATATAACTTTACTACCTACTCGGCTAATTAAACGTATTCTCTAGCGACTAGGAGTATAACGTTTACTACGGCGGCCTATACTCTTCCGTAGTAGGCTTTACTATCGTATAAGCTAAGGCGTTAGGGGAGTAGCTATAGTAAAAGGACTTTATCTTCGATAAGATCTTTAGCGTACTTAAGAAAGGTATATTCCGTTTCCTATTTAAGGTAAAGGCTAAGGCCGAGTATAAATTTAAAGTTACGCCCTTTAATAGGAAGTAGGTATTAAAGAAAAAGGTCGACTTTAGAAGTAACTTAGCTAAATATAAGTTTAAAGTCGTAGCTTATAATTTCCGTTAACATAAAAGGATTAACTATAACGAGACCTTCGCCTTTACTATACGCTTATTCTTATAACGAATTTTACTAACTATCGTAGTTACGAAAGGTTAGTATATCTTATAACTTAATTTCGAGTTAGCCTACTTAAGCGGTATACCCTTAAAGGAAAAAGTATATATAAAAGTATTCGAGATATTAGATAAATACTTCGCTAAGTACCCTAAGGAGGTTAAGAAATATAGTTATAAAAAGAGTAAGATCTTATAGTTAGTACTACCCCTATATAGTTTAAAGTAGGCTAGCTATAACTAGTAAAAAAGGGTACGCGATAAAGTAACTAAGATTAGCTTCGCCTTACTAATTATAGATATAGCCGTTTATATTAACTAAGCTATAGGTATAATCCTTACTTCTTTTATAGATAATTTCCTTATCTTTACGGCTTAGCTAAAAGCCGGAAAACTATTTATAAAGTAAATCGCCGATAGCCTTTCTATTAAGGATTTAAGGGAGGTAAAGTAATTCCTAGACGTAAGAATTAAATACTTAGCGGAAGCTATCTTTATCGTATAAAATATATATATACGTAAAGTCTTAAAGGATACGGGGTTCGCGGATTTAAAGGCCGTAAAGACCCCTACCGACCTAGCCGCTATAAAGGCGGTAATACCTCGCGCCGACGGCGTAAAGTACGATAATAAGTTCGCTACGGCCTATACCTTTAAGGTCGGCTAGGTAATCTACCCTATATATATTACAAGGCTAAATATTAGCTTCGTTATAGGTTTATAGGTTAGATATATAGCTAAGCCTACTAAGGATTATAATATCGGCGTTAAATATATACTACGATACCTTAAGGGCGCCCTTAACTTAGGGCTCGTCTATAAAAAGGCGAGCGACGGCGCCGGCGACCTCGACGTTTACAGATACTATAATTCCGACTATAAAAGAGATTATAGTATAGCTAAGTCTATTAGCGGCTTTATATAGTTCGCCTCCGGTAGCTTAGTTAATTAAGGATCGCGCCGGTAGTCTACTATAGTATAAAGTATAGCGGAGGTAAAGTATATAGCGGTTAACCTCGCCGCGCGTAAGGGGGCTTAGATCTAGGAATTCCTAACGGAACTAGGTATACCTCCGGCGAAGCTATTTACGTTAAAAATCGATAACGAAGCGGCTATTATCTAGTTAACTAAGAATACTATACCCCCTTAGAAAAAGTATATTAACGTAGCCTACTATTACGTTAACTAGTAAATTAAAGATAGTAAGATCGCTCTCGAGTACGTACTAACGGCTAAGAATATAATAAACGGGTTTACTAAAAGCCTTAACTAGTAAAAATATTAGGGATTCGTTAAGATACTACGTATAGAAGTAATCGAATAACCTCCCTTTTTCTCGGCGAGGGGGAGTATTAGGATTTAGAAAGAAGTAATATCAGGAAATATAGCATATCGCTAAGGAAAAAGGGGTAAGATACAAGTATTACTTTTTAGGCCCGGAATTAGATAATTCCGTCCCCCTACTTTTGTAATTAACCGATCAGCATTATTATGTACATAGCTAGGGGCGCCCCCATCTACCCTTCTTGGGGGCCGTTGGCTTGGTAGTTGCACTTAGATTCTATACATACAATTCAGTCTGTTTAACCCCATCCAGATGCACCAGATCGGCCATACCTTTTAACACTGGATACAATCCCCGGCTCCGTTCAGTTGACGGCTATGGTTCTTGTGATCATTTCCGTGGGGATGTAGTCCAGCGCAAACCACTCCGACGCCTAACTGATTGCCACCTGCACACGAAGGTACCTCCGTACATCTGCTGTTGAGATAAAGAGGGCACCGATTCCTCGGTTTTCCCAGGCGGGGAGATGCACAGTCTCGTCGGCGAACTCAATTTCCAGGACCGTTGGTGTCAGCGATTGCGCGCTGATTTGCGCAATGAAGATTTTCTTGCGTTTCTGCTTCTGATGGAATTTGGCACGAGCGAGAGCATTGTCTGGGGAGAACATTAGTCCAGAGTCCATCATTACGCTGGAGGCAGGTAGCTAGTATCTGCTCCTACCTTCATTGTCAAAAACCGAGATAAAGGGGCTGGGTTCAATCGATGAATCACTCCAGTCTAGATGTTTTTCAAGCTTTGTGTGGTTCACCCAAAACGACAAGGGCATGTAATAATGACCCTTTGATTCGAAGCCGGTCTCGTTGTGGATGGTGAATGACCGTTGATGCTGAACTCGATAGAAGTTCAGAGGGAGTTGCCCTTGGGCTGGCGATGTGTTCATCTTGAGCCAAAAGGCGGGGTTGGAGTCGGAGAGACATGAATGGAAGTGAACAGACAGAAAGGGAGACAAGCTGGGTGAGAGAGATTATGGTTTAAAAAAAGTCCAGGTAGTACAAGCAAACGAGGCGGGTTGAAGCTTCCAACATTGAAGCCTTAGTTACACACATATACAGCATCGAGCCAGTAATCATTGAACTGGTATACACAGTAGGGAGAGAGTGGCCTCAAAAACCTGTACTTCCCATCTGCTGGGAAGCTTGGATTGGGGGAAAGGAGCTGACCGGGCATAGGTACATGGAGTGGTGCATATCTGAGAGGCACACTGCAGCAAGTTTATCAGCCATCCTTCTCATGAAGACCAACAGCAATCTGCCACCATGGTGATTTTCCAAGATTACATCCGGCCAGGAGGGAGAAAAGCCAAGCAGGCGAGACGGCCACCGACCTGGTCCAGGCCGGCCCGGTCGTCTCCAGCTTGGATGCTGACCCAATGTCTCTCACTGTCTTGAGTTTTGTCCACAGCCCCGGGGCACCCAAGTCTCACGACAGTCAACATTCAATGCATGTGAGAAACAGTGAGATGGATGGGGGCGGCAGTTGGCCGGTGGGGTTGGCCGGATTGGATCTCATGCAGATCATCCATGGAGCGATGGATCGACAGGGAAGTGATTCTGGAATGGAAAATGGGCAAACACGAAACAAACCCACCTGCCCACCAACCCGCCGAGCCGCGTTGCCGCCCACGCCGCCGTCATCCGACATGAATTGGCGCTGGATCGGGTCTCGTGGGTGTGAGACAGGCGCTGCCTGCCGACAGTTTGCAGTGAGAGATGGGTTTCTGACTGCGTGCGTAAACACCTGCCTGCATTTTGAAGCATGTACTTCCCTGTGGTCTACGTCCTGGAACCAGTCACTGGGGGCCATCTCGCGCCGGCAGCAGAGGAAAAGAGTTATTCAGCCCAGCCTCCCTCTCCACAGCACCCTCAATTCTTTGACTCCCAGACTCCCTGTCCGGCTCCCCGATACCGGCTCTCCAGGTCTGGTCACCTGCAAGACTCCACATCGCGACCAATTCGTAACTTTATTTTCCATTTTTGGTTTGTCTCGGGAGCAGGGCGGGAGCTGTCTCAGGAGCAACTTCGAGGGTCGGCGCACGGACCACATAGTGGCCCGTACGCTGTGGCGGCCTGAGGCATCCGTGGTCCTCGGGGTTGAAAGAGCGAGGACTCGGACTCGGACTCGGACTCGAGTTATTAGCGGACTGTTATTGGCTAATCCGGGATCTCTACTACAGTAGATAATCTCGAATAAGAGGTTAGAATTTACCCCCCGGGTGGCGAGGCGGATATACGTAAAATTTTTTCCGGTGGCGTTGGAAAATGAAAGATACCGGGTTCGAGACCCACTACGAGTAAAAATTCTGGACAAGCTTACGGACCACCTTAGCCCGTATAAAGAAGATGGCCATCGACCTCCTCCTTACCACTACGGACCACCTTAGCCCGTATAAAGAAGATAGCCATCAACCTCCTCCTCACCACCTTAGCCCGTATAAAGAAGATAGCCATCGACCACTACCTCTACCACCTTAGCCCGCATAAAGAAGATAAGATGGCTACCGAGGACTACCACAGCCGTTACCGTATTATCTTAAACAAAGGTAGTTAACGGTATCCGAGAAGAAATCGGACCCCAGGTCTGCTACCGCGGTATTTATAATGGATTAGGGTGTCGGACCCCAGGTCTGCTACGGTATTTATAATAGATTAGGGTGTCGATAATTAACTACCGTAGGAGATAGAGATTAGTCGTTATAACTTCTACCGCCAGCGACCCCACGCCTCGCGCCGCCTTAATTTATTCCATCGCCGGCAACCCGCCGAACACCTTCCTTACTTACCTCCATCACTAACCTCATTACCGCCGCCGACCCCGCGCCTCGCGCCGCCTTAATTTATTCCATCGCCGGCAACCTCCTCACTTGCCTCTATCACCAACCTCATCACCGCCGCCGCCGCCGCCGCCGCCGAACACCTTCCTTACTTGCCTCCATCACCAACCTTATCACCGCCGCCGCCGCCGCCGCCGCCGAACACCTTCCCTACGCCTCGCGCCGCCTTAATTTATTCCATCGCCGCCGCCGCCGCCGCCGAACACCTTCCCTACGCCTCGCGCCGCCTTAATTTATTCCATCGCCGGCAACCTCCCTAACTGCCACCATCATCATCATCATCACCGCTACCGCCGCCGCCGCCGAACACCTTCCCCACGCCGAATACCTTCCCTACGCCGAACACCTTCCCTACGCCGAACACCTTCCCTACGCCGAACACCTTCCCTACGCCGAACACCTTCCCTACGCCGAACACCTTCCCTACGCCGAACACCTTCCCCACGCCGAACACCTTCCCTACGCCGAACACCTTCCCTACGCCGAACACCTTCCCTACGCCGAACACCTT
>MU839478.1:0-210120 GCA_030685255.1 Podospora conica
CCCCGCCCCCGGCGGGCCCCGCCCGGCCCGCCCCCCCCCCCCCCCCCCCCCCCCCCCCCCCCCCCCCCCCCCCCCCCCCCCCCGGCAGGAACCAGGAGCCGAGTTATTGTGGGTTGTTTGACACAATTTTGTGCAAGTACCTCCCTCCTCAGAGGTGCTTGGTCCCGGCCAAGCAGGCCATACCAGGTCGGATCTGATCGAGTGGTCAATGATGCGGGTTGGATGGAAGGACTTCCAACCTTCGTTCTAGGTAGGACGATGAGAGCGATCAGTGAAGGGGATGCTTCTCGAGACTGTCACGTTGGAACCATCCTGCTGGACATGGAAATAGAGAGCTCTTTGGCCTTGCCATAGCAGACTCGTAATAGCCAGACCACCCATTCCACTCCCGCAACGACACATACGCCCCTCCGAGCCCGTGAAAAGTAGAAGGTCACCACGAGGCGGACGTCACCTTGGCACATCTCACACACCAGCGAACGGTCCCACGCTTCAAAGACCAACGTTATTCATACGGCGTCACTACAACTGTCTAAGCATATTTGTGCGCTTCGGGGAAAGATGCTGAGCATACTGGTAGCCTCCCCGCGCAAAAGTCCTACAATCCCATCCCCATCCCCAACCCCACCTACTTCTTCTGCCTCTTCGTGCTCTTCTCACTCGTCGTGCTGAGCACACTCGCGCTCCTCTTATGCGCCCCACTGCTCTCCGGCCTCGCGAGCGTCCCCACGCGATCTTTATCCCCGGCCGGCGCCTCCTCCTCCTTCCCGCCAGCCTCCCCGCCATCCACCGCCGCCGCCGGCTCCGCGTCCTTCCCAGGCTGCTCCGGCCCATCCTTCTCCTCCCCGACCGCCCCCCCTTCACCCTCGACCGTATCCGGCTCGACCTTGATCCCCGCCCTCCTCGCAATCTCGGCGCGCTTCGCCTCCTCGACCTTGATCTCGGCGTCGACCTTGTCGTGGATCTTGCGCAGGTCCACCAGCTTGACGACGGCGGCCCACAGCGTCTCAAACTCGGCCGACACGGCCGCCGTCGTCATGGTCAGCCGCACCGGCACGTCCAGCTCCGTGAGCACGTTCTGGATGCGCTGCTGCTGCTGCCCCGACTTGTGGCTGAAGAGCTTGTTGATCTTTTCGTACCGGAACGTCGGCCCGCTGCCGAGCCGGTCGTGGTACGTCACGCCGTACGTCTGCTCTTCAATGGGCGTGAGCTTGCGGCGCTCGGGCGGCGGCGCGCCCTTCTTCTTGTTGGCGGCCGCCGCGGCAGCCACCGCCGCCGCCCCGCTCGGCTCCACCGGCGTGGCCGGCGTCCCGCCGATCGAGTCGCGGTGCCCGTGCCCGCCCGTCACCGAGGCGGCGATGCTCTCGCGCCGGTGGTGGCCGGCGGCGGGCGTCTCGCTCGCCGCGCTGCCCGGGACGGCCATCTGCGGGCTGACGCCGTCGGCCCCCGGGCCGCCCATGATGCTCTTGCGCTGCTTCTTGGACTTGTCGACGTTCATGAGGTTCTGTAGGAGGTTCTGCAGGCCGGCCGAGCTCTTGAACGAGTTGATGTCGGCGTCGGTGGCGGGGTAGTCGAGGCGGTGGTAGAGCTCGCGGCGCTCCTCGTTGAAGCGCTCGGTGCGCGCGAGGATGCGCTTGATCTCGAGGAGGAGGGATTCCTCCTCGCGCGCCTCGTCCTGGGACCGCTGCATCGTGTTGAGCGCAAAGTCCTTGCGCGCGCGCTCTTGTGCGGGGTCAAAGTTCTGCATCATCTCGTACAGCTCGAACTCGGGACGCGTCATGTACTGCGCGGGTTTTTGGACGGCCATCATCTTGGCGGCGACTTCGTAGTAGCGGGCTTTGAGGTTTTCGAGGGTTCGGGATTGTGACGCCGGGACCACGGCGGTGCTGGGGTCTCCGCCTTCGTCGGGCTGCGGCGCCGGGGCGTAGTCGTAGCGGTCCCAGATGATGGGCCAGCGCAGGTCAAAGTCCTTGGCCAGCTGCATGAGGTAGTCGGTCTCGTCCTTGGTCCAGTCGTCGCTCTCGAGGTTGGCCGTGTACTGGTCCTCGCTGTACTGCGGCACCTGCACCCGGACGTTGAACTTGGCAAACGTCGAGTCCTCCAGCGTGTCCTCCTTGGACGCCTCCGGCGGTGGCCCCCCCTCGCCGTCCTGCACCGGCTCGGGCGGGGCGCCGTCCTCTGTTTTCCTCCTCCAGTGCCGCAGCACTAGCCCCCCGTCGTCGTCCCTCGCCGAGTTGGTGAAGCCCTTGAGCACCCACCGCGCGGCGGGCTTGCGGCTGGCATGGCGGCGCTTCTTGAAGACGGAGACGTCGGGGACGATGGCGATGGGGTTGTCGCCGCCGAGGTTCTGGACCTCGCGGGCGAGGCCTTTGAGGTTCGGGCGCGGGGCCGAGGGCTTGTGTCGCTTGGTCGGACGGGCCGGGTCGGAGGAGGGGAGGTTGAGGACGTCGCGCAGGTCGTGCGAGGTCATGGTCGTGGTCGTGGGCTGCGCGTCGAGCCGTCACTGGGGTGCATGAGGGGATCCACTTTGGCGTGGGCGTCGGCGAGCAAACGAAAAACACCACGGCGACGGCACCGGGAACGGAAGAAAATGGGTTCTGTTACTCTGCCGATGGGGTCTGCATCTCTCAATCTTTTCTCGGCGATGGAGGTCGAACGGTGCACCGTATGTCGACGATTTCTTGCAATTTCGATGACGCCAATTGACCGATTCGTGGTGATGATGGCTCCCCTCGCAGGCCTTCCGACGACGCGATTTTCCATTCGTCGCGCCAAGGCCAGAAATCCCAAGGAACCCGTGCTCCAGCTGGCCAGATCACGTGATCCTGCCCCCTGTCCATTTTTTACCTGAACGTGGCAGCTTCGAAGCTTGGCCCCGGGGATGCGCACCCCCTAAGAAATTGTGGGAACATCGGTGAACCGTGTCGTCGACGCCAACAATTCCGCGCCGTCAACACCCAAAACCCACGACGACGACATCACCACCACCCACCCGACCGACCCTCCCCCAATTGGACCCCCCCCAAACCACCACAATGCGCACCACCCTCCTCCCGCTAGCCGCGGCCCTCTCGTCCGTCGCCTCGGCCCTCCACCTCTACGTCGACCCCGACGCCGGGCCCAAGTGCTTCTTCGAAGAGCTCCCCCACGACACCCTCGTAGTAGGCCACTACAAAGCCGAGCAGTGGGACAACGCCCTGGGAAACTGGCAAACCAACGACGGCATCTCAGTCTACATCTCTGTCGACGTACGCCTCCCCCCTCCCCTTCCCCCCTCCCCAACCCAGTCCCCCCCCCCAACTAACCACCCCCTCCCCCCTTACAGGAAGTCTTCGACAACGACCACCGCGTCGTCTCCCAGCGCGGCTCCTCCACGGGCAAATTCACCTTCACCGCCGCCGAAGCCGGCGACCACAAGCTCTGCCTGACCCCGTCGTCCTCGCGCGCCAACCAGTACCACCACAACGGCCCCGACGGCACCCCGCGCTCGGGGTTCCGCCTGACGCTGGACGTGGCCATCGGCGAGACGTCGGCCATCGAGTCGGCCGACAAGGGCAAGCTGCAGGACCTGGCGACGCGGGTCAAGGACCTGAACGCGCGGCTGGGGGACATCCGTCGGGAGCAGGTGTTTCAGCGTGTAAGCCATCCCCTTCCCCCCCAACCTTCCCCCATCACTTGTATATGTGCTAATGTCGTTGGGGTATCCAGGAACGCGAGGCCGAGTTCCGCGACCAGTCCGAGACGACCAACGCGCGCGTGGTGCGCTGGATCCTGATCCAGCTCGTCGTGCTGGGCGTGACGTGCACGTGGCAGCTGTCGCACCTGCGGTCCTTTTTCATCAAGCAGAAGCTGACATGACTGGTGACGACGACGGGGCGGGAGGGAGAGTAATTTAGAGAAGACGAGGACGACAGGGCGGTGGCAGGATATGGACATCTAGCAGAGGGCGGCGGCGGCGGTGACATGACAGCGCGCGGCTGGTAGACGTGCATGTTGGTGTCTGGGTAGAGGGCGTGAAAACGCATGGATTCGGAACCGGAGTTTTATACTATCTACTACTACTACCTACTTGTGCTACGAGACGGCGGGCGTTGTCATGTGTTTCTACTGTAATGATATGATGTACATGCCAAGTCTCTCTTGCATCGTCTGATTTGATGTGTGTGGTCATCATGATGTTGACATGTCCCTGGGAGAAACACTGGACATGGCTGCATATGGGCGGCGACATCGAGACAATTGTCGTTCACATACACGCCTTCAAGGTGCAGACTCGACATGACCCGTGAAATGCATCTCCATTCCCCAATCTACCTATCTATCAACCACCACCAGGAGGACTCGACACCCCGAGGCTCTGCTTCCCCCCAAGGACTCGGTACCCCCCCTCGGAAACACTCACCCCCTCCCCACTCTGATACCCCCCCTCCCCTCCCAGGCCCTTCTGGCCCGGCCGCTTGCTGCCTGGACCAGACACAGTCTCCATCCTGATTATAAACATTCGTCAACAAAAAAAAAGAGAGACTAGAAAAGAGACAGCCTCGACCAACAAATGCTAAACCCTGGACGCCTTCGCCGGAAACAGCCCCTGGAACGGCCACCGACCACCTCCCCCAGGCTGCCGAGAGATCCATTCATAAGTGGGCGACAGAGAGAAACAAGATCCTGAACATGGAAGAGACGCCGTCCGGCCAGTCAGGGCGAGTCATGCCCGGTGTCATGCCCTTTTGTCTGTATGTGCTGAAGAGGAGGGAGTCCGAGTATTAGAGAGAGGTTGGCGGCGGGACCAAGTTCGGTTCGGGGGTTCCTGTTTTGTGGCCTGCCCTAGATTAAAAACGCCATCCGCGGCAATCGAAACGACAGACCGGGGCCGACGGTGGAAAGACGGAAGCGAATCGAAGCGGTGTGCGTGCTTGTAATGATGCCCGTAGGTTCGCCAAAACCTGCCAAAATGGAGTATCCTCTATGTTCATGCAAAAATAACAGCGGTTGTTTTGGCATATCATGCGTGCCTTGATTCGTCAAGGGCTCTATCGCAAACCGGCGGCCGTATCTGCCAGGGACTGCGCGGTGGTTAGCAAAGCACGACGAGGCTGAGGATGGTCTGCATACACAAATACCGCTGCACCCATCGCATATGTCGCACTTCTAGCCGCAGCAGAGCGTCTTCATAAACTTTTGGAAACCAGTGGGCTGCGGCTGAGCGCTAGTCTGCTGCTGCGCCTGGTTGGTCGTCGAGGCGTGGTGCGCTGGACGTTGAGGCAAGGTCTGGGAGCTGTGCTGGAATTGCGCCTGGGTGGAGCCCGTCGGCGTCGGCGCCGCCGCCATGTAACCCCCGGGCCTCGGCGCTCCCAATGCGGGGACGTTTGGTCGACCTTGCTTCGACTGCCGATTCTGTGGCGTCGGGGGTTGTGCGGCGTTTAAACGAGCCATCGTCAGTTGCTGGGCGCGAGCGTCGCTTTGGTTCTGCGTCGTGGCGCCCCTCGAGTTTCCGTGGATCTCCATCGCTGAGGCGCCAGGCCGGGCGTTTGGGTTGTGCAGCGCGCCCGGCCGGTCCCAGTCCCCCTTCTTGTCGGGCTTTCCCACCTTCATCCAGTCGTACTCGCCGTCCTCAACCTCGTGCGTGTCCTTGAGCGCCGCCGTGAAGAGCTCGCGCAGGTAGTCGTAGTCGGGCGTGTCCTCGAAGCCGAGGTTGCGCACGTACGTGAGGTAGTGGACGAACTGCTCGGGGAAGCCCTCGCACAGTTCCTTAATCGGCGTGGTCTGCTTCTTCTCGCCAATCTTCTCGTACTTTTGCTTGTTAGTCGCAGCCTTGAGGCCCTGCCAGGGCAGACCGCCGCGCAGAAAGTACATGAAGACGTGGCCCAGCGCCTCGAGGTCGTCGCGTCTCGACTGCTCGCGGCCCAGATGCGTGTTGATGCTCATGTACCGGGCCGTGCCCGACAGCGACTTGCGCTCCCGGTATGGGATGTGCTGCTTGGTCTTGGGGTCGCGGTACTGCTTGGCCATGCCGAAATCAACAACGTGGATGACGTTGGCCGTCTTGGAGCCAGGCCTGCCAATCAGGAAATTGTCGGGCTTGATGTCGCGGTAGATGAGGTTCTTCTCGTGGATCGTCTGGACTCGGGAAAGCATCTGCTTGGCGACCATCACCACAGTCTTGAGCGAGAACCGCCTGTTGCAGTGGTCAAAGAGATCTTCCAACGAGGGGCCGAGCAGGTCGATGACGAGAATGTTGTGCAGGCCTTCCTGGCCGAAGTAGTAGACATTGGGGATGCCGGCTGACGAAACGTTAGCACAGGTGGTTCAATCGACAGAGCGGGCAGACGTACGGCATCCGACCAAGATCTTGTATGTGCGGTACTCATCGCGAAGTTGAGGAGCATCGCTCTTCCGGGGTTCCTTGGGACCTGTTAGTGTGTTGAGCGTGACAGGTGCTCAGGGGTAATGCTAACAAATTTGATGGCAACCTGCTGGTTGTTCAGGAGGTTGGTCCCCTCGAAAATGACACCAAAAGAACCCTCTCCAATCTTTTTCCCGACCCGGTAGTGTACGCCAACGACGTTGGACGAGTTGGATGCCATCGTGGGCAAGGGGGTTGTCGCTGGACAGCGAGGCAACAGGAAAGTCGACGAGGGTGCCTAGGGGCGGCCAACGCGGTGGGCTGAGACGACCGTCTCCCAATTCCTGGAGCTTGCCAATGACATGCGTTAGCGGACAATCGGTAGAATGTTTACATTGAGTGCGATGGTCGAGCGAAGCTGGTCCAATTTTTTGGGCGTGGCTGGATGCGTGGTGACAGGATGAAGTGGAGAGGCAGAGGCAGAGGCAGACAATGTCGCGGGATGTTGGGGCGAGGCGAGGCTCGGGAGGGAGGACGGGTTGCGGGAAAACACGACGTGGGACGAGGCGTGGCGGGCCATCGGGATCAGATCAGCCAGCAGCATCCATGGGAAACTCACCCAAGTCTGGGGGCCACAACGGCTGGACGGGCTCGACGAGCTCTTGTTTTGGTCGTGTATTCGGTGTGGGAAGCGGTGTCGAGAGAACGAGGCTCGGTGCCAGGTGGACGTCGGACGTCGAAAGACAGGGTCGGTGTGGTGTTTGACTCGGTGCAGCGCCTCTGCCGCGGGTATGGGGCACTGCGTATTGCGAAGGCTGGCGATGGAGTCGGGAGTCGGGACCGGGCCTCTGGGAGGTTGGAGGCTGGATGCTGGACGGAACCGAGTGGGCTGGGAGACCGCGAATCAATCGCCTCCAAGAAACCTTGTCGTCTGCGTGCCCGCGAACAGGCACACAGATGGTGATGGAGATGCGACGGGCGACGGGCGACGGACGACGACGGCTCGTTCGTCTGTTGTTGCAGGAGAGGTTGAAAAGGAGAAAGTCGGGAAGGGAGGCAGAGCAGACAGCAGATGGGCAGTGGGCAGTGAGCAGCGAGCTGGAGCAGCGGCACGCAGAATGCAGCACAGCACAGCGCTGAGCACAGGGCACTCGACACAGAGACTGGACTGGCAGCGACTGGATGGGGAAGGCAGAGACGGTCGGTGGAGGATCCAGCGCACGGTCTCGGGGCCAATCCGCAGGGGGCTGCCGGGGCGGGATGCGGCCCATGCAGCATTGCAGCAGCGGGTGCCTCTTTTTTTTCCCCGTAGGTTTTGTCCATCATCAATCCATTCCATGCCATCAGCCCCCATGGCCAGCAAGACCCTCTCGATTCCATATCGAATTGTTTTTATTTCTCTTCTATGCCCATCCCTCAACATCATTGAATCCCCCCCCCAGCAAGACTCGACGCGGATTCGGCACCGACCCATGCAACTCTGCAATCTCGTGATTGGTGTCGGCGGTGTCGCAGCGGGCCGTTCACGTTCAGGCCCCTGGCCCCCCGGGGTTCGTCGGCGGCCGTTGGGCGGTCAAGAGATCGGAGATGGCACGCTGATGAGTCTGTTCCTGGCGGCCCCGTCCCCCGCGACCATCCGACCAGTCCATCGGCTGCCCTGAGGCCCTGCAGATTTGCAGTTCCAGTTCCAGCCCGTTGCAAACAGGAACAGGCGGTGGCCGGTGGGGATGGGGAGGGCGGATGACTGGCGTGTCCCGAAATAAGTTGAAATCAGAAGCGACGTCGGAAACCCACATTCCCTGATTGTTCTCCCCTTTTTGTTCATTCCTCGTCGTGCTGGTCGGCAGTGGTGAATGGCATTGTGGGAACTGAAAGGAATGGCCACGGCTCTCATGCCATGCCTCGGTGGCGATCGACTTTCCGATTTGGTCTGCCTGTCTGCCTGTCTGCCTCTCCAGACTCCCAGGTCTGCTTGGGGAAGGTCGCGCGGCATTGACCGACGGCCTGGACTGACCTGGACCTGGACCTCGAGATCGCCACCATGGGCCATCGGCCATCGGCGGGCTGAAATCCGGGAATATTGTGGGCATCAGTTTTCATCTCATTGTCTGTCAGGTCTGTCCTCGTCCTCGACGAAATCAAGTCGTCTCGTCTCGACAGAAACCTGATCAGATCTCACTGGACAGAACTCCAGGCCAAAATGCCCTGCATCGTCTTGGCAGGCTCGCAGGCGACGGCATGGCATCCCCATTCGCCCACTCCGCATGGCTCCCCCTTCAACCCCCTAAAAACAAGTGCCCCAACAACCCCCCAACATTGGACAGAACCAGAAATCCCAGCCTCCCTTCAACTTTAACCTCTCACTCTCTGGCAGCTGTCCGTCGCCTTGCTCTCAGCCGTCGGCGTCCAATCGAGGCCCCTCGGCTGCTTGCTGCAGCGGTGCAACCCGCGAGGGGGCGTGGGCGGGCGGCAGCGGCTAAAACGAGACGCCGAGCCTTCCCGTCTCTGCACAGCTTCTCACCACTCACGTGCAGTTGAAGCACGTCGATTGAACAGCAGCAGACCGGCTGATGGTCGCGTCTGCGTCTGGCCACCGACGCGCCCTCCCCGTCGACGGAATTACCCGCTCGGTATCCAGAAACGACCAGAGACACCATGTCTTGGCTGTTCAGTGCTGACCGCTTTGGGGAAGCGGTCAAGGTCGAGATGGGATGCCTTCCTGGACGGGATCAAGGTGTGAAGAAAAGGGGGGGGGGATGTGCCGGCATGGGGACACACTCGCCGGCAGTGGTTGTCAGATGCCCATCTGGGCTAAACATCACATCGCCACCATGCCTTGCTGTTGGCTGACATGGCAAGTCTGGCTGACAAACAGGCACCCTGGCGTCAACCTTGTGTGAACCGCAAGTCGGTATTCCCGGCTTGTCCAGAGTGTGCCGAACTTTTGTCACTCGTTGGCAAATCAACATTTGAAGTCCCGAGTCTCTTCGCTTCAAACTACTCGAGGGAGTATTCATATCTTTGTCCAGGCATTGGACTCTACCATTGAAGTCACCGTCCCGACCCCGAGGCTCTCAGAGGCAGTCACAGAGTTTAACTCGAGCTTGGGCACTTTACCATGTCACAACATCACCATCGACTTCACCCAGTCAATTACCAACAGAAGCCAAACCTCACACCTCGAACTCAAACCGAGTCCGAACCCGAGCATCATGCCATTCTTCCTCTCGTCTTGAATCTCCTTGTCCTCTATATATCCGTACCTACCCAGATCCCGCCAACAAAGACCCCCGATCGCCCCTCTCTCAGACCACATCCCCTCCTCCTTTCATCGCCCATTGTCCAACGCCCCAACCATCGGCTGTCCCTCGTCCGACAGAAGCTCCAAAAACGCGGACTGGACTCCCGATCGATGGCATCTAGAACCCGGACCAGATCAGGAACCCGGACCGGACCAGACTCAGATTCAGATTCAGGAGCTTTTGCTTCTCCTTCCTTCCGTTGCTCGGGCTGTTTCTGTTTTCGAAAAGGAGACAGCTTCGAAATACCTCGTCCCCTCCCCCGGCCCCCGTGTAGCGTTGTCACACACACACACTCAAAGCCCAGGGTATCCCAACCTCTAAACCCCTTTCCTTATACAGTACAGACTGTCTCGAAGCAATGTATCTACCTTCTAGAAATAGGCACGGCACCCAGCCGGGACATGTCTCGTCTCACCGAGCGCGGGCTTGCCCTCTTTACAAAATCGATCGAGGCATGTGTGTACGTGCGTAACGGGGCACATAGGTACCTACAGAACAAGGCTTTGCTCAGTGTGACATGGAGCGGGAGTGTCCATGGGATGGGGAGACTGGCAGTAAGGAACCCATCCATCTGCCTTGTTGACTTGTTCACGATGTCGGCACTGGGACACTATCACCATGATCACTCTCTTCTTCCGTTGCAGCACCACCAGATTCATTCATTTCCATGCCTAGGTCCTCACAACCACCAAGACAGCCATCCATATAAATCACAGATTAATCATACATCCCCGTGCATCCCCAGAGTCCCCACGCATGCATGCAATGCTCCACGACGACGACAACAACAACCACCACCACCACGAGGAAAAAAGAATACGTAGACGGGTCGGTCACCCCGCTGCCTGCTGCCTGCTTGCTCTCCATATTTTGTATCTCATCTCTCATCCCACCCTGATCCAACAGCACCACCCCCACCTCAAACAAAAAGAAAAAAACGCCCACTGTAAAAACTACACCTACGAAACCCACGGCATCCATATGCTGCCAGTCTACCACCCCCCGCCCAGATCATTGGTTGACAGAACCCGCCCCAAAACGCCATAAACAACAACAGCACCAACCAACCCTTCTCATCAAGACATCACTCAAAAGACACCACACTCCCGTTCCCGCCCCCGTTCCCATTCTCACTATTCCGAATGTGAATCGACACCTCCCTCTCAATCGTCGCCGTCCGGTACGCGCTCGCCACCGTCCTCTCCGCCACCTCCCGCGTCGTGCGGTACCACGCGTCCAGCTGCGCCTTGTCGACAAACGTCTTGAGCTTGGCGTCCTCGGCCCGCATGGCCTCGAGCAGCCGTGTGCGGGCGCCCTCGTCCATGTGCTCGAAGCGGCGGTCGAGCTCGGTGCAAAACACCCCGAGGGCGTCCGACGGCCGGACGTACGGCTGGAACGACTTGTCTGTGTGTTCTGCGGTTGGTTAGCGATGGACACTGACAATACGAAGAGGGGGGGGCTTACGCTCGTCCACAATGGCAAACATGGTGTGGTATGCGGCCGTCTCGCCAATGACGCCCAGCTGGTCCGCGTCGTTCTTGTAGTTGGTCTCGTTGACCGCCTTCCAGTCGTCGCGGAGCAGGCAGCGGCGCCAGATGAGGCGCTCGGCGTTGGCGCGGTTCTGGCCCTTGAGGCCGTACTTAGCGACCTTGAGGGCCTCGTAGAACTGCTGCCGGATCTGCGACGTGGTCGAGGGCGGGAGCTCCGCGAGCGTCAGCAGGTCGATGAGGACGAGCGGCTGGAGCGCCTCGTGCTTAAGGAGGCGGCCGAAGCCGTCCTCGAGGATCTGGAGGAGGACCTTGTGCTTCTTGGGAACGAGACCGCCGTGCTCCTTAAGCACCATCTCCAACTCGGCGGCCGAGTCCAGCGCGTCCTCGATGCTGGGCAGGATCAGGTTGTAGAGGTCGTCCTGGATCTTGATAAGCGAGAGCTCGTGGTCAATCTTTTCGAGGTTGGCCATATTCTTGGCTTCGCTGTCGGTCATGCCGCTCCTTTCGCTCCCGCGGCCCGCAGACGGCTCGGCTTCCTCGACCAGCAGGGCGAGCTTTCCGAGGCTGAGCTCAATCTTCTTGCTCCACACCTGCTGCTCCTTGGAAAGGCCGAGCTCCATCAGCGTCTCGGCGGCGCGGTCAATGTCGTCCTCGCGCTCCACGTCGTTGATCCACGAGATCTTGGCCAGCTCCGGCTTGGTTCGGAGGAAGTCGGTCGCAAACGCCTGCTTGTCGTACGGGAACTCCAAGACGGCCTGGATGCCGCTGCTTCCGAGCAGCACCTCATAGGCATGGTAGGCGAACTTAGCGCCGTACTGCTCAAAGAGCTGACCCATCTCTCGCTTCTTCGCATCCGCCAAGGCGAGCTCTTCTTCGGCCTTCTTTCCGCCGGCAGGCAGAAGCGCGGCGCTCCCCTCCAACGTCAGGATTTGCTGCACAAAAATCTCCGCAAGGGCCTCGAAAGCCTCGTGCTCCTTGGCAAGGCCGATAGCCTCGTCCCAGAGGGCATAGTCTTTGAGCTTGAGAATCTTGGCGTACGTGTCCACCTCGTACGCCTGGCGATACTTCTTGCCCAGATCCTGGATATGCGGGTCCTCGCTGTGGGAAGCCCACGCGCTGTACTCGCCGAGCGCTGTAAAGTAGCGGTTCGTCAGCGAAGGCAGCATCTGGCGAATCTCCTCGAGCAGTCTAGCGTTCACCGGAGGGTTGGCGGGAGTGTAGTAGGCGTCCAGCCATTGAAAGACAAACTCCACCAGGCGCTTGAGGTTGTTGGTGATGAAATGGCTCGAGCTCCAAGGTTCAGGAATGCCGGTGCCGACGGCGACCTTGTTTGGGTCAATGTTGTAGAGCTGCCAGTTGTTTTGGCGGTATTCGTAGGCCTCGCGAAGTGCTCCATTGTTGATGGTGACGGCCTCGTAGACCAGGCGGTTGATCCCCTCTTCGTCGGTGAGGTGTTCCTTCCAGTTGTACTTAATAATCTGATACGCCCAGGCGACAAAGATGTCCAGCCGCCAGACGTCGTTGATGAACCAGTGGCGGACGGGGTCGACTTCTCCAATCGCGGGGTTCGGCTCCGTCTTTGCCTGCTCGTTGATGTAGACCGCCGTCTCCGAGACGAGCGTCTTCTTGTCGTCGTCGTCTCTCTCGGCGAGAAACTCTTCGTGCTTCTGCCAGATCCACGTCGCCACAGCCATCTTCTCAGCGTTATAGAGCAAGACCCAGCGCGTGCGCGTGTCCAGGTCGGCGTTGATGTCGTTGAGGAATCCGATCAGGCGGTCCAGATAGCCGCCCCTCGTCGTCATGTTATTCTCCAGGGAGGCGGGGAGGTTGATGATGAAGGGCGTCTTGGAGCTCACAATCTCGTGGCTCAGCTCGATGGCCGCATTGGCGATTTCCAGGGGCGTGAAGGGAAGGTCCCGCATGCCCTGGAAAACCAGGGGGTTGTCGTTCTTGATGCCGAAGAAGACCGCCTGCTCCAGCTTGCTCTTGGCCGTCACCTCGGGTGGCTTGTCGCTAGCAAATCGGTCGATATCCGCGACGGAAACCCTGATGGTGCCTACACCTTGCAGCAGGAGCACAGCGGTCGGGCTCTTGGTGCGGTGCCGATGGACGCGGAGCTCCTCCAGTTGCCCAGGTGCTTCCTCGGTGCTCGACCCTACAATCTGCGCCGTGCCCTCGTCCCGGAAATCGAGCACATCCTCAAAAGTAGGGGGGATGATGTGGCTGTCCTCCTGCAGTTGGGATTCTGGCGAGTCGGGGGGTGCCGCCATGGATGCGATGACAACAGCCCTGTCAAAAACGACAAAGGCGACGAGGCCTGGTCGTGGGAGGAAAAGTCGGGGCTTGGTGGGCGCTGATGACCGGACAGGGGTTGTGTACGAAGTCAAGGGCCTGACCATTCCAATCTCGACATCCTTGGATGATATGACGGCCTCTACGATGGAGTATCGGGTCTGCCTGTTGCCAGCAAAGGAAACAAGAAGCAAAAGATGCTGCAGCTCATCTTGCTCGTACGACAGAGCCTGGCTGAGCCGGCTGGTCTCGACATATTTCCTCTCGAGGCCGCGCGGAACAAATGCAAGATCCAGCACTTCCATTGAGTCGTGGGGTGCACTCGCCGTCTCGGGGTCCGCTTGCTGTACCGTCCGGATGATCTCATCCCGGACATCGGCGTCCGTCAAGAGGTCATGGCGACCGCCCCTGTGCACCCTCCAGCAGCTGAGCCGGCCCTTGGTGGTGGCTGCGACGACGACGCGCTCGCCGACCTTGGAGCTCTGGCTAGCCCTCGCGGCGGCGACATTCCCCCGAGTCGCAGACGAGCTCAGGGCATGGCGCAGGCTCCCAAAGAACCCGGAGCTCCCGTTGCTCAGCCCGTTACGCAGAAACTGAACGGAAATTCCAGGTCGACCATGGGCGTCCCGTACGCTCAGCGAGGCAAGCCTGCCGCTGCTGAAGACCAGAATAAACCCTGCGGACTCAGCATTGACAATCTGTGTGACCGACTCGCCCGAGAACATGCCCGGGATCGTGTCCTCGACGCCGCTCCGTTGTTGTCGCAGGAAGTCGAGGGTGGCTGCGCTCGAGATGGACTCCCAGTAGGCGACCCTGCCGCTCATGGGCATGACGATGACAAGGCCTGGGTCCTCGGAGGAGGCTGATGGGGAAACGAGGGAGCCAAGCGGGAGGGGATCGGAGGCATGTTTCGACGGGTAGGGCAGTGTAAAGGTAAAGGTTTCGGGGGACGACGCGACCGAGGTATAGGGCCAGACGAAGGCGTGGGTGTGGGTGAGTTCCAGGGCATAGCCTGTGGATGAGTAGACGGCACCGTGTTGGCGGTCTTGGATTGTTAGCTGGTGTTTGCAAGGTGGACATACGCGGTTGGAGAACTCACTCTGCGGGTCTGCCCGGAGCCTATCCGGGAGGGCTGGCAGCTTGCTCACGGTGTAGGCATTGTTTTGGGTCTGGATGGTGGTCAGCAGAGAGCACGTCGCAGATGGACGGGAATGAGGGAATGACGAACCAAGACGACGCTGCCGTCCCCTTTGCTGGCGCGCTCGGCCTTTGGCTTTTTTGATCGCACGCTCAGCTCCTTGCGCGGCGCGGCGACCATCTCGACTCCGTCGCGCTTGAGACTGAGGACGTCAATCTTATCAGACTTGACCTCGTACATCTCGGGCGCGGCCTCGGGATTGACAAAGGTGGTTTCGGCGAGGGGGACGCGTTGGCGCTTGGCCTTGGGCTGCTGCATCGAGCTGTCGTTGCTCAGAGGGCGCTGGCGGCGACGACTGCTCCGCGTGCCCTTGGCCGGGCCGGTGTCTTGGAGGGCCGGCGAGAACATGGCGGGCTTTGTGCTGCGATCGATCGTCGTCGGCGGTCGATGGATCGCGGGGATTGGGTATGGGTTGGGTTCGCGGCGTGGGCGCGAAGGGGACGGAGACGGGAAGAGCTGAGAGGGAGAGATGCCTGGGGGGGTCCAGCCAAAATTAAATCATGGATCGGTCGGGCGCTGGGATGGTGGCGTCGATGGATTCGGATCGATCGTGTTGGTGGCGACGGGGTGTTGTCGCGACGATGGGAGTGCCTGGATTGGTGATGGCGGCAGAGATGGTGACGGGGAGAAGTGCAAGAGGCAGGTGTGGGAGGTGCAGACGGGAGTGCAGACGGTCGAGTGACGAAGCATTCAGCGATTGGATCTTGTTGACTTGGGCAAAAAATCGCTGGCGCGCAACTGGTTACTGGCCGCTCAGGGACGCAGTGGGTCCAGCTGCTTGGAGCTGCCAGCAATCCCAGGCTAGATCCCGATTCGGCATGACCTCCAGTGCCAAGAGAAGCCCAGCAGCACCTCTTCCACCTCGAAAACGCCGCAGCAACGGCCAGCTTGGGCCCTGGAATTGGGTTGCGTCCGCGTCCGATTGCGTGCAGCTTTGGGTTGGGATCCCGTCCAAGTTGCAATCGGCGGCCATTGTTCACGTCGACCTAGCAAATAAATCATAAATCTGTCCGAAATATCCTTTGTTCCTTTGCCATTCCTCAATGGCCTGCAGTACCAGTTCAATGCCCAGTATCTCTTGAGCTCCAAGCTCTTCCATGTGTACAATTTCAAGAGTTCAGGGTGTCAAGTTCAAACAAGTGACATCATCTTGATGGCTGGGCGGCGAGAGGAAATTGTTAGTGCGGGTTGAAAGGCATCTCCAAACATTGGACTGATGAACTCCTCAACAACTTTTTTTTCCTATTTGGATGGGAGAAAATAAAACAGTAGGTAAATAATGAGACGACCCCCAACAAGCATCATCATCACCGACCCTCTGGTCAAGTACAACTCGCTCATCGCCACGGGCACCTACAAACCCGATGCCGCCCAGTACCGTCTCGCCCACCATCTGCAGAAGCTCTATGTACGGCTCAAGGACTATACCCCCGCCGAGGAATACCGCTCTCGTCTCCAGCAGGTCACCAAGACCATTGAAAAGGCAAAACAACATGACTCCAAGCCCGAGCTGGCCTCCCCGAACCACCCCATCCGACGCAACCCCCTGTTCTCCCGCTTCTTCGCCTCAGACCAAAATACAGATGTCGACGGCAGCCTGGCCCTGACCAGAGTCCTGACCAGCCACCAAGCCGCGCTCCATGTCGACTCTCCCCGGGGTCTCTTTCTCTCCGGAGAGGTCGGCACGGGCAAGTCCATGCTCCTCGACCTCCTCGCCGAGGGCCTCCCCACAGACCGCAAGAGGAGATGGCACTTTAACACATTTATGCTCCACGTCCTGTCCCGACTCGAACAGCACCGGAAATCCCGCCAGACTTCGGCCATGGGAGAATACTCACTCCTCCAGATAGCCAAAGAGCTGGTCGAGACGTCGCCCATCCTGTTCCTGGACGAGTTTCAGCTTCCCGACAGGGCCGCGAGCAAGATCATGAACAATCTGTTTGTGGCCTTTTTCCAGCTCGGAGGCGTCTTGGTAGCCTCGTCAAACAGAATGCCCGAGGAGCTGGAAAAGGCGACGGGAGGGTACTTTCGTCCGCCGCCGACCGGGGGGCTGATACAGCAGGCCCTGGGGTTCGGGAGGAGGAAGTTTGGTGGCGAGACTTTTGGCAGCACCAGCGACTTTGCCGTCTTTTTGGACGTGCTCAAGGCCAGGTGTGAATTTTGGCACATGGAGGGTTCGAGGGATTGGCGGAGGAGGGAAATGGACGATGCTGTCTTGTCTGATTCCAAAGGGCCCGGGAGTGCTGGTCTTGAAGGCACCGGCCAAGGACTCGAGCATACAGACATGGCCGACTCTCCCCAACAACCGGCCATGTACCGCCTCCTCTCCGAGAGCGAAAGCGACTGGACAGACACACTGTCAAGGCAACTGAACCTCCCCCACCCGACGGCAGACTCATGGACACCAAAAACCCTCGTCGTCTACGGGCGAAACGTCACCATCCCTCGTCAGCACCAAGGCGTAGCCTACTGGACCTTTTCCGACCTCGTCAGCACCTTCGGCCCAGCCGACTACCTCACCCTCGCCTCCACCTTCCACACCTTCATCGTCGACCACGTCCCCGTCCTCCCCGTCTCCATGAAGAACGAAGCCCGCAGATTCATCACCTTCCTCGACGCCCTCTACGAATCCCGCTGCAAGCTCGTCCTCCGCGCCGCCGCCGGCCCCGACCACCTCTTCTTCCCCGAGACCCGCTCACCGTCCCCCAACGACGACGCACCCCCCACAGACCACGACGGCGACGCCACCTACTCTGAAACCATCGCCGAAGTCTTCCAGGACCAAGTCTCCCCCTTCCGCCCCAACGTCTCGACCTACGCGGACGGCTCCTCCAAGACGTCAAAGTACAACCCCGACCAGGACTCGGACTTTGGCATCGCCGAGCCGGACACGCGCGTCGACTTTGGCCGGACGGACGCCTTCACGGGCGAGGACGAGCGCTTCGCCTACAAGCGCGCGACGAGTCGGCTGTGGGAGCTGTGCAGCGCGCAGTGGCACGCGCGCGGAGGGGAGTGGTGGCAGCCTCTGCCGGCCGAGGCGCGGCACTGGGAGGGTAGGGAAGTGTCGAGGTCTGGTGCTGTCGGGGGGGTGGAGAGTGAGATTACGATGGGAGATTCGGTTGAGGTTGAGGAGCCGGTTGGGCTGGAGAGGTTTAGGATTGAGAGGATGAGGAAGGGTGATGGCTCTTGAACGGACGTCGTCTGATATGTAAGACATTCGAGACATCGGCCAAGGCCGTATACCTTTTTGAAAAGGCCCCGAAGTTGGAACCAGAGACTAATACTTTTACTGATCAGGCCCTAAGGATGGAACTGGATAACAATATTTTTACCGACCAGGTCTTCAAATCGGAATCGGATGCCTTTATTTGTCCAGCCAGGCCCTGGAGTAAGAACAGGAGACATATTTCTCTCCCGACCAGACCCTGGAATCGGAACTGGAGGCGTAGCGTCCTTGGGAAGAGGTCTCGTACTAATAAACAAAATCAGTACGTATTGGATTGTACCAGGTCGAGTTGAACAAGCGATCGTCCCGCCTGCACGTGGTAGATACCGTCGTCGCATCTGGAGACAGCGGGATGGGCTGGGGCTTGGCCGGCGTGGTGGAAGAATCTCAACTCAACTCCACGAGACGGATCGCTTCCGACTTCACACACACGCCAGAAACAGGTACCGCGTAAGTCGGATTTCGGAACGCGTGCCGAGCTCGATATGGCACCGTGGAGCGATCAGGCGCACGGGGTTTCATCCGACCAGCACCTCGAATCAGGAGCCGGCGACGTCTCGGTTGGACTCGAAACGGTCAACACCTATATAAAAGACGGGAATCACCCATATTTGCCGGCAGCTCGTGGCCTCCGCCGGCGACCAATCGACGCGGCCCCAGCGCAGGCGAGGTTCCAGCGGACGGCGTCTTGGGTAGCACGGTGACAACGGCGTCCGGAGCGAGTGCCGCCGGGTCGCCGACGTTCCCTGCTGCGCGATCTCTTGTCCTGCTCGCCCAGTGCTGCCGAGACGGATATCGGGTTTGCTCTCGCTGGCGGATGGCTGGCGCTATCTCGTATCACTCGTCTAGACGACGATATGGGCATGATACTTGTCTTTTCCCTCGTCCTGCCCCTTTCCCTGTGCTTCCTGCTCCTGCGCAATGCTCTCTCCGCCAGCAGCGACAACATGGCCAGGTTCGACGCGATGGGCGACGGCAGCAAGCTCAAGTATCGCCAGCGGCGTCGACGCCGGCAGACGACCGTGTACCTGGGCATCGGCCTCGTGCTCTTTTGCTTCTTCTTTGCCCTGCACCCCTCGACGGCCAGCACGCGGACGAGCCTCTTTGGACCGCCGTCTCGACCGCGCCTCACCCCGGAGCTCCTCAACAACCTCTCGCTGGACGAGGCCCAGTGCAATGCCGCCTTCCCCGGCCTGACCAAGGAGGTCGATGACATGGTCGCCAAAGGCCCCTTTATCGTAAAGTCCACCGGCGACAGCGGCCCCCTCCAAGCCCGCATCAAAGACAACCAAGTACGCCCCCCCCTTACCCCCACCCCCACCCAAACTAACCCCCACGTCCCCCAAAAGCTCTCCATAATCCACGCCAAACGCCGCGCCGACCTCTCCCAAGAAATGCTCAACGTACGCCCCCCCCCGCCCCCACCCCCAACACCCACTAACCCCCCCTTCATGTAGTCCCGCACAGCAGCCCTCCACCAACTCCACCGCGCCCTCCTAACCTCCCCCACCCCCCTCCCCTCCACCATCCTCTCCCTCAACCCCCTCGACCAACCCTTCGGCACCGCCCTCCAATACTCGCGCGCCTCAGACCCCTCCCTCTTCCCGCGCGACCCCAACGCCCGACACCTGCCCATCCCGCACTTCTCCTTCTGGTCCTGGCCCATCCCGCACGTCGGCTCCCTCCCCCGCGCAGCCGCCGCCATCACCGCCCTAGAATCCACCCTCCCCTTCGCCCAGAAGACCCCCAAGGCCATCTGGCGCGGCACGACGTGGTACAACTCCGCGACCTCCCCGGGCCTGCGGACGGCGCTGGTCAAGGCAGCAAAAGACCAGCCGTGGGCGGACGTCGAGGGCCTGCACGCGAACGGGAGCAACGGGCTGATGATTGAGGATTTCTGCCGGTACAAGTACATCGTGCACACCGAGGGGGTGGCGTACAGCGGACGGTTCCAGTTCCACCAGCTGTGCGGGAGCGTGGTGCTGGCGCCGCCGGTGGTGTGGATGCAGCATGTGACGCACCTGGTGAGGCCGGTGTGGAGCGGGGAGTTGTTGAGGGGGAGGGGGTGGACGGGGGGGAGGGCGACGGAGCGGATGAGGGGGGTGTGGGAGGGGGTGAGGGCCGAGGAGGCGAATGTGGTGTTTGTGGAGAGGGATTGGTCGGATCTCGGGGAGGTGGTGGGGTGGTTGGAGGAGCATCCGCGGGTGGCCGAGGGGATTGCCAGGAGGCAGAGGGAGTTGTTTGATGGCGGGGGGTATCTGAGTCCGGCGGCGGAGACGTGTTATTGGAGGGCGGCGGTGAGGGGGTGGGCGAGTGTCGCGAGGACCGAGGGGGAGGGCTGGGAGGGGAGGGAGGGGGTGCCGTTTGAGGCGTTTGCGTTGAGTTTGGAGATGGGGAGGGGGAAGAAGTAGAGACAGAGATGATGAATATGTCCATCGTGTAAACAAGCCAAAGACGCTGCTGGTAGTGACAAAGCCAACCCAACCTGATAACTCCCATACCCCCAACGCCATCCCCAACCTCCGTTCATACCCGCCCTACAGCGCCGCAACCCCCGGCATCCACCCCTCCCCAATCCTCCTCATATCCTCCGCAAACCTCCGACTCACAATCCTCCTCCCGCCCCCCGCCCCCGCCACGGGACTGTGCTCGTCCGGCTCAAAGAACGGATCCTGCAGCAGCCGCACGTACGCCGTCTGCATCGCCTTGAACACGGTCCGCATCTCCCCCTCGCGCAGCCCGACCGCCGGACCCGTGCCCCGGCGCCCCCGCATGTCCACCACCACCACGAACTTGACCCCCGTGTTGGTCTCGAACCCGTACGACGCCAGCCGCTCGTCGACGGCGTGCAGCAGGCCGTAGTCGCCCGTGAGGCCGACGCGGCGGGCGCGGAGCTCGAAGACGTCGAGGGTGCTGGAGAGGAGGAGGGAGAATTGCAGGGGGGTGCGGACGGGGGCGAGGGAGGAGGTGGAGGGGTCGTAGGAGGGGAAGATGGAGGTGTGGAGGGGGTTGTTCTGGGGGGGTGTTAGTTTGGTTTGGATGGGATGGGATTGGGGGGCTTACGTTGCGGCCGATGACGCCGAGGCAGGCTATGGAGGGGATTGCGGTTGCCATTGTGTGGTGGCGTTGTGGTTGAGTGCACTTTGTAGGACGAGGTGGTGACGTGGTGATGTTTGGTGTTGGAGCTGGAGTTGGAGTTGAGCTGAGTTGGAGCTCCAACGCGAACAGCTGCAGCCTGCAGGCGCTAAAATGTGGGGGGGACCCCTGATGGACAGGGGTGCTGTCAGCCCCTGAAAGACACCATCTCAACCATCAACACTGACGGGGAAGATGGAAGATGGAGATAATCTTGAATCAAAGGACCCGTGGGCTATCATACATTATTGTCACAATATCCGCCAACGCCAGTAGCCGCGCACTATCGCTAGAAATGCCATCCGCACCGCTCGCTAATACATCACACAAACAACCCCCCCCCACCACCATCACCATCACCGTACCCTCTGCCGCGCATCCCGGCCCTCAGGCACATCCTCCCCCTCCATCTCCTCCTCCACCAGATTCTCCGTCTCCTCCAACCCCCTCAGCACCTCCTCAATCTCGCTCGGGTCCGTAATCGCCCACACCCCTCCCCCCTTGACCACGTCCTTCCCGCGCATGCCCACCTCCTTTCCCACCAGGTTCCGCCCGACCTTGCCCGGCCCGATGCCCACCCACCTCCTGACCTTTTGCTCCTGATCCAGGTACTTTATGCTATCCCACCACCTCACCGTCTCCAGACACTGCCGCGCTAGCAAATCCTTCAGCTCCGCCTGGCTCTCAAACGGCCTCGCCGTGACATTACTAACGCACGGAATCGCCCCGGGGAAGACAATCATATCGCTCCCCTCCCTGCCCTCCACCCTGCTCCCCCCCGCCAGCAACCTCTGCATCTCCCCCACCGCGGGCTTCATAATCGGACTGTGGAAGGGACTCTCGCTCTTGAGCCGCACGGCGCGCGGATCGTGCCCCAGAAACTGTCGCACGTGCGCCACCAGCGTCTTGATGCGCTCCAGGCTGCCACTCAGCACAATCTGGTTCTTGCTGTTCACATTCGCAATCAGCACCTGCTCGATGGGGGACCGGCTCTCGGCGCTCTCGGCCTTGGACCCGGCCGAGCTGTACCCGACAAACTCGTGGATCGCCGCCACCATCGACGCCAGGTACTCGGGCTCCGTGACCAGCGCCACCATGCCGTACTCGCCGCCGTAGCGGTCGACGGCGCGCTGCGTGGCGGCCGCCATGGCCTCGGCGCGCTTTTGGACCAGGTGCAGGCTGTCGGGGAAGGAGATGTAGCCGCTGGCGACGAGGGCGGCGAATTCGCCGAGCGAGTGGCCGAGGGTGAAGTCGATGTGGTGGGCGGGGTGGAAGCCGAACTCGCGCTCGAGGATGCGCAGGATGAGGATCGACGTGGCCATGATGGCGGGCTGGGCGTTGGGGGTTTGGTTGAGGACCCGGTTGGGGCCTTCTTGGATGACGGACGAGAGCTTGTAGCCGACGATGTGGTCGATCTCGTCAATGATGGCGGTGGCGGTCGAGGGGAAGGCTTCGAGCCAGGGGGTGAGCATGCCGACTTTTTGGACACCCTGACCTGGGAGAGGGTTAGCATAGCTTGTACCGAAAGGGGAGGGGACGGACCGGGGAAGAAGAGGGCGGTCTTGGGGCGGGTCGTCGCCGTGGAAGCATTGCGCAGCTGGCGCGAGGCTCTGGGCCACGATGACGGTGGTGTCGGCGACGGGGTGGCAAGGGCGTGTGTCCAGGCGCGAGGGGCCCGACGAGGGAAAAGGAGCGGCATGTTGGTGGTGTTGGTCGCCGAGGCAAGCCAATGCGCAAGATGCGACGGGTCAGGGAGGGCGTGTCATCAAAAAGTGTTGGTATTGTCTGCTCGTCGCCGAGCTCAAGGGCTCAGCTCAATCAATGGGGAAACGTCAGCCGGCGGCGACGCGACCGACAGGCGATTGTTCGGGTGAGCGGGGTCGCTGGGGGTGCTCGTCAGTGGGCAGCTGCCCTGGGGGCCTGGACCTGGACCAGTGGACGGGAAACGGAAGCGGGAACTGGCAAACGGCAAACGGGAAACGGAAAACTGGGGAAAACAACGGCTTCCAGTGCCCCACTTGCAGCGCCGCCGTGCCGGACACCTGCAGGTCTCTCGGGTCTGTGCTCCCGATCCACCCTCCGGCAGTGGGCAACCTCGTCCGGCCTTTTTTCTTGCAGCAACTGCACCTTCAGTTCAACATCTGCACCAGGACAACGAACCCCAAACAACCCGAACCCAACAAACAATTCCACGGCATCTCAAACCACCAGTCCTCTCCAACCAAAATCTCGTCAAAAAGCAGAGATTTTCTCACCACCATTCCGACGACAACCACCCTCACCTCCACCACCAAACAACCACCAAAATGCCCATCACCATCTCCCCCCCCAAACCCCCTCCCCCCCCCTCCTCCCCACCCCCCACCACCACCTCCATCGTCACCCCGGGCGAACCCATCACCTCCGACCCGCAATGGATGCGCGGCCACGGCACCCACCTCTCCCCCTCGGCCCCAGGCACCATCACCTCCTCCCTCGCCGGCACCCTCACCCGGACCAACAAGCTCCTCTCCGTCCGCCCCCTTCACTCCCGCTACGCCCCGGAAGTCGGCGACCTCGTCGTCGGCCGCATCGTCGAAGTCCAAGCCAAGCGCTGGCGCGTCGACGTCGGCGCCTCGCAGCTGGCCTCCCTCCCCCTCAGCGCCATCAACCTCCCCGGCGGCATCCTGCGCAAGCGCACCGAGACGGACGAGCTGCAAATCCGCACCTTCTTCGCCGAGGGCGACTTGCTCGTCGCCGAGGTACAGCAGCTGTTCGCGGACGGGGGCGCGGTGCTGCACACGCGGTCGCTCAAGTACGGGAAGTTGCGGAACGGGGTGTTTGTGGCGGTCCCGGGGGGGAGTGCCGGGGGGGTGGTGCGGAGCCGGAGGCAGGTGTGGACGTTTGAGGCGGATGAGGGGGCCGGGGAGGTGGATGTGGTGTTGGGGGTGAATGGGTATGTGTGGATTGCGAAGCATGTGGCGCCGAGGGTGGAGGAGGCGACCGCCGGCGGCGGGGTGGGGATTACGAATATGGAGGAGGTGGTGAGCGCGACGATGTATTCGAGTCAGAATGATAGGATTGGGAGGGAGACGGTGAGGGAGATTGCGAGGCTGAGGGGGGTGGTGACGGCGTTGTTTGAGAATGGGTTGAGGGTGGATGAGGAGATGGTTATGAGGGGGTACAAGGAGGCGGTGGAGATGGCGGTGATGGGGGAGGGGGTCGAGGATGTATATTTGGGAGGGGAGAGGGGGGAGCAGTTGGCTGCGGCGCTGGTGGCGGCTTAGGAGGATGACGGCGCGGCGGTTGGGAAGGGTGACGGCTCGGCGGTTGGGGAGGGCGGAGATTGAGCGGGCTTGGGGGCCTGTGATAGAGTTTCCGAGCTACTGGTAGATGGTACGAGGGAGGTAGAACAGCGAAGCAAAAGTAATTAGACATTATCAAAGATGGACCACTCCATGTATGGGTATCAAGCGCAAAATGCTTCCTCCATCCTTTCGATGGCATTACTGTAAATGCCCGTACTTGACACCACCTTCAACCGCCCCAGTATACGAACCAAGACAAATCGCAGGGTATATTATTCGTACAGCCCCCCCACCGCCGGCTATGCCTCGTCGCCCCCTATATATGCAGCAAACACATCAGAACCACACCTATTAAGCTCTTACGCCCGCCTGTTCTGGTACAGATACCCCGACGCCAGCACCACCAACCACCGCAGCAACGCACCTTTGGCCCCCTTGGCCCCCAGCCCCACCAGGAACGCCAGCCAGTACCCCAGCCCCTTGACGACCGCCCCGTTCCGGTCAAAGTTGGGCTTCTTGCCCGTCATGCGCTGCATGAACCGCAGCCGGCCCCAGTCGTACGGCATGTAGCGCACGCGCAGCAGCGCGTCGGCCCACCCGGGCGTCTCGGCCACGGTGCGCTGGTGCGTGAAGCCGTCAAACGCCGCCTTGCCGTGCGTCGCGCCCATGCCGCTGTCGCCGACGCCACCGAACGGCACCGTGGCCACCGAGCCGTGGAAGTAGGCGTCGTTGAGCGTGGCGCCGCCCGACGTCATTTCGTTGAGGACTGGACAATGTCAGTATTTGGTAGTGGCAGCAGGGAGAGGAGACACATACCCTTGTTGTTCTCGGCCTTGGTGCCAAACGTGTACAGCGCCAGCGGCGTGCGGTGCACCGACGCGGCCACGGCCAGGGCCTGGTCGAGCGAGTGCACGGGGTAGATGGCAAAGATGGGCCCAAACGACTCCTGCTTCATCATGGCGTCGTCGAGCGAGTCGATGAGCACGGCCGTCGGCTCGATGAACAGCTCCGACTCGTCCAGCTCGCCGCCCAGCACAATCTTGCCGCGCGTCTCGTCCAGCATCTTCTTGAGCCGCTGAAAGTGCCGCGGGTTGACGATGCGCGCGAGGTCCGGGCTGGCCTTGGCGCCGCGCGGGAACATGTCCTTGTACGCGGCCTTGAGCTGCTCGATGAAGGCTTGGGTCGACGCCTTGTCGATGAGGACGTAGTTCTGCGACAGGCACACCTGGCCGGCGTTGAGGCACTTGCCCCACAGCAGGCGGCGGGCGGCCAGCTTGAGGTTGGCGTTCTTGGTGATGAAGGCCGGGTTGCGGCCGCCGAGCTCGAGGCACACGGGCGTGAGGGTCTCGGCGGCCTTTTTGGCGATGATGGTGCCGACCTGGGCGCTGCCGGTGAAGAAGATCTTGTCCCACTTTTCGTTGAGCAGGGCGTCGGTCTCGGGGATGGCGCCCGTGACGACGGCAAAGGCGTTGGGGTCAAGGCGCTTCTCAATCATGTCCTTGATGACCATGGCCGTGGCCGAGGACAGCTCCGAGGGCTTGACGACGGCGGTGCAGCCGGCGGCGATGGCGGCGACGAGCGGGTCGAGCACCAGCTGGACGGGGTAGTTGTAGGGGCCGATGATGAGCACGGCGCCGAGCGGCTCCTTCTTGATGCGGAACTTCATCATGGAGAAGGACGGCGGCACGATGGGAGCACCCAGCTTCTCATCCTTGGCGAACTTTTCGACGTTGGCAATCATCCACAGGCAGTGGTTCTTGACCCAGTCGATCTCGCTGAGGACGGCCTCGTACTCGGATTTGTGCAGGTCCTTTTGCAGGGCGGCGGCGAGCTCGGGCTTGTAGTCCTCGACGGCCCAGTACAGCTTGCGGAGCTGCGTGATGCGCCATTGCACGTTCTTTGTCTTGTGCGATCGGAACGTGGCGCGCGTGTTGCTGGCGACGGCGGGGATGACGTCGAGGGCCGTGGCGGCGTACGGGGCGATGACCTTGGCGGCCATGGTCGCGGATATCTGCTTGCGTCTGGTGGTGTGTTGGAGGTATCGAGTCGAGACTGGACTGGACCCGGGCACTATTCGGGGGCGAGGGGGGAGATGGGGAGGAGATGGAGGGAAAAAAGGGAAAAAAGAGAGGACAGAGAAAACAACAGCGGACGTTGTTCTCTTTTCGTGCTGGGAATCGCTGGGCAGCTCGGACTGCAACCCCTCGCTCGCATGGAAGCCGGAACCGCGTTGGCTCGTGAGAGCGTGGACGACGCCACGGAGCGGGAGCCGAGGCAAAGAAGAATCCGGCCTGCCAAGACGCCCTAACGTCGATCACGGATGGCGGGGCGGACCTCTCCCCTCTCCTCCTCTCCCCATCATCGCGACCGATCTGTTTCCCCGATTTGGTTATTTTGAAGGTGATGGCGATGATATGGATGGATGTCGTACAAGTGTTGGAATTTGAATGCTGGGGTTGTCACTTTTTAAATCCTCTCGGGCTCTCTCGTCAGCAACACCTGGAAGAGCCGCAGGATTCTGAATGATGCCAAGAAATGGACCCTCGAGTTGGTCAGCACTGAGACTCAGCAGCTGATGGAACTCTTCAGTCTCCAACCCGCCAATGCTCTTGAGACTCTGGACGAAGGGCCCGATGTGTCAATTCCATCTTCACACATACCAACCACCACGAACTGCAGCATTAGAGCTTCAACACGATGGACTCGTGTTCCCTGCAGAGGTTGAATGAGGAATTGGAGACATGGATGGCTTCCCCACACGCGGACAAGTTCCTGACAGGGCCCGATGTGCAGGGATACCGAGGTTCCCCTCGTCACCGTCACTCGTCCTGCATCTGATTTCCCCCATCTCTCAAACACCATGTCCATAGACAGCACCACCATCGTATTTGTACATGTGCCCTTGTTCTATTTCTACTATACACACATCATGTACACTGCCTCGCCCCGTGCCCGGGCAGGTAGGTTCTATGCAGGGCAGCCAGAGATGCTTCTCCTGGCTCTGATGCAATAGCAGAGCCATCCGAGCCCGTGCTGCATGCTTTCAGAATTACAACTGGGGAGGGATCGCCCAGTCGCCATGGACCTTCCATGTGTCTATCACCCTGAACTTCCCCTCAAAGCCTCTTCTCATCCCCAGCATAAACATGCTCTGGGATGAGCTCCGGCTTCACCTCGGGCTTGTCTTGCCGTACCGCCGGGATCGGGAGTTCCCTGGCCTTGTACACCTGTTTCCGCTGAGCCTCCAGCTCGGCCTTGCGCTCCTCGGTCAGCGTCCACTCGGCAGGGAACCGCAGCTTGCGCTTGAACTTGTGGTGCCTGGTATCCAGAGGAATATCCTGGAACCGCTCGGCGTTGGTCTGTTCCTGTCAGCAGGGCCCCTCCACCTCCGGACAAGACGCCGCCTACCTTGGCCGCCTCAATCAGCTTCTGCACCGTGTCGCCGAGGTACCGCTTGTTCTGCGCCTGGTGCTCGAACCGCTCGCAGCTCATCTTGACAATGTCCCGTTCCGGGTTGTACCTCGCGCCCGCCAGCTTCTTGAGCGCCTCCCGTTGCAGCTTGGACAGACCCTTCAAGTCGCTGGGGCTGAACTCGACCACCACCTTCTTGTCGGCCGGGTGGAACTCGCCCATGTACGTCGTGTACCGGAACCGCAGCACCTGGTCCTGCGCCGGCGGCTTAAACTCCCTGGCATACTCTGCTCCCGTCAGCCCTACCCACTCCCCCCTCCCAAAAAGACTTACTAGCCAGCAACGGCATCTCCCACACCACAATCCGCGCATACTGCCGCCCCTCCCTGTGCTCCTCCAGCTTGCCGTGCGCGTTGCTCAGAATATCATCCTCCTCCCACTCGTCCTCGCCGATCTCGTTGGTGACATAGTCCGGGTCGGGCTCGTTCTTGTTCCAGAAGCTCGCCGTCGGGCTCTTGCCCTTGATCGGCCGCGACAGCGGCGCGAGGCCGTCGTGGTACGGCATCTTGGAGAGGTCGCGCCCCCCCCCGTACTTGCGCTCGTAAAACTCCTCCATGCCCGGGTCGGCCGTGAGCTCCTTGTTCAGCCTCTCCAGCATCGTCCGCTCCTGGGGCTCCAGGTCCTTCTTCTTGAGCATCGTCGCCGTGGCCTCGGCGTACGTCGGGATGCCGAGCGACCCGTCGTCGCGGAGGCGGGCGGGGGTCGTCGAGAGGGCTCGTCGCAGCGGGCCGAGCGGCGCCCGGTTGCTGCTGCAGGTCCGGAGGCAGTGCCGGAGGGGGGTGGACGTGGCAGCCATCGCGGGGGGTTGTGGTGGGTGGTCGTCGTCGGGGGTGCCGGTCCGACGGTGGCATGCATCTCCAATTTTTTTGGCGGTGATGCGACGGCGGCCAATTGGTGCGCCACAGGGCAAGCCACATCTCGAATGCACCTCCACACTTTCCGTCTGCATGTACCCATGTACCACCCGATCCACATCCCCCGGTTAACGAATATCCACATCAACCCTGGTTCACTCATGTCACCCCCCCCCATCCTCACCACGACTCAACCCAAACCTCATCACCCTCCCACCACTCCCCCCACACCCACCACCACAATGAGCGAACCCCTCCCCCCCCACGCCCTAATAACCACCGGCGCCACCGCCTCCTTCCGCCCCCTCCTCCTCGAATCCCTCTCCCCCCCCTTCCTGACCACCCTCCTCACCCTCGGCTTCCGCTCCCTGACCCTGCAATGCGGCCCGGACCACGCCTTCGTCGCCTCCCTCCTCTCCACCCTCCCCTGCCCCTCCGACCTAACCATCACCTCCTTCGCCCTCACCCCGTCCTTACACTCCGAAATGCTCCGCTGCCGCGGCCACCGCGGCGTGCAGCGCCCCGGGGTGGTCATCTCGCACGGCGGCACGGGGACGATCGGCGAGGCGGTGCGCGTCGGGGTGCCGCTGGTGGTGGTGGCGAACTCGGGGCTGATGGATGATCACCAGAGGGAGGTGGTGGGGGAGGTGGAGGGGGGGGGGTGGGGGGTTGTTGGGGAGTTGGGGTACGTTTTTTTCTTCTTCTTCTTCTTCTTCTTCTTCTTCTTCCCGGGGTTTTTGTGGTGGTAGGGGACGTGGCTGACTGACTGACAGGCACTTGCACGAGGCGGTGCGCAGGGCGATGGAGATGGCGGAGGAAAGGGGGCTGGGGGAGCTGGGGCCGTATGTGCCGCCACCGTTCCCGGTGCCCGAGGAGGAGAGGGTGACGGTGTTTGATTGGGTTATGTTGGGGTGCTGGCCGGAGGAGAGGAGGAGGCAGGAGAGAGAAGGGGAGGTGTGGTGTGAGAGGGAGGGGGGGCAGAAGGTGTGAGGGGAGGTGGGCAAGGGCGTGGTTGAGGGTGATGGTGCTTTTGAGGTTTGGAGTTTGGGCAACGAGAATGGGGTTTACCTCCCCTGGCATACAGGACAGGCGTTTGGGAAACTTGGTACAGAATGAAGGTCCGGGGAGTTCGGGTTGTTCTTCTCTTTACAACAAGCAACTGTGGACGGCATCAGGGCTTTGGTTCTCCAGTCATACCAATGACTGGGAGTGTTAAATGACCGCATGTGACCTTGCTGGGACGGTGCCGATGAAAACAATCCAAATACCACTGGATGGGGAAGCCCATTTCAATACACCGGCGGGAAGACTGTCAAGGAAAGACCTGGATGACCTCACTGGCAAAAAGAAACCCCAATTCCCAAAGAAACCCCCCCAAAAGCTCTCCCCCCAGCCCACCCCATACTATGGAGGTGAGGTGGGGGGATACGAAGAGCCCCAGTTGAGAAGGGACTTTTACTTGCGGGGGTCGAACTCGGGGCCTCGGAGGGGGAGGGCTTGAATGGGGCCGCATACCCCCAACCTCTATTACCACTAGGCTAATGGGCCGGCGGTAGTCATCGAAGAGGGGGGTACTGGTGAAAGAACAGCGTTGGAATTGGGGTATATATATGGACGGGCGTGGGAGCAAACGGGATGGGGCGGCGAAAGGGACAGAGTTTGGCGGAGCTCCTCCGGACCGGTGACCAGCAGCGTACGTGTGGAGTGTTGTGTTCCGTAGCAGATGTGTCCCTTGCTCCAGTTCCCTCCAGCTGCGGGCCTGTTTGAACCCTGTGGACTTCCAGAGTCTTCAGTTGTCACGATGAGCAAGACAGATCACGAATTTGACACACTCAGAGAGAGCATCATGGCATTCATTCATAAACATCGTTTCTACCCCCTTCCAAGCCAGCGCTAATCCCCAGAGTCCATACCCGGGGCCATCTATTGCAACCCCTTCACCCCCCAAATCTTAACCGCCGCATCCCCCCCCGTGCTCGCCACCTTTTGATCCCCCTCGATCCACGCGACCCCATACACCCCGTCCTTGTGCGCATTCGCCGCCTTGACTCTGCTCCCCGGCTTCGCCAGACTCCACACAAACACATTCGTGTCCAGGGACCCGCTCACCGCGTGCGTGCCCGCCGCGTTCCACGCGATGCTCAGCACCCGCGCCGTGTGCGACGACCACCGGTCCGTCACCACCTCCCACGTCGCCGCGCTGTACACGACAATCTTGCCCGACGAGTTGCCGGCGGCGAGGTACTTGCCGTTGGTCGAGAACGACAGCGCCGACACCTTGGCCGTCGAGTTGCTGAGGCTCGCGGTCGGGGTGCTGCCGAGCTTGCCGCTGCCGTCGAGCTTGTAGATCTTGACCGAGTTGTCGTCGTGGCCGCCGACGGCGACAAAGGGGCCGACGGCCGCGATGGACGAGGGGGTGTAGTCTGTGCGGATCTCGCCGACGAGCTTGTCCTGGAGGTAGACGGCGAGGCCGTCGTTGAGGGCGACGATGACGCGGCCGTCCGATGTCGCGACACCCTTGGGCTGCGAGCTGAGCTTGATGGGCGAGCCGACAAAGGTGCCGGCTTGTTCGTCGACGGTCCGCAGGGTGTCGTCCCAGGCCACGCTGTACGTCTTGCCCGACTCCGACGTCAGCTGCGTCACTTGGTTCGAGTGAGGCTGGCCGTCCACCACGGTGCTGATACCCTTGGTGACGTCCCAGCTGCAGATCCTGCCGTCGAAGCTGCCGGTGAGCAGAGTCTTGCCGAGGGCATCCGACCCGATCCCCATCGACGTGATGCTCTTGTTGTGCCCCTGAACCACCTTGAACGGCTTCTCGCTCCCCTCCTTGAGATAGTTGAGGTCCCCGCTCAAGCTCAGGCTGATAATCAGCCCATCGGTCCTCCCCTGCGGCCACACCACGCCAACCTGCTGGTCCGGAACACTAACCGCCCCCTCCTCGCCCACCCGCCACGACTGGACACACTTCCCCGCCTCCACATCCCACACCCTCACCGTCTGGTCCGCGCTCGCCGTCACAAACCGCTTCGAGTCCTTCGCCCAGCTCACGGCAAAGATACTCCCCGTATGCACCCCCTCCCCCACCTCCCTCGTCGGCTCCCCCGTCTTCCCATCATACAACTGAATCCTCCTATCCGCGCCAACCGTCACCAGCACACTCCCATCCGGACTAAACGCGGCGCCCAGCACAAACCCCTTGTGCACCGCCGCCTTGGTCGCAAACTTGAACGGCGCGCCGTGCAAGAAGCACATGGCCCCGTCATCCGACACCGTCGCGGCCCGCAGCGGCCGCTGCTGGCGGATCGCCACGGCGTTCACCACCTTGCTGTGGCCGCTGACCTCGCCCACGCTGTTGCCGCTGTCGGCCGTGATGCAGGCGCCGAAGCGCTCGCGCCCGTCGCCCACGGCGATCAGCCGCTGGCTGTCGCCGTCCCACGCCACGTCGGCGATGCGCCCCGAGATGATGGCGTACTCGCCCTTGGTGTTGACGGCCTCGACAGCGTCCCACACGCGCACCTGGCCCGAGACGTCGCCCGAGGCGACGTAGAAGCCCGAGGGGGAGAAGCGCGCGACAGTGGTGGTGGTGGTGTGGCCTGTGTATTGCTTGCACTGCGAGGGGGAGTCGATGGAGCGGAGGAAGATGGATTTGCCGGACTGCGTGGGGGGGGGGTTGTCAGCGAGGGTCAAGATGGGAAAGGGGCAGGGAGAGGGTCTCACGGCGTAGGCGATGCGCTCGCCCTTGGGATCGCACGAGAGCTGTGTTGGCTGGCCCCGCGTCGTGGCGGGGCTGGCGGCGAGGATCTGCTGGATCTCGATGGACATGGCTGGGGGGTGGACGCTAATTCTGGAGAGGTGAAAAGTAAAATGTCCAGGTTAAGTTGTGATCGAGGTGCCAATGTAGGAAAAGGGTCCGGAAAGTTGGGAGCTTGCCTGCCTTGCCTGAGCTCCTGGTCCCCCCTGAGGGGTGGGCAATGTGGGGTAGTGGGGCACTTGTCAACGGGCAGTGATGCAACCACGGCAACCCCCTGTGCGAATAGTCAGTGCTGGGTGAAGTACTCGGGGTTAGGGTTGAATTGTGTAAGTCACGAAGAGGCCGATCAAGAACTGAGGATCAGCATCAACTGGAGTGGGCGGTTGAGTGAGTGATGTGACAGTGGATTCTAAGAGAGACGCAAGACAGTATGGGGGGGGGGAGGTGTGGGTGATCAATATTTGAAGGAAATACTAGAATCTCGACATTGTTGACTCTGCTGTCCGAAACAGACTGAGTGTGAGGACAATGGGAGTAATGAGAGGGGAGAAGTCGAGGGCCGCTGACGTACAAGCTCAAGAGCAGTCACAAAACGAAAAGAACTTTAAAATACAAAATATATCTCCAACATGAAAAAGGGGTATCTCAATCTGGGACAGAGCACCAGTCTCCCCATGAGAACGGTCTCAAAGGACTGCTAAGCCATTTCTCACCTCAAGTGAACAAAAGAAACCAACTCCTCCCATCCAACATGTTCTCATCCCTCCAAACCACCACCTACCCCCTCCCATTCACATCCGGCCCCTCCACCCACTGCCTCCTCATATTCCACGCACTAATCTCACTCCTCGTCTCCTGCCCGCTCAGCCTCTCCCCATCAAACCTCACCAAACCCTCCCCATCCCCAATCATCCCCTCAATCCTCCCATCGCCCAAAAACCGAATATAGCTCCCATCCGGCTCCTCGTCCCCAAACCGCCGGTACCCTGTCGAATCATTCTCACCCCGCCAGTCAAAAAAGAACATATCATACGACGACTGGTACGGGCGCTCATTGAGACGAATAATACCGCGGAAGAACCCTCCAACGTCAAACGACCCCCAGAGCGCGTTCCCGTCCAGCGTCAAGACCAACCCCGAGTCCATCTGGTTCCAGTCGGTGATGTCGATCGCGTACCGGCCGTTCAGCAGGCCCAGAGGAGGGAGGCTGTGGGGTAGGTCGTCCTCCTGAGAGCCGGGGTAGGGCGGCGGGGGGTCGTCAAAGCCGAACTCGGGTTGAGGAGGTCCGTTGAAGAACTGGGGGGTGTGGGCGACGCCGGCGGAGTGGAGACGGCCGCCGCGTCGGGCGCTGGCCTCGAGAGGGCATGAGGCTGAGGCTAGGGGACCGCCGCGTCGGGCGGTCTGCTTGCGAGGGGTGGGCTCGGGAGGGGAGGAGGGTGGCTGGCGAGCGGATGAGGTCGGCAGCCAGCCACGGCTCCGACGGGCTGTCTGTTTTGTTCTCGGGGCGCTCGCTGGTGCAGCCCCGAAGACGGGACTGGACTCTCGCTTGGGCGTCCAGGAGTACGAAGTGCTTGTCGGCTGGGGTTTGGGTAAGGCACCTGTGAAAACTGGAGCCGCATCCTTGCTGGGCGTCCAGGAGTATGAGGTAGGGGTCGGCTTGGTAGTCGGAGCTTTGGCCTTTGCAGGAGCCTTTGGCTTTGGCGCCGCTGGCTCGGTCTTGACCGTCTTGGCCTTCTTGGCCGCGGGTGCTGGGGAAGCCGAAGAAAACGAGACGTTCCCACCGGCGCCAACGGCGAGGTTGAGGCTGATGTTGATATTGGTCCCGGGCTGAGGTCCGTCATCGGCCTTTCGCTTCTTTGATGCCTTGGGGGCGGCCGGCTCGGACTGCTTCTTCAGAGCCTGTTTGGCCTCGCGCTCGCGCTTGATCCACTCCTTCCTCAAGTCGGCCTCGATCTTTGCGATGTGGCCGGGGACGGCGAGGTGGCCCTTGGAGACGGACTCAAAGAGACGCATCTTGGCGGTGCCTTTGGTCTTGGAGGGCGGCAGGCCATAGTGTAGCAGTTGGGCCTCGTACCAGTGGGCTGGACGGTTCTCGGACGTGTCAAAGTGCGCCTTGAGCTCGGGGAGGGTGGCGCGTCGGTGACGGTTGTGGCCCGAGGCTTCGACGTTGAACTCGCCCGCATAAGACCAACACTCCCGGACGACAGGCGGTGCGATTGACATGTTGCCAATATGGGGGGTGTGTCTTTTTGTCTTGCGGGCGAAAAATGGCAGAGTCGCGGGTAGGTTGGTAGTTGAGGAGGTGGGAGTTGGGAGTTGAGGCCAAAGATGGGCCGTACTTCGTACGAAAGCGAATCTCAACAAAGGGTGATGTTGGCCGCGAAGAGGGACATCAAGCCAACATCAAAGCAGAAAGTTTTGGCCGAGGGCATTCGCAGGATGGATTGTTTGTTCAGCGGTTGCCAGGTGGGAGATGGGGTGGTCCTCGGTGATGACCCAAGTGGGGGACCACTGGAGCAGACAATCTCACAAAAGACCATCTCCTCCATCCAATAATCTCGGACCTCCGAGCTACCACCGAGAGCAGCGACGACAGCTTGGGGTGAGGCCGATTGGGCACCAAGTGAAAAAAGAAAAGACAAAGGATTCCATCCCACCCCCATGGTCAAGTCTTGGTATCCTCTCGCCCTGCGTCACCTTTTCGTCACCAGCCCAGGTCAGGGACCTCGACCCGACTCTTGAATACACTCCAGTCCTTGGTTTGTTTGTTCGCGCGAGATATTCAAGACACTGGCTATAGCCATAAGCCTATTGATGAAGGGTCTAAAGTTGTATGAAGCTGGACGCCGATGATTGAACTTGAACCAACTCGGCCTTGCTAGGAGGAATCGGTCCTCGCTGTCTTGGCGGGAGGTGTCGCGGAACAAACAAACCATTATTGGATTGTATTCACAGCCCAAGGCCGTAAAATCCCCTCGTCAGAAGGTGATCTTGATCTGAATTGTAGTTTGTCTCTTTGCCTCGAGTCGAGACGAAGTTCGAGAACGTCAGGACGCTTGGCAGACAGCTTTATCTTATCTGAAAGCGGGGACACGGGGAATGACAACCCTGGCGCATTGATACGCCCACCCCCCACTCGTTACAAGCCTGCCTCCAACTTTATTCGCGTCCGGCCTCGTCACTTCAACAAGCACCAGACTCTCGGCTCTTTCAGTTCACCCTCTTCAACTCGTACAAACAAACCAGGACGTTCATCACCGGTACGTTTGCCCTCTTGTCCTTAACCCGGACCTACCGTCCCTACAAAGCTCCCTGTCGACGCCCCTCGACGCGACCAACCTCGTCGCGTAGACCGCGTCGTGGCATCTGGCATCGCTAACCTCTTCCACAGACACGGCACCACACCTCGCACCCCATCCACAACCCACACAGACGGTCGCCATGTCGTCCCCAAAGGCCGAGGAGAAGCCGCACGAAGAGTCGGTGCGGGAGCACGGCGAGGGCGAGGAGGGAAATGACGAGGTGCGCAAGGCCACCGCCCGGCCCGCATGCAAAAGACGGAACGAGGAGCTGATTCTGGGCCCTACATAGGAAGAGATCTCGGCGATGAAGCGCCGCGTGGCCGAGATGGAAGAGGAGGCGGCCAAGCTCCGGGAGATGCAGGCGTCGCTGGACCAGGCCCACCAGGACCTCAGCAGCGACCCCAAGGAGGACGTCGACAGCCGGAGCATCTTTGTCGGAAACGTCGACTACTCGGCGTCGCCGGAGGAGATCCAGGCGCACTTTCAGAGCTGCGGCTCCATCAACCGCGTGACGATTCTCCTGGACAAGTTTACGGGACAGCCGAAAGGGTGGGTTGAGACACGCTAGATTGCAGGGACAGGGACTGACTGAGCATCGCAGATACGCCTACGTCGAGTTTACGGAACCGAGCCTCGTCGCCCAGGCGCTGGTGTTGAACGAGAGCGTCTTCAAGGGACGAAACATCAAGGTGGTCCCGAAACGCACAAACATCCCGGGCATGTCTAGGGGCGGCCGCGGCGGACGGGGCGGGTTCCGGGGACGGGGCGCGTTCGGCGGAAGAGGCTTCACCCCCCGGGGGGGAGGATACCGCGGTGGATACCGCGGACGGGGCCGAGGCTTCACGCCGTACTAGGTGCACGTTTTTGGACAGGTATGGGGGGGGAGCTGGTCTGGAGTCGGAAACATGATGGCGACTTACCAGGGCTCGTGCTCGGAATAAGTTGTCGTGTAAGATACGGGCCAGGGGGTCAGTCATCAGGAAGGAGAAGATTGCTATTGTACGTTTCTGCGCGGCGTCCCGGGGTACTACAGGAAAACCGGAAGAGTGGATCAGCGCCGGGCGCCGAGTGAAGACACGGCCGAGGTGCGCCGGGTCATATGGCCGAATCGATTGGTTCGTGCTCAGCGTTCCTCTTGTCGAGGCTGCTTATAGCTTCCTCAACGTTTAATTTTTGTCAAGCGCTGCCATTTCGCCTTTTCTCTTATGATGCGTTGGAAATATCACATAGAATAGGATAGGCGTGTGATGATGGCCGGCGGCACGGGGGGCACTTAAATAGTACAGGACACCGAAAATAGCCCTTGGGAAGCATTCTCACGATTCATCATGACCCAGGCCGTCTCTCCGCAGACGGGTCACTTTTCGGGTCAGAGCAGTGTCGCAGTCGCCAGCCGTGCCGTAATACTTGCTGCTATAGCAAAAGCTTGTGTCTGTTGGGCCTGCCTACATAGTAATTAACCAACGGGAAAATAGTCGATGTCGGATCAACCCCTCGAGATCCGAGACAGTTGTTGTTGTCAAGTGGAGAAATGGTGAACAAAGATACCTGGTTCCCAGAGATCGAAGGACGGGAGCCCAGGCATCGCCAAGTTCGCTCGCACAGACCAGTCTGGGCACTGGACTCTGGGCCCTGGGGGGCAGTTGGGAACTGAACCCCACCATGATGATGACTTTGCTGATTGTCATCCGGACCAGAGTCGGGCGAAGAATGACACGGATACATTTGTAATGTGCGTATAATCGCAGTGGTCTTGTCCGCCAAATCGGCTTGAAATTTCAACAGTTATTTGTATGCGATTACAAGGCACGATCGAGAGGCAGCCCACTCACACACTTGATACCGTGTGAGGGGTGGGAATCGCGCACGGTAGACATGATGGCGCCCCTCCTCGAGCCCCCTCCAGAGGTCGGGTGGTGTTGATGATGATGGCTACGGCACAGCTCGAGTGCTTGTCTTTTGTGACGGTGGGAGAGTGGAAAGTAGCTCCATTTGCCCGGTCAACTTGCTCGGAGCTCGTGAGAGAGTTGGTCCATATCCAAGCAGCGGGTGCCCATCTGGGCGCTGTCACTCAGCCCAGGGGACTCGGGAGACAAGAGTTTCATGCTCTCGACTTGCATGCAAGTTCAAGCTTTGCCGCCCGTTGGCTCCCGTAGCTCATTGTCGCTACACATTTTGGGATGCTGGATAGTGGCAGCCTGTCATTTCTGGGGAGCACCCGAAGCACCCCTTTTCCAGCACCTTCCCCTCCTGGTGTTCTTTGCTGGGTAGCCGGCAGGAGGTGTACTCCGTGCGCGACGCGCCTGTCAGACATGGCAGCCTGGATCCCCTCGTCCCCTCGTCGGAGTCCCTCGTCCCTCGTCCCCTCCAAACCTGCTCATCAGGCGATGGGATGCGCTGTTGAGTATGTTTCGTCAGTGACCTCCAACTTTTGGACAAACACCTCATCGCTGCTGGCCAAGCCCGCTGCTGTCTGTCCGTCTCTGTCCCAGCTGTCACTGCCGTCCAGCAGCGACCCGAACCCTCGATCCTGGCAGAGACCGCCCTGCAGTGTCATTGTCGAGTATATTTTTTTGGCATGTTTTATGTTCGTGGAGTCTGGGACATTGCATCTGGAAACCTGCCCGGACTTTGGTAGCATCTCGGCGACCTATCGCCTTGCCGTGGCTGGTCGAGACGGATAACCGCCGCCGTTCCCGTTCGCCTGGCGCTCCTGCTTCTCCTGCCCACTCCAGCAGTCCAGCAGTCCAGTCCCTGACGAGACTCCAAAGCGGGGGGACCGGCAGCACAGCCTCAGCCCGCCCTTCGCCTTCGCCTTCGCCTTCGCCTCTGCCTTGGACCTCCACCTACCTACAGACAGCACCACCACCACCACCACCACCACCACCACCGAGCACACCCCGAATCCATCAGCCAGCCCGGTCGCCTGGCTGCGCATCGTGCATCCTGCATTCCCCGACAACGACTCCAAACAGGTCCCGTCGACCCATCCAAGTCATCGTCTATTGACCCCCAGCCATCATCGACCGCTCGCTTCCTTCGTCCGACGACAGCGTCACCCCCGGCCCACTACCCGCTCGCTGCTCGCTGCCCAGCCCAGCGACACCCGACCAAACCCAGCATCATCCCATCCCAGCTATCCGGGCCGGTCGCCAGCATTGGTCCCCGCCACAGGATAGACCGCCTCCCGCCGGTGTGGTGAAAGGACTACTCGACCGCCCGTCGAGTCCCGCTCCCAGTCCGTCCGGCCCGTAGTCGCACCACCATGGCCTCCAACAGTCGCGCCGCTCCGGGGCCGTCCGGGTATGTTTCGATCCCGTCTCCTCCTTGTGCTTGCCCGGATGAGAATACTGACCGATTCCGATAGCCAGCCGAACCTCCGCGTCACGAGTAAACCCCCTCATCCCTTGCGCCCTCTCCCGGCCAGCCCCTCCGCCCGATTGCTAACCCGAACCCAGTCATCGCGGCCGACGGTCTATACAAGAGAGATGTTTTTCGTATGCACCCCTCCACCTCATGTCAAGCCACCCGGAGCGTCACTAACCGTCGCCTTCAGGATACCCCGACCCATTTGCTGTTGCGACGGTCAACGGCGAGCAGACCCAGACCACCCAAGTAACGCGAAAGACGCTCAACCCATACTGGAATGAACAGTTTGATTTGTGCGGCCCCCTCCCTTGCTGGAAGCTCCCTGGCGTACACTAACAGGCCCCAGCACGGTGAATGAAGACAGCATCCTCGCCATCCAAGTGTTTGACCAGAAGAAGTTCAAGAAGAAGGACCAGGGCTTTCTCGGGGTTATCAATATCCGCGTGGGCGATATTATCGAACTAGCGCCTGACGCTGACGGTAAGGGACTCGGCGTCTTCTGATGTGCCCCCGTGCTGACCTAGACCGTCTCCAGACCAGATGCTCACTCGTGACCTGAAAAAGTCGACGGATAACTTGGTAGTGCACGGAAAGCTCATCATCAACCTCTCAACCAACCTGTCGGTGCCCAAGATCGCACCGCAGCAACAGCAGCCGTCGCAGCCGTCGGCCTCATCTTCGAGACCCTCCCTCCTCGCCCCGCAGACATCGACGACCGCCAACGGTGACAGACCCGCCGACCGACCTTCCTCGGCCATGTCGGGCCCCGGCCCTGCTCCTAATGGGACCCTTGGTGCCGGTGCGCAGCTGACGATCCCCCACCGCCCAGCGAGCTTGGCGACCAACTCATCATCGGCGGGGGCTCCCCCCGCCGCCCCGCCCCTGAGCGTAAACGGCACGGTGCACGCGCGGCAGCAGAATGCCAGCACGCTGAGCCCCTTTGAGGATGCTCAGGGACGGCTACCGGCGGGCTGGGAACGACGCGAGGACAACCTGGGCAGGACGTATTATGTGGACCACAACTCAAGGACGACGAGCTGGAACCGACCGACGGGTCCCACGGGCGCCGCCGAGAACCGCATCCAGGAGGCGAACACGCAGGTGGAGAGACAGAGACACCAGAACCGGACGCTCCCCGAGGACCGCACCGGCGCCAACTCGCCCACGCTGCAGGGAACGGCCACGACGCCACCACCGGCGGCCTCTGCGGGACCGAACGCGCCCGGCGCCGTGGTGCACAACACCGGGGCCACGAGTGCCGGCACGGGCGAGCTGCCTCCGGGGTGGGAGCAGCGGTGGACGCCAGAAGGACGGTCGTACTTTGTGGACCACAACACGCGCACAACGACGTGGGTGGATCCCCGGCGCCAGCAGTACATTAGGATGTACGGTGGCCAGAACAACCCCCAGGGCAGCATCCAGCAGCAGCCCGTGTCGCAGCTCGGCCCCCTGCCAAGCGGGTGGGAGATGCGCCTCACCAACACGGCGCGGGTGTACTTTGTGGACCACAACACCAAGACGACGACGTGGGACGACCCACGACTCCCGTCGTCGCTGGACCAGAATGTGCCGCAGTACAAGCGCGACTTCCGGAGGAAGCTCATCTACTTCCGGTCGCAGCCGGCGATGCGCATCCTCTCTGGGCAGTGCCACATCAAGGTCAGGAGAGCGCACATCTTTGAGGATTCGTTCGCCGAGATCTCGCGGCAGTCGGCGACGGATCTCAAGAAGCGGCTGATGATCAAGTTTGACGGCGAGGACGGCCTCGACTACGGCGGTCTCTCGCGCGAGTTCTTCTTCTTGCTGTCGCACGAGATGTTCAACCCCTTTTACTGCCTGTTCGAGTACTCGGCGCACGACAACTACACGCTGCAGATCAACCCGCACTCGGGCATCAACCCCGAGCATCTCAACTACTTCAAGTTTATCGGGCGCGTGGTGGGTCTGGCCATTTTCCACCGCCGGTTCCTGGACGCCTTCTTCATTGGGGCGCTCTACAAGATGGTGCTCAACAAGCCAGTGAACCTGGCCGACATGGAGGGCGTGGATGCCGACTTCCACCGGTCGCTGCAGTGGATGCTGGACAATGACATTACGGATGTGCTGGAGCAGACGTTCTCGACGGACGACGAGCGGTTCGGCGTGACGACGGTGGAGGACCTGATTCCCAACGGGCGCAACATTGACGTGACGAACGAGAACAAGAAGGAGTATGTGGATCTCATGGTCAAGTGGAGGATCGAGAAGCGCATCGCCGAGCAGTTCCAGGCGTTCAAGGAGGGGTTCCACGAGCTCATCCCGCAGGACCTCATCAACGTGTTTGACGAGCGCGAGCTGGAGCTGCTGATTGGCGGCATCGCCGAGATTGACGTGGACGACTGGAAGAAGCACACGGACTACCGCGGCTACACGGAGTCGGACGAGGTGATTCAGTTCTTCTGGCAGACGATACGGTCGTGGGACGGCGAGCAAAAGTCGCGGTTGCTGCAGTTCGCGACGGGCACGTCGCGCATTCCGGTCAACGGATTCAAGGATCTGCAGGGCAGCGATGGCCCGCGTCGGTTTACGATTGAGAAGGCCGGCGAGATTGGCAACCTGCCCAAGGCGCACACCTGGTATGTAATCCGGAGGGTTTATGGTGGATGAGTGTGAGTGCTAACCAGCTCAGTTTCAACCGCTTGGACCTGCCGCCGTACAAGAACCTGGAGATGCTCCAGTCGAAGCTGACGGTTGCCGTAGAGGAGACCATGGGCTTCGGGCAGGAGTAGGCGGTTTGCATATTGTTTGACGGCGCAGTCTGTACATAGATGGAGCAACCAGTTTACGACTCGGTGGAGGCCAGGCGAGGCAGTCCTGTGAGGAGCCACGATGACAGTTGCCACTCGAGGGCTCGCCCGCCTGTCTGGATGGTGTGCGAGACGGCGGTCTCTTTGCAATGTGTTGGGTGCGCGTGCTTGGCCCCAGGGTTCTGGTATGACAAGTATAGGGCTTCTACCCGCGGACCTTTCCGACGTGGGCGTGCTGGAGGATATGTTACGGCGCGCCCGAGTTGACGTCGACGGCCCGGGGGTGGGGAATGACAGTGACAGTTGGCAATGGCAATGCAGGCATTGGGCGTTTGATGAACTTGGAACTTGGATGGGCGGTGGTGTGATGTAGATAGTAGCCACGACACGGTACTCATGGGCACAAGAAGAGCGGACCGACCCCTTTTCAATTTTTGTTATTATGATGATGGAACCAGTCCATATTCTAGATGATTTTTGGTATTTATTCTCTTGTTTGTTGCCTTTGTTTGAGCTGTCGTGTTGCCGAGGGGATTTGGTGTTGATCGACTGTGCAGATGTGAGGTGTTTGCCGAGAAGATAAGAGAGGGGGGTAAGTCGGGAGAGGGGGAGGAGAGGTAGTTTGCCTTTCTTCACTGTTCCCCGTCTGTATATCGAGATTCCAGCCCAGAATATTTCTTGAGGGAATACGGACAGGATACTTCCTCGAGTCGGTACGTCTTCTCTCTTTAACTCTTCTGCCATTCTCAACTGCCGGGTCCCTCACCCAACACAGCAACCCCCCTCACACCGCAACTCACTCACCCACTCACTCACCACCACCATTCACCAACCTTACCACCCCCAGACTCAACAGCAAAAGAAAAGGAAAAAGAAAAGGATGGTCTCCCAGGCCATCACCTTCCTCCTCTGGTGGGGCCTTCGCCTCTCCCTCGTCGTCGGCTGCCTCGCCGTCGTCTTGCGCTCCTTTCAACCACAACAACACCCCCTTTCCCAGGACCTCACCCCAAAAACAAACACCACCAAAACAATCTGCTACCAGGGCATCCGCCCCTCCTCGCGCTCCCCCACCATCCCCGACGCCTGCCTCGTCGTCGACCCCGCCACCGGCCTGTTCACCAGCGACGTCGTCCCGCGCTCCGAGGTCGACGGCGCCGACGGCGTCGAGCTCAGGGACGGATACGTCCTCCCCGGCCTGTGGGACGGCCACGGCCACCTCCTGCAGTACGGCGAGTTCCTGCACTCGGTGGATCTCTTCGGGGCCACGTCGCCGGCCGAGGTGCGGGAGCGCGTGGCGCGGTACCTCGAGGGCAAGCCGCCTGGGGTAGGCGGCAAGGGGGAGTGGATTCGCGGCGTGGGATGGGATCAGATGGTCATGGGGGGGATGCCGAGTGCTGTGAGTCTTCCCTCCTGTGTAGGTGTCCGGGGTGCTGATGACAGCAGGCCATGCTCGACGACGACCCCCGCCTCCGCGGCAAGTTCATGATGCTCGACCGCGTCGACGTGCACTGTACCTGGGTCTCGCCCGCGGTCCTGTCCCTCCTGCCCTCCCCGCTCCCCCCCTCCGTCCCGGGGGGGGAAATCGTCCGCCACCCCGGGCCTGGCGTCTTCTGCGATAACGCCATGGACCTGGTCGTCCCGCTCTGGCCGAAACCCACCGCGTCCCAAAAGCGCCAGTTCCTCGCCTCGGCCACGAAAGCCCTCCACGCCGTCGGCCTCGTCGGCATCCACGACGCCGGCGTCCAGCCCTCCGACCTCACCCAGGTCTACGCCACCACCCCCCTCACCCTCCGCATCTACGCCATGCTCGAATGTCCCACCCGCAACACCTTCTGCCCGTCCCTCCTCCGCCACCTCCCGCCCCCCACCCCGTACCTAACCATCCGCGCCGTCAAGCTCTTCGCCGACGGCGCCCTCGGCTCCTGGGGCTCCGCCCTCCTCTCCCCGTACTCCGACCGCCCCTCCACCTCCGGCTCCCTCCTCCTCAACGCCACCTTCCTCACCCACCTAACCAAATCCTGGTCCGCCCCGCCCGTAAACTTCCAAGTCGCAATCCACGCCATCGGCGACCGCGCCAACCGTCTCGCCCTCGACGCCATCGCCGCCGCCCTCGCGGATCTGTGTCCCGACCGCCCGGCAAGGGAGTGTCAGGAGACACACCGCTTCCGCATCGAACACGCGCAAATCATCCACCCGTCCGACCAGGCGCGGATGCGCAACCTCGGCGTGGTGCCCAGCATCCAACCCACCCACGCCACCAGCGACAGTGCCTACGCTGAACGCCGCCTCGGGAGGGAGCGGACCCGGACCTCGGCGTATCGCATGCGCAGTCTCCTCGACCTGGACCCCGTGTTCGGGAGTGACTTTCCCGTGGAACCGCCTAGTCCGTGGGCGGGGGTGTATGCGGCTACGACGAGAAGGGATCCTAAATCCCCCCCGGTTGCGCCGCCCGGGGACGGCGGGGAGGGGGAGGGGTGGTATGTGGAGGAGGCGGTGGGGGTGGAGGACGCGCTGGCGGGGTTTTTGGAGGGCGCGGCGAGGGGGGGGTTCATGGAGGGGAGGGCGGGGGGGATTAGGGGGGGGATGTGGGGGGATTGGATTGTGTTGGGGGGGGCGGTGGAGGGGGTGGAGGGGGAGGGGTGGAGGGGGGTGAAGGTGGAGGAGACGTGGGTGGGGGGGAGGAGGGTTTTTAAGAGGGGGGAGGGGGAAGGGGAGGGGGTGGTGGGGGAGTTGTAGGGGTGTGGTGGTGAGAGGAGGACATGGGATCCGGTTAGGGGGGTGTAAACAAGAGGGATATGGACGTTGCCGCGGCACATTACATGGCGAAGTACGACGGGTGTTTGGGTCTGTGTTGACCGTACAAGAGGGGAAAAAAGGGTTATTGCCGAACAAATACACCCGGTATTAATGGCATACATGTCCCAAGGTGTAGACGCGGCCCCATGATGCACTTCCTTGTGGGTAGGTAGCAGCCCAACACACTCCAGCCCTGCTTGGTTTGTTTGTTAGCGCGAGACCTCTTGCCAAGGAGGCGATGCCTACATGACATGAGCGGACGCCTCCAGTTCCGACTTGAGGGCCTGGTCTGCAAAAATATAGGTATCCAGTTCCACCACCAAGGCCTCTCTTGAACGGTTTCCGGCCTTGGCTGGCACCTCACATGTCTCGCGCTAACAAACAAACCAGTATTGGATTGTACTGGTGACTTGAGCGAGACTAAAAGTGACCGGATCAATATCCAGTCATACCGACGTCACATCTCCGTACCCGTCCGTACACTGCATCAGTCACCCCTCGTCTCGAAACTCTCGACAGAACACAAAATCAAACCCTTGCCATTGTGCTAGCACCCGTCTATATCTTGTTGCCCACCGACCCAAGCCAGCGCCATGTGTTAAAACACGCACTTTTTTACCCATGCTCCCTCACTCCGTCGCTCGCTCCCGCTCCCGCTGTGAGTTGATCGCAGATGATGCTCCCTAGAATGCCCAGTAACCCAAACCCCTCTGATGCTAAACAAAAAAACCTAGAAAAGCCCGTCAATCTCCCCCGTCTCCGGGTCCACGTCGACGTTGAGGAAGCCCGGCGCCGTCGGCAGCCCGGGGATCGTCTGGATGTCGGCCGCCAGCGCGTACAGGTACCCCGCGCCGGCCGCCATGCGCACGTCGCGGATCGGCACCGTGAAGCCCGACGGCGCGCCCTTGAGCTCGGGGTCGTGGCTGAGCGAGTACTGCGTCTTGGCGATGCAGATGGGCAGGTTGCCGAACCCCTGGCGCGTGTACGTGTCGACCTTTTGCTGCGCGAGCTCGCTGAACTCGACGGCGGCCGCGCCGTACATCTCGCGCGCGATCTTCTCGATGCGCTCCTGGACCGTGCCGTCGAGGCTGTAGAGGAGCTTAAAGTCCTTGGGCTTCTCGGCCGCGGCGATGATGCCGCGCGCGAGGTCGACGGCGCCCTTGCCGCCCTCGGCCCAGTGGTTGGCCATGATGGCGTCCTCGGCGCCGGCCTTGATGGCCTCCTCGCGGACGACGTCGACCTCGGCGGGGGTGTCGGTGGAGAAGCGGTTGATGGCGACGACGACGGGGACGCCGTACGACTTGGCGTTGGCGACGTGCTTGGCCAGGTTGACGCAGCCCTTGCGGAGAATCTCGACGTTCTCCTGCTTATACACGGGGTCGAGGGGCGCGCCGGGGGAGATGGGGGGGCCGCCGCCGTGCACCTTGAGGGCGCGGATCGTGGCCACGACCACGACGACGTCGGGAACGAGGCCTGAGGTGCGGCATTTGATGTTGAAGAAGCGCTCGCCGCCCATGGTGAAGTCGAAACCGGCCTCGGTCACGACAAAGCCGGCCTTGGAGGAGTGGTCCTCATCGGGCTCGGTGCCGGCCAGCTTGAGCGCCATCTTGTCGGCGAGGATCGAGCTGTTGCCGATGCTGATGTTGGCAAAGGGGCCGGCGTGGACAAAGACGGGCGTGCCTTCGAGGGTTTGCATCAGGTTGGGCTTGATGGCGTCACGCATCAGGGCAGTCAGAGCACCACCGGCACCGATGTCGTCGCAGGTGACAGGGTTGCCACTGCGAGAGCTGGCAACGACCATTCGGCCGAGACGCTCGCGCATGTCGGCGAGGCTCGTGCTGAGGGCGAGAATGGCCATGCACTCGCTGGCTACCGAGATGTCGAAGCCCGTCTGCCTGCTGTGGCCCTTTTCGGTGGGCGCATTTCCGGCAATGATGCCGCGCATGTGACGGTCATTGACGTCCAGAACTCGCTTCCAGGTGATGGTATCGGGGTCGATATCGAGACGGGCAAAACGACGAATCTCGTCCTCGGTCAGCGAGGCGGGGTCCGTCTTGTCGATGCCCAGCTTCTTCAGCCGGCGAAGCAGGACTGGCGAGAAGAACTTCTTTCCATCCTTGACGGGCACAAGCCGCCTGTACAGAGGAGCGTCCTTTTGTGTGGCTTCATGGAACATGCGGGTATCCAGGGCGGCCGCGAGCAGGTTGTTGGCAGCAGAGATTGCGTGGATGTCACCCGTCAGATGGAGGTTAAAGTCATCCATGGGAATGACCTGGCTGTAACCGCCACCGGCGGCACCTCCCTTGATGCCAAAGGTTGGCCCTTGGCTTGGCTGACGGACGTTGGCGAATGTGAGGCGGCCAAGGTGGGCACCGAGAGCCTGGGCGATGCCCATGGTAGTGGTGGACTTGCCCTCGCCGAGGGGAGTGGGGGTGATACCGGTGACTACAACATAGCGACCATTGCGGCGGTGGTCCAGACGCTTGATGATACCCAGATCAACCTTGGCCTTGTAGGCGCCATATGGTTCCAATTCGGACGGGGAGATGCCAACCTCCTTGGCGATCTGAGAGACATGCTTTGGTGCCTGTGCCCGGGAGATGGCGATATCTGAAGGGACGGGGTCCAGCAGCTTCACGGGAAGCGGCACGATGCGGCGCTGCTTCTGGGCGTTGAAAGATTGTGTCGTGGCATCGACAACATTCTGGAGAAGCATGGCAACCGTCATGGGGCCCACGCCGCCGGGGACGGGCGTGATAAAAGAAGCCACCTGGGATGCTGACTCAAAGTCGACATCGCCCACCAGCCGGGAGCCCGACTTCTTGGTCGCATCGGGAATGTAGTTGGTGCCAACATCGATGACCACGGCGCCCTTCTTGAGCCACTCACCCTTGACAAAGCCCGGTTGACCAATGGCAACAACCACGACATCGGCCTCCTTCAGGTGGTGCTCCAGGTCTGTCGTCTTGGAGTGGCACACGGTGACTGTGGCGTCGGCGTTCTTCAGGAGGTAGCTGACAGGGCTGCCAACAATGTCGCTGCGGCCGATAACCACGGCATTCTTGCCGCTCAGCTCGACACCGGCCTCTTCAAGGAGAACCATGACACCCTTGGGGGTGCAGGGGATGAAAAAGGGGTGGCCACCGCGCTTGGCGAGCTCGCCAATGTTGGTGGTGCCGAAGCCGTCAACATCCTTTTCGTTGGCGACGATGGAGGTGACGGCATACTCGGAGACGCCCTTGGGTAGTGGGAGCTGGACCAGGATGCCGTGGACCGAGGGGTCATGGTTGAGGGTTTGGATGCGGGCGATGAGCTCCGCCTCGGTGACCGACTCGTCGAACTTGACGAGCTCACAGTCGATGCCGCACTTTCGGCCGTGTCAGTATCCTGGTGGTTGCAGTGAGTCACAAGTCACAAGTCACTCACGTCTTCGGCGGCCTTGAGCTTCATGCGCACATAGGTGGCTGTGAGATAGGGGGTTAGTATCCGGCAGCCCGTCCGTCTCAACAGACCAGAACTTACAAGAGTCGGAGCGATCACCCACTTTGAGCCGGCAGTTAGCAATGTGAATTCGGCAGGGTAGGAGAAAAGCACGAACCTTGGATGATCTTGAGCGAGGGGCGGAAGCGAGGGTTGGTCTCGCGGACCTGAGCGATCTCGGAGCGAAGTCTCTCGCGAATCTTTTTTGCGATTGCAGTTCCGTCAATCTTGGTGGCCGCCATGGCTGCGGTTGAGGGAGAAGAGGTAGAGAGGAGCCGGAAGGAGTGGAAGCCGTGGCGAGGGCGGATTGAAAAGGGTGAGGTCGAGGTTGTCAGGACGAGGGAGGACGGTGGCGTCGGTGGGGCGACCCGGCTCCCTGATCTTGCACCATCGGCCGAGGCCACCCGCCGACTGCTGCCCGACAGGTGCTCCCCCGTGGGGTCTCGCAGCGTGTGCACCACCCGACCCGACCCGGCAGCTGTCGATCCGAGTCGACGCTGGAGACACGCCCCGACCCGTCGCCCCGACGACGCCGCCGCCGCCGCCGACGCCGGCCTCTGCGAGACAAGACGCACAATCGTCATGTTTCGATGCTGTGCTCGACAACTCCAATTCGTCTGCAGACCTCCCAACGCAGTCAATTGGCCTCTCCAGTTCGGGGTTCAGATCTCGGGAGGGGGAGACTGGATGACTTGTCTGTTGTGTCGCCGTCAGGGGCCGGGCAGTGTCCACACTGCTGAAGAGCGCCAAGGAGGTCGGGGTCGTCGTGGGAGTCAGGAGTCAGAGTCAGGAAACCTCGTCTGGTCCAGTCCGGCCCAGAGGAGGGAGGAAGGGAGGAGGAGGAGGACACGCTCATATTTGACTCGCCGTCTCTGGCAGGAACCAGACGACTAGCAAGGGGAATTAGCAATGGAAATTCAACGTTGCCGTGTCCCAAAGTCGAGTGCCCCCAGGTCCCAGGTTCCATTGGCATTGTGCATTGTGCCAGTGCCATAGTTCGGCAGTTGAAACATGGACGAGGACAAGGTCACCGGGTCATCCACCCCAATCCCCTTTGGTGACATGTATTCCGTATTCCGTATTCCGTAGAAAGATGCTTCTGGTCCTCAGAGCATCAAGCATCACAACCTAGGTGTTGAGGGGTTGACTCAACCTTGTCAACCTGTACTGGTTCTTGGCCGAGAAGTGAAAGGGAAAAGAAAGACCCCCCACAGTGCAGTTCCAGCGGTGTCACTGCCACAGTCCAGCGTGGGGAGACAAAGTCGGGAACGGGGACGGTGCTGTGGCTGGGGGGTCTTTCAAGCCACACACCGTCCCTCAAAGCGGCGACAAGCTTTCAGCGGGGCAGCCTGCCGGATGCGCCCCGCGATGAGTCTTTGGCTCGCAGCTGGACACGAGTGGCACGCACAACGCTGCCAAAAATTTACTGCCGCGCAAATCCCCATCCCCATCCCATCCCCATCCCCATTCAACACCACTCGCAGTCCTCGACCACCTCCCCCCCACCACACCGCGATACCCCGACCCGTCCAGCCACCACCCGACCTCGAGAGTTCCGACTTCACCACAAAACACCGCCATCATGAGGCCCATTCTCCTTTCGGGTCACGAGAGAGCCCTCACCCAAGTCAAGTGAGCTCGCCCCCTCGCTGCCGACCCCCCCCCCGGCAAAGCTGACCCCATCCCCCCCCCTCCCCGCAGATACAACCGCGATGGCGACCTCATCTTCTCGACGGCAAAGGATCAGCAAATCTGCGTATGGTACGCCCACAACGGCGAGCGCCTCGGCACATACCACGGCCACGTCGGTGCCATCTGGACCGTCGACGTCGACCCCACCTCGACCATCATCGCCTCCGGGTCCGCCGACAACACGATCCGCCTCTGGGACATCAAGACGGGCAAGAACCTCAAGACCTGGGAGTTCCCCACGGCCGTCAAGCGCGTCGAGTTCAACGACGACGGCACCAAGCTGCTCGGCGTGACGGAGAAGCGCATGGGGCACCTCGGCACCATCGTCGTCATCGACATCAAGGTCGACGTCGACGCCGAGCAGACGGACGAGAAGTCGCTGACGATTGTCTGCGACGAGAGCAAGGCCACGGTCGCCGGCTGGAGCTACCTCAGCAAATACATCATCGCCGGCCACGAGGACGGCTCCATCTCGCAGTACGACGCCAAGACGGGCGACCTCCTCTACAACGTGCCCGTCCACGAGCTCAACCAGCCCGTCGTCGACCTCCAGTGGTCGCCCGACAGGACATATTTCATCACGGCCTCCAAGGACAAGACGGCCAAGGTACTTGCCCCCCTCCCCCCCACCACCACCAAACACCCACTAACCCCCACCAGCTCATCTCCGCCAAGGACCTCGAAGTCCTCAAGACCTACGTCGCCGACACCCCCCTCAACAGCGCCGCCCTCACGACCAAGAAGGACTTTGTCATCCTCGGCGGCGGCCAGGCCGCCATGGACGTCACCACGACCTCGGCGCGCCAGGGCAAGTTCGAGGCCCGCTTCTACCACAAGATCTTTGAAGAGGAGATTGGCCGCGTGCGCGGCCACTTCGGCCCCCTCAACACGGTCGCCTGCGACCCCACGGGCAAGGGCTACGCCAGCGGCGGCGAGGACGGCTACGTCCGCGTCCACCAGTTCGACAAGGGCTACTTTGATTTCATGTACGAGGTGGAGCGGGAGCGCCAGAACCGGCTGGCGGCGGCGGGGGGGCAATGAGCGGGAGACAAGGGTGCAGCGGCGTACGTGCTGGCGCTTCTTTTTTTCTTCTCTGCGCGTGTGTGGGTGGGGTCTGGGGGCATTTTCAACGGCGTTTTGGGAGAAAAATCTTGCTACACTTGGGGCGGCGGCGGCGGCGGGGTAAGAGAGGTGGCGGTGGTGGGAGGGCTCGGGAAAAAACTCGTCGTCTTTGTTGGGTTTGAGCAACCTCGAGTGGCGGGCGGCGGCGGCAGCCTTCCGGCGAGCAGTCCAGCGGCGGCGGCGGGAACTCAGTGTTGGCGGGCTTGCGCTCTCTGTTCTCAGCGTATAATTGCGGGAGAAAAAAGACGACGTGATATACCCCATTGCTTTGTCCTTGCCTTGTCTTGAGAGTTGGTCGGGCATAGAACAGACAGACAGACAGACATGCGGGCGGGACTGGAAAGACAACGCCATTTTCCTGCGCCCCCGTGGATATCAAGAGTGAAATTGATACGCAGCCGAAAAGACAAGACTAGACAGAAATACAGAAATACCTAAAACGCCGCCTGCACAAAACCTCTAGACGTCGTGAGCTAATCGCCTCCCCTTGTTTTCCACGCTGCGAACATACAAAGATGTACGACCCCCAGCCTGGCCCCTGAAAACGACCAAAGAATTGTCCACCCTCCTGCCTGCCTGATGCGCCATTCCCACGATACCAATTACCATACACAACCTCCGACTACTTCTTCTTCCCCTTGCCCTTGCTCTTTGAGCCGCCCCCGTTGGAAACCGTAGAAACGACGCTCGACGCGCGCGACGGCGACGTCGAGTTGGCCTTGCTGGCGTTGCCCGACTTGAGGTTGTCGAGGGCCTTGTTCTGTACACAAATTAGCATCGCCAACCACGTGGATGGCAAGAGAGAAAAACAAACCTTGACGCCATTCGCCCCCTTGGACTTCTTCTTGGCCGGCGCCAGCCCGAGGATGCTATCCTCGTCATTCTCGTCGTCGTCCGGCGGCTCGCGCTTGCCCTTGCCGTTGACCCCATTCGTCGCGGCAGCCGCCGCCGCGGGCTTCCCGCTGGGGTTGCTGTCCTCAAACTCCTTGACGATGGTCGTGAGCAGCGTGTTGCAGCGGCGGCCAATCTCGGTGGGCGTGCGGCTCAGGAAGAACCAGTCGAAGCGGAACAGCGGGCTCTCGCGGATCTCGTCGCGGATGCGCTCGTAGATGCCCTCCGAGTCGACGCCGAAGCGGTCCAGCAGCACCAGCAGGAAGCGGTCCTCCTCCTCCGTGTACACCTTCTTGTTGGTGGTGCTGACGCTGTAGTTGATCTTGAGCTGCTGCAGCGGCACGCGGCACTGGCCCATCTTCTTGCGCAGCATCTTGCGCTGGTGCTCAATCTTGCGCATGCGGTCCTCGCCGTCCTCGATGATCTTGAGGTACTTGTTGTAGTCGTGGATCTCCGTGTAGCGCGCCCAGAACGTCTTGGCGTACTCGCGGATCTCGTCCGGCTCCTTGCTGTCCACCTCGAGCGCGATGCTGTCGTAGTCGTGCCGCCCGTAGCGCCCCGAGCCGTTGACAAACTGCTGAAAGTCGCGCCGGTTCCAGTCGCCGAACCCCTGCTGCGCGAGCTGCTCCTTCTCGGCCTTTTCCTCGTCCGTCAGCGGCGTCGCGTTGTCAATCTCCTGCTGGTCGAGCGCGCGCTCCGCCTCGCGCTCCGAGAGGTTGTCGTCGTCGCCGTCGGGCAGCGGGATCTTGTAGTTGATCTCCTTGCGGTAGTAGGCCGTCTCGCGGTCCTGCAGGTCGCGGAGGCGCGGCGGGTAGAACTGGTAGTCGTGGATGGCCACCTGCTTGGGCGGGCGGGGCGCCTTGGGCTTGGTGTCGGCGGTGCGGCCGCCCGTCTGGAGCGCCTGCTTGTAGTACTTATCAATCGAGTAGATCTGCTCCTTGCGCTCTCGCTTGGCGGGGTTGATCCAGCTGATGCCGATTTCCTTCTTGCGAGCGGCAAAGTCCTCGCCGTTCCATTCGTACGCCGACTCGGACGTGAACTTTTGCAGGTCGTCGAGGCCGAGCTTCTCGTACTTGGCATTGAGCTCCTTGGTGCGGCTCTCGCCGGCGTTGAGGATGGCGTCAATGTCGTCGTCGTTGAGCTCGGCGCCCTTCTCGCCCAGGTCGCCAAAGGCACCCTTGGACTGAAACACCTTTTCGGCGCCGTGCTGGATCATGGACAGCAGCTCGTCCTTGTTGGCGGCTGCCTTTGCGGCCACCTGCGCGCGGCCCTGCTGGATGACGAGCTGGTCCAGTCGCAGCTTTTGCGCGGCACGCTCCAAGACCTTTTCCTCAATCGCATTGTCCGTGACGAAGCGGTACACGACGACTTGCTTGGTCTGGCCGATACGATGGGCGCGGTCCATGGCCTGCAAGTCGGCCTGGGGGTTCCAATCGCTGTCGTACAAAACGACAATGTCGGCGGTCGTCAGGTTGATGCCGAGACCGCCGGCTCTTGTCGTGAGCAAAAAGACAAACTTCTCCGACCCCGGCTTGTTGTAGTCGTCGATGGCAGCGATACGGTCCTCGTGGGCCGTGCTGCCGTCGATGCGGCAGTACTTGTACTGCCTGAACACACAGTAATCTTCTAAGATATCGAGAAGACGACTCATTTGCGAGAAGATGAGGACACGGCTACCCTGCTTCTGGAGTCGCTTCAGGAGCTTGTCCAGCACGAGCATCTTGCCGGCGTTGTAGATGAGATGCTCATCCGTGGTGTACGGCGGGCCGGGCTCGGCACCCTCAAAGAGATAGGGGTGGTTGCAGCACTTGCGCAGCTGCATGACAATGTTCAACAGACGCGTCTTGGACTCCCGCTTGCCGCCGGCGCCGTTGACGGCGTCAATGTCCTTTTCCAGGATCTTCTGATACCACTTGACCTGCATCTCCGACATGCCAATGTACACGTTGACCTCCTTCTTGGGAAGAAGGCTCTTCTCCACATCGGCCTTGACACGCCGGAGCAGGAAGGGCCGCAGGACGCGGTGGAGCTGCTGTACGACCTTGTCCTGGTCTCTATCCTGGCCGGAGAACCACTGGTCGAACGCCTCGGCGTCTCCGAAGACGTCTGGCAGCAGAAAGTTGAGGAGGGCCCACAGCTCGTGGAGGTTGTTCTGGAGTGGTGTTCCCGTGATGAGCAGCCGGTTCCTGGAGTTGAACATGCGGATGACCTGGGCGAGGGACGATTCCTCGTTCTTGATGCGGTGGGCCTCGTCAATGATGATGTACTCCCACGCAAACTTGCGCAGATGGGCCTTCTCTCGAAGAACCATCTCGTAACTGGTGATGCACACGTCAAAATCCTCATCGACGAGCCGATCGGCGATGAGCTGCTGACGCTCCTCCTTGGCTCCCTGCAGGACCAAGACCTTGACTTCGGGTGTCCATCGCGTAAACTCCCGGTTCCAGTTGTCCAGCGTCGACTTGGGCACCATGATCAGATGCGGACCGTTGATGCCCATGATGTGCCGCAAATACCCCAGGAAGGAGATGGTTTGGAGCGTTTTGCCGAGACCCATCTCGTCGGCGAGGATACCCGAAATACCATTCTCGTGGAGCGATATCAACCAGTTCAGACCAGCGACCTGGTAGTCCCTCATGGTGCCGTTGATGAATTTGGGGGACTCGCGGAAGACGGTCTCGGCACCGCCTCCATGCTTCTCGTCCTTGAGCAGCTCGGCGTCCTCCTCGGCCTCGGTTCGGCGGCGTCTTTCGGCGGCGGCACCGCCCTGGCGACTGGTTCCCTTCTTGGCCTTGGCTGCCTCTTCGTTCTGCCGGTCGATTTCATTCATGATATCACGGATCTTGGGGTCGGGGTTGGTCTCGATGAAGTGGCGGAACAGGTCGGTCAGGCCCAGGAGGTATCGGAAGCGGCGGATGGTGTCATCTTCCTGTGGCCGGGGTGGTTAGTGCTGCTTCGGCTGCTGGTTGGGGTGGTGGGAGGTGTCTACCTTGGATTCTCCCAGTCTGTCGTGCTTCTTGCCAAAGACGCTTTTCCGCAGCTGGTTGGCCTCTGTTCGCTTTTTCCGGCCATCGAGGACGGGTTCGCCCACCACGCTGCTAGCTGTGGTATTGGGGTTTGTGTCGGAGTCGGTGAAGTCGGGGGTCTCGTCGACGTCCTTGGAGGTAGGTGTTAGGCTTGCACAGGACGGGGCGCGGGGCGCGGGAACAGGCTGGACCTACCATTTCGTCGCGGTTACTTGGCCCGGGGGCCTCTGTCATGGACACGTCGGTGTCATTGCCGTCACGGCGCGACCGGGGAGGCATGGCGGGCAGCGGTCGATTGGTGTCGCGCAGGCCTCGCTGTCGAGGCTAAACCACTTAACCACTTCACTTGCACGCGACTTGACGCGCTCGCGCGAATCAATGCTGGCAGGAAAAAGGCGGCCTGGAAGGGGCTAGGATGGGCGGCCGGGTTTGGGCGATGGATCGGATTGACGTGGTGGGTGGCACGGCGGGAGAGGGAGCGTGTTTGTGTCGAGGTTGTTGTCGAAGGTAGGGAGCCGTGAGATGGAGATGGGATGGAATTTCTCAAAGTTGAGAACCCCCAAACCAAAAAGCTCCAAACCGCGTCGCTTCCCCTCAGGCCAATCAGAGGGCCCGTTGGTGGCTGAGGGGCGGGAGCAGGGGCGGCGCTGGGGCTCCTCGGCTGGACAAGAAATACAGGGCATGGATCTGATCTTGCTCTGCCTGACATATCCGTATGCGTCCATCTCCTGCACTCACCTTCCAAGCCCACGAGCCGGACTAAAGGTGCATCATTTTGACAGGTATACATTGCATCTTGAAATCCACGAGAAAACCACCAATCTCGGGATATCATGGACTTGTCAACTTTGAATTTTGCCAGTGTTGTCCTCTTTGTCTACTGCTCATATTGGCGTTGAAACATGGCCCTCTGTCTGACAGGTGACCTGTGTATTTTCTGGAGGACGCACTGGGCAGGGACGGGCTTCTGCCCGGGTCCACCACCCCCACCAAGGGTTGCCATTCGGTGACGGAGGTTGAAAAAGAAGTGAGCGGCCAATGGAATGGAAGTGGTACAGGACCACAGCGGCGTTTGCACTGCTCCAGGGCCTGGAAGTGTCCCGTGACTGGTGACTGGAACTGCAGTGATGCAAAACCAACTCATCCATCTCCCGTCACTTCTTAGGCTTCGACAAGACAACAACACAGCCCAGCACTGCAGACGGCAGACTGACAACGTGCCCGACTCCGACTCCCGGTCTCCTTCACTCGTTTCGCTCTGCCACCCTCGCCCCCCAGCACCAACCAGGCCGCATCGCTGCGACGGCACCCGCTTCGGGCACCGGCTCCGCATTCAATTGCCCCCCCTCCCCCCGTCGCTCAGCACGTCGTGACTGGCAGTCTGGCAGTCACTGGCGACAAAAGCCTGCACTTCGTCGTCTCCACAGTCCTGACTCTGCCCATCCTGCCCATCCCTTAAACCCCTCACAGGGCAGCCCCTTCGTGTCCAACACCGACACCCCCGACACCCCGACATCATTTCGACCGACACCTCGTTGACGGGACATTGCACGCTACCTACGTAGCATCGACCGAACTCATCACCAAACCGGCCAAGGGCAAGCAAACGGCACCGCCCAAATGTCGGCCAACATGAACCACGACTCGGATCTCCTCGATGCCTTCAGAGGCGCCGCTCTGTCGGTCACCAAGCTCTACAAGATAGCGTCGCAGCACCTCGCCAAAACCCGCGCCGACGGCTACCAAGACTGCCTCGACGACCTCATCCTCTTCCTCGACAAAGAGAGCTTCCGCTCTCCCGAGGACGCCGCCAAAGTCAGGCGGTGGGCGGCAGAAAGGCTAGAGGGACGCGAGACGATATCCCAGAGCCTGGAGAGCGAAGACGAGGTGGACAACAAGCCCGAAGCCGCGTCATCGCCCGTCGTCATGCGCGCCAGCATCCCCCCCCAACAACCACCAGCAGCACGGTACGAAGTGCAGATGAAGGACCACTCTCCACCTGCCGCCGCCGCCGCTCCCGCACCGCCGACCCCAATAGCCGAGATGCCGCCCGTCACCTTCCCTAGCCGAGACGTCTTCACCTTTCAATCCAACGTGCCCTACCCGCAAGACATCAGCCTCGACGCCCTCGACCTGTCCGACTCGCAGCAATCACATCGACACCCCTCCATGACCGCCGCCACGCCCACCTCCACATCCGTACCTCTGCCGACGCCGCGACACCCCCGAACCCGCAATGGACGGGCCCCGCCCCGCGGGACGGCGGCGCGCATGGCCGGCCAGAAGCGCAAGGTCAACCTGGACGAGATCTTTGACGTCGGCAGCCTGCCCCACGTAAAAGACGTGTTTGGTAACAACAAACGGAGCCGTCTCAACTGAGGGGCCCCTCGAGCGTTTGTTGACTGGACTCAAGGACGGACACGACGCAAGGGACGACGGTTCGCGCTGCAAGCGCCGCCGGATGGATTGATGAAGACACGACGGTTGCCGACCCCGGATAGCATTGCCCGAATCAGATCGGCCATGGCACATGGAGCATCAGGATGGGTTATTTACTTGGGAGCGCACTAGACGGCGGAGGGCATTGGGGGGCGTTTGCATTAGCACTATACCACGGGAGAGAGAGAAGTTAGCTTTTATCCCATTTTTTTGTATTTGGACCGGTTGCTTTGGTAGTTGGCTTGTTTGGGACTGGCATGGCTGAGGACGAGGGGATAGAGGTCAGCGGCTCATTGCGAGGATGGGACATGAGATGTGTATCTTTCCATCGCCATCTCCCCGTAGCGATGGACCTTGTCTAGGACTCTAATATAGCAGGGCCGGTCTGCCTCCCTCGGTGTGTAGAGGACTGTAAAGCCTACTTGCATGATGTTGTAGACTCCCCCTGAAACAAACAAGTACCCCCTGCTTATATATGTCTGTCTTGGTGACGAGGGAGTGATGTCACTCTCCCCCTCTCCCGATATATGCATGCCCTTGACTCTCTGCGTAGCTGACGAGATCCCCCGAGCCCCCTTCCAGTTTCCTAGTGAACCACAACAGTCTCCACGCCGTATACATCAAGACAAATACCAGCCATGTCCACGCGACCTGTACGAACTCGTCAAAGCAATATATATGCATTTTATAACAACGGCTGTTCAATCCTACGCAGAACAGACCCTGTCTACCGGCACCCTGTCATTGCGCCCATCCATCTCCCGCTGTATAGGTCTCACCCCCCTCGGGTGCCTAAAGCATGCCTCCAAAATCCGATGCCAACTTGACCGCCGTTTTGTCACCCCCCTCTCCGTTCCTGGCCACTCTCATCTTGCAACCAAGCTGGCGACAAAACTGGCCACAAAAGGCAACAAAATGGCTTGCTACCTCTTGCTATCAACCGTCCTGTATAGACCCTACCCTGCGTCAAGCCTACAGCCCCCGTCCCTACGGATACCCCAACCATGCACCCCACCTCACTCAATCTCCAGATCAATATCCAGATCCAACGCCCCAATAACATCATCATCCATCAGCGGCCGATGCACCGTCGGGATCCCATTCTTGCTGCTCTGACTCTCCCTCAGCTCCTGCAGCTTCGCAATATGCGGCAGCACCGCCGCCGCAGCAGCAGCAGCCTCCTTCGGCGTCCCAGGCGCCGCCGTACTCCCCCCCTTCGCCGGCGCGCCCTCCTCGTGGTGATGCTGCCTCCGCGCCTTGTGCCGCTCCACCAGCTGCGCCTTGCGCACGCTCTCGGCGTTGCGCTTCCTGTTCTCCAGGTTCAGCCGCGCGAGGCTCTCCTGCTGCTGCCCGCCGCCGCCGCCGCCGCCGGCCTTCTTGTGCGGCGACAGCGACGTCTTGAAGGCGAGCCGCGGCGTCTCGAGGCCGTCGAGCCGCTCCTGCAGCCGCGCGACGAGCGCCTCGTCGTCGCCGCGGAGCCGCGCCGCGTCGAGCTGCTTCTTGACGCTGTCGCGCTCGATCCCGCTGAACCGCACGTGCAGGTCGTTTTGCCGCTTGAGCTTCTCCGAGAGCTCCTGCTCCGTCCACTTGCGCTGCACGAGCTTGTTGATGTCGGCGATCTTGCTGACCAGCGCGTTGCGGTCGGGCACGGGCACGTCCTCGACGGCGCAGACCTTCTTGTAGCGCTCCCACTCGGCCTGGGGGGTGTTAGGGGGGGTTGGTGGGTGGGGGAGGGGTTGGGGGTACTTGCCTCGACGAAGCCCTTGTCGGAGCAGCTGAGGAAGGGCCAGTCTTTTTGCGCCTTGCCGTGGGCCGCCTTGACGTACGTGTCGACGACCATCTGGTGCCCTCGGGAGTCGGGGATGGCGTACGGTCTGCCCTGAGTGAAGCCTGCGGGTTGTTAGTCTGGCTCACAGAGGAGGCCAAGGCAGGTTACCCACCCTTGATGACAGCCATGCGGTAGACATCCTGGCGCGTAACCGGATCCGGGCCGATGCTGATGCGCACAAAGCACCCGGTGATGAGCTCGTCGAACCCGGGATAGAAGCACACCTCGGCGAAGCGAGTGCGCCCGAGGCGGACGCGCTCCACGTCCCGGAGCTCCGCCGGCGGCCCGACGCGGGACTCGGGGGAGCGGGACCGGCCCTTCCCCTTGCCGTGGTTCATCCAGTCGACCTCGCTGTCCTCGTCGTCTCGTCCGGGGCTGCGGCCGTAGCCGGGCGACTCGGGCTTGCGGCGGTCCGACTCGCGCTCGCGCTGCTCCTTGCGGCTGATGCGCTCCTCCCGCGCGCGGCGCAGGGAGTCCATCTTGTCCGTCGTCTCGCCCGTCTTGCTGCGGACGCGCGTCGTCTTGCGCTGGTCCTCGTCGAGGTCCGCCGCGCTCGCCTTGCGTTTCTTAAAGTCCTTCTCCTGGTTCACCTTGAGCTGGCGCAGCATGCGGTTCTGGCGGATCCGCTCGTTCTCCTCCCTGCGCTCGGCCAGGATCTGCTCGCGCTCAATCTCCCGCATGCCCATGATCCTTTCACGCTCCTCATAGTCGCGGAAGAGGCCGTCGATCGGGTACTGGTTGCCCTCGTCATCGTTGCCGCGGGGTCTAGCCTGCGGGGCGTCCGAGTCCGAGTCGGACTCGTCCATGGGGGCCGACTGCTGCGAGCCGGGCGAGCCGGGGTCTGACGACCTGCGTGGCATGGTGAGTTAGTCGAGAGGTCTGTGAGGACAAAGGGTTGAGAGATGGGCGAAGAAGCAGTGAATTGGTAGGTGGTGGTGATGGCAATTCGCGGTGCGCAAAAAGTGGTGGGTTGGAAAGGAAGAGATCTCTCCAGCTCAATGCGGCCTGAGAAGGAAAGAGTCGCCGAGGCAGCAAACAATTGAGGCCTTGAGCGCCGGCGAAGCGGGGCGGGGCGTACGGGGCCGGTCAAGCAAATCGGGCACACGGCGAGCGGCGACAGCACGGCGACGGTGGTAGACTTACGCTTCACCCTCTTCGTCCGACTCCTGGTCACTCCTGGACCCGCGCTTCTTCCCTTTCCCAGCCGGGCCTTTTTTCGCCGCGACACCCTTGGAGCCAGCGTCTTTTCTCGGGGGGGTTGGTGAGCGAGACCGCGACGGGGAGCGCGAGTGGTCCCGACTCATATCCATGGCGGCGTCGTCCTCGTCGGACGACACGTCGCCGCCGGCGAGGGCGAGGAGTTCATCATCGACATCAGACATGGTGGCACGGGGAGAGCACGTCTTTGTCGCGTCCGGGGGGGTTGGGAGGGGAGGTTCGGGGGTTCGGACGAGGCGACAGCGAGGTCTGGTTCGAGGGGAGGGCTCGGGAGGTGCCTTTAAGGATACAGTGTCGGTTCGAGTGTTAGCAATGGATGTCGACGGTATATAGCAAGTATCGATAGCAACAGGGGGGTTTGTTGGAGCGTCGGGCGGCGATGGGGTTGATGGGGAGGAGGAGGAGGAAAAGAGTTGGAAAGTCGATGGTCGTTTGTCAAACACCCCTAGCAAGGTACGTACCTGGCCGCGCTGATTGGCCGCCCGTCATCGCGACCGCGGAACACCTGCACTCCAGCCCTGGTCTGTTTGTTAGCGTGCGACCTCTTGCCAAGGAAGCGATCCCTGAACGACAAAACCAGACGCCTCCAGTTTCGACTTTTAGACCTGGTCGGAAGAGAAAGAGGTGTCCGGCTCTGAATTCGAGACCTGGTTAGCAGAAATATAGGCATCCGGCTCTGACCTTGGGTTCTATCCGGCTTCTCATTCAGGGCCTTGGCCGTAGCCTCAAATGTCTCACACTAGCAAACAAACCAGGGCCAGGGCTGCAGTGCAAGCATGTGGGCCTCGAAAACGGGCCCGGCGGTTTTGTTAATCCACGTCAAAGCGTCTCCAACCTTGTCAAAGCCGACGGTGCCCTTTCACCAAGTTTCAACGTCATTGCCGATCAGCTCCGTCTCTCGGCTCCGTCTCAACACCAAAAGAAAAAACGGAGCTTCAACATACGATCACCACCACAAACACCAAAACTCACAACTCACCACAACCACGCCCCCAATGCGGCCCTCCCTCCTCCTCCGCCCCGCGGCACGGGCAGCGGCAACATCAACATCCCCCAACCTCACCCCCCGGGCCCTCACCCTCCGCCACCTCTCCACAACCCCCCCAACCGCCGCAACACCTCACCCCCCTCACCCCCAAACCAACACCAACCCTCCCCCACCCCCCAACACCTCCACCAACCCCCCACGAAACCCCCTCAAACCCCCCCTCCCCCTAACCCCCTCCCAACGAACCTTCCTCTCCTCCCTCCTCCGCGTCAACCAAGCCGGCGAGCTCGCCGCCACCCTAATCTACACCGCGCAAACCCCCCCCCTCATCGCCAGGGAACCCTCGCTCCGCCCGCTCCTCGCGCACATGTACGCCCAGGAAGCCTCGCACCTCTCGACCTTCAACGCCCTCCTGGCCAAGCACCGGGTGCGGCCCACGGCGCTCTACCCGCTGTGGTCGGTGCTCGCGACCGGGCTGGGGTGGAGCACGGCGGTGCTCAGCCGGGAGGCGGCCATGGCGTGCACGGAGGCGGTGGAGACCGAGATCGGCGGGCACTACAACGGGCAGATCCGGACGCTGCTGGAGATGGTGGAGGGGTGGGAGGCTGCGGGGCACGAGGTCGGGGGGGAGTTCCGGGAGCTGATTTCCACGCTGCGGCGGATAAGGGATGAGGAGCTGGAGCATCTGGATCAGGCGGTGGAGCATGACGCGAAGAAGGCGGAGCCGCATTGGTTGCTCACGGGGGTGATTCGGGCGGGGTGTAGGGGGGCGATTTGGGTGAGTGAGAAGGTTTGATTCCCCAGCAAAGGGGGGGAGTTGTATTGTATTGAATAAACTATGGCTAGGTTTGTAAGATGGGGGCGGCGGCGGGAGAAGCGAAGAGTATACATCCATCCATCCTTGCGTGCCGCCTATGCAATAGAACAAAAGGAAAAGACGCCCGACTCGGCCGAGGTGGGAATAGTACAGCAACAAAACAAAAAGAGATATCGAAACGGGGGCGACCCCGAGTACAGCAGAAACCCAATGCCATGCCATGAAACGAGTCGCTCGCGCGCGCTATACGCGGCTAAGTTTCCAATAATCCGACAAGCCAAGCCGTCGTTGTTGAGCAGAAACCACCGTCGATGCAAAGTGTGTCGTCGTTCAGTTGCTGTTGACAAGTGGTTAGCTTCACACCCTCAACACCACCACCCAAGAGGTACTCACTAGATCTGCAGCGGCGCCACCTGATCCACCTGGAATAGCCAGTTCCCATTCGTCTCCTCCACCACCAGCCAGTCATACGGAAACTGCACCAGCGTGCCCTGCGTCATGTTGAGCAGCTCCTCCGACTCGGCCCGCGTCAGCAGCTCGTCGGCCGGGTTGAAACCGCGTCGGCTGCTCCTAGTAGCCGCCCGCCGTCGCCGCTTCGTCGACCCCACTGACTTGACCGTCCCGCCCGCGTCCGTCGCCGACGCCCCGCCTGCCGAGTTGGGCGGCCGATCCAGCCGGTCCGGCCGGTCCGGCGTCGAAAACGTGGGCCGTCGCTCCCGGGGGTCGTCGGGCTTCAGGAAGCTGCCTCCGTTGGACGCCGCCGTATCCTCCGCCATGCTCAGGCCCAGTCCCGTCTTTTCCTCGTCGCCATACGAGTCCACGACTGCCTGCTCGTCCTTGGGATCCTCGCCCGCGGCGCTCTTCTCATCCTCGACAGTAGGTGCCGCGTACCCATTGACGGGGTTGGAGTGCTCATGACCGCCGCCGATGGGTGCGATGCCGCCAATGACCTTTTCCATCGCCGTCTTTCCAATCGCTGCCGGCCCGGGGGCACCAATTCCAGCCCCCGTGGCGGCCGACGTCGACTGCTGCTGGGCCGCCTCGGCGACTTCGGGCTTCTCTCCATCCTCACTCGTGCGATGCCCATCCATGCTTGCCTTAAAGCGCTTGTTGTAGGCGTCGAACTCCTTATACTCGGCCCAGTTAGTCGCCTCCGAGTCGGGCATGATGCGGAACACCCGGCGGTAGAGCTTGGTGTTGTTCTCCGCCACTCGACACCAGATGTTATCGTAGAAGGACGTGTTCAGCGGGTCCGTCATGCAGTCCTTGTCAATGTTGGCCAGCTTGATGTCCTCTGCGAGCGCGCTGGCCATGGCCGGGCTCAGCTTCGCCGCCGACTCGAGCTGGATCGGCGGGCCTCCAATGTCCGTGTCGTCGGCGAGGGGCAAGTTGGGAAGCTGGTTTGCCCTCAACAGCCCCAGCTGCTCCGTCGTCCGTCGGTCAAAGGCCGGCATCGGCGGCATGGGGTCCTTGTTAGAGAGACCATCCGGCGCAGCCGACATGTTGGAGTACCGGCGACGCTCGTGGGCGCGCGACGGGCTCTCCAGCGTCCCTCTTCCTTCCGGCGACACGTCCCGGACGAGAACCTCGCGACCGCCAATGATGACCGAGTCCCGTCCCTGGTCAGTCCCGTCGGCCTGAGCCGACTTCCAGCGGTCAGGTCCGAACCCTTCGACCTCCTTCTTGTGCTCCTCAGTGGAGATGCCACGGTGGTGCTCTTTACTGACCGACTTGCCTCGGGATCGACCGCGGCGCCCGGCCGAGGGGACCGTCAGGTCCACGTCATGGTTGAAGCTAGGCGAGCGCTGACTCGACGAGCGCGGAGGGGCGCGGGGCGGCGTGCTCGGCGCCCCGGAGTTGGATGCTGCTCGTCTAGAGCTGCTAGCCACAGGCTCTTCGTCGGTCTCTTCCTCGCTGTAGATGCGGGCCATTTCCGCCTCAAAGTCAGGTTGCTGGTCCAAATCGGCCCGCCGCTCCTGCTCGAGAATCTCGTCGACGTCAAGACCCAGATGCTCTCTCATCAAGCGTATGCGGAGCTGATGGGCGAACCGACCGACCCGGTAGGGACGACCTGCCATGGTCGACCAGATCAGATCTGTGTCGCGAACAATGGCGGCCGTCTCGGAATCGCGATTGCCCAGCATGGAGCGCTCGTTGATGTTGGCCGACCCTATCAGCGCCACACGATCATCCGCAATGATGCACTTGGCGTGAATGTAGAGCTGCTCCGTAGTGATGTTACCGTTGCGGAACTTGCCCCACTGCCGGAGACTGAAGAACTGGATGTAGTCCTCCGGGTCGATGCCGGCAGCGCGCAGTCGGCCAAAGATGGAGTGCTCTCCGCGGCATATGCTGCGGTACTGGCACTGCAGAATCAGACGGACACTGGTGCCATCCTGCTGGTTGACCTCGTTCTGGAAGCCAGGCATCAGGGGAATGAGAATGACGGCGCGCCAGTCCTCGTCGTTGGCGTGTGCCCGCAGGATGCGATTCACCAGGGCATCGCCGATGCGGTTGGTCATCTTGTTGTTCAGCGTTTCCGTGCTCGTGATGAAGAACTGGTTCTCCATGTAGACAAAGTGGTCCGAGTCCTCAATCATCTTGATGTAGGCCGACTGGATGCTGGCCTCGGTGTCGCTGATGCCGAGGGACCACGTCGACGCCGACCGCAGGATCTGCACCTCGCAGGTGCCGCTCAGGCCAGCGGCCTCGGTCTCCCCTCTCTTATAGTCAGGAGGCGGAAGCAGGAAAGGCGTCGGCCGAGTGGGTTTGCGCCCACGCCGCACATAGTTCCAGCGCTGGACAAAGTGTCGTGTCAGGTCCCGGGCTGGCTGGCCGACCACTTGCATGCCAATATCATGCCACGGCATGCGGGGGACCTGTCCGCGATCGTACATCTCCTCGTAGGGCGCACTGAGGTTGAAAAAGTCCTGCACGCGGGGGTTCGAGTATTCTTTGCCAGGGAAGTTCTGCCATCCCGGTCCCTCCTTGGGGGCCTCGCCCTGCTCGAAACCTGTCGGGCTGTCGTCCGTAACGGGGTGCGACGGCAAGTCCCAGCGGCCAAAGCAGAGATCGATGCCGCCCAGGAAGGCAATGTCGTGGTCGACAATGACAATCTTTTCGTGGTGGGCAAAGAAGAACTGGTTCTTCTTGAACTGGTTGGGCGATCGTTGGATGAAAACGTTGGGGTGAAGATTCAACAGCGAGAACTTTGTGTACTCGGAGTCGATGGGAACGGCCGCCTCGACGTTTCGGTAGATAATGATAAAGATCTTGACGCCCTGCTCCGCCTTCCTCTTGAGCAGACGGTCGAGCCGCCACTTTTGGCTGATAGCGGCGGGGCGGCGCAAGTAGACCTCTGGGCTGAGCCACCAGTCGTGGATGTAGATAACATCCTTGGCCATGCTGATGGCTCGCGACACGTTCCACATGTAGTCGCGGCCGTCGACCAGCCACTGGGCAAAGACACCGGTCCGGACGGGCGCAAAGCTGCCAAAGCGGTTGTCCAGATGCCACGGCGTGGTCCTCAGCATATCCCTCACCGACTCCTCGAACTGCTGGATGATGTGCTGGTTGGAAGCAAACAGGCGCACCGTACGCTCCGACGTGGCGATCTTAATCGTGTGGCGCGTCGTCAGCGACCGGGTGGCCGTCAAGTCGAGATGCTCAATGTCATCCTCGCCATCCTCGGCCTTGGCGGCCAGCTGCTTGGCCTTGTTCTTCTTGGAAATAATATTGAACTTGGAGTCAACCAGGTAGACGTCGTAGATGTTCATGTTCTCGGGCGACTCGACGCAGGCGATGTAGCTCTGCCGCACCAAGAACCACTTCCGGCTGTGCCTGGAGATGACCTTGGCTGGCGTCAGCACGCGGCGGAAGTCGAGGCCCTTGGAGGATTGAATGTGAAGGAAGCACTCCTTGCCGTGGTAGCTACCCTCGGCAGCAAGCCGTACGCCCAGGGCAGACAGCTCCAGGAACCGACAAAGACGATTGCTGTCGGCCCTGAACATGAGCCAGCGAATCATCTCTTGCAGGTACTTTTCCAGCATCTTTTGCTGCCGGCTGATATACTTGTTGCGAGCGTCCAGCTGATTGAGGTCTGTCATGGAGCCGAGGTTGGAGTTCTTGCGCCGGCCGAGAATCGCCATCCGGGACTTGCGGCTTCTCATCCCCGGACGGTCCTCGGCGTCGGTGCCCTCGGCGACCGTTGCCTCCCCGGCGGTGCCCTCGGCAGCCGTTTCATCGCCACCCCGTCCTTCGGGCATTTCGTCTTCGGACTGCTCGTCCATCCCGCGCACGCCGCGCAGGTAAGGAAAGGCGGACAGAGGAAAGCGTGGCTGCTTGGGTTTCGCGCCAAGGTCCAGCCTCTTGGCGAACTTGTCATTGCCGAGCGCCAGCTTGTACTTCCAGTGCAGGTTGAGGATATCTTTGATGGTGCGGGTGATGGTCCACTTCATCTGACTGGGCCCGCTCCCGTATTCGAGCTCGATCGTGAAGCGCCAATGCCTCCCGCTGTCCTTGTCTTCGCTCGGGGTGCTGTCGCTGATCCGCAGCCTCAGCTGCTCCAGCAGAACCGGTATTCTCTTGTTCCCGTGCTCGTCGCGCTGGATCATGCTCGCCAGGATCAGGACGGCCGGCGCCACGGCCCGGAGTTCGGCCATCAGCTCGGCCGACTTGTAGTAGTCGAACTGCTCCTCCCTCTTTTGGCGCAACAGCTTCAATGTGTTTTTGACCTGTCGCCACTTTTGGGCACCGTATGTGGTGGCCCTGTCGCCGCTGAAAAAGGGGCGCCTGGGGGTCATGGCATCGCCGTCCGAGACTCCGCCGCCGAGGGCAGAAAAGCGTCGGAAATGATGGCTCATGCCGCGACCCGACGGGCTTTCGGCCTCGTCGCCGTCGCCAGACCGGCTGGCAGCAGCCCAAGGAGCGGGTCGTCGGGGGCCGAGGGCTCTTGTCAGGCGGTCGCGGCCCTCGCCCTCGGAGAGACCGCCGTGCTCATCGTCCGTCCGTGTGTTGCGCCTCAGAAAATGCAGGCGGCTATTTCCGTTGGGGCCTAGGTCCGACGATTGGAGCCTGGGTGTGGTCGGGGTAGAGACTGATTCCATTTTTGGCCTCCTCATCCGCCTCTTCCTTCTCTGCTTCTCCTTTTCAGGCCGGTGTACAGCCCCCTCGTCGGCCGTCTCCTCGGCATCGGCGTCGGCATCGCTGCCCTCGTCGGCGGTGCGGGAAGAGCGCATGCCCTGGCGCAACACGGTCGGAGAGTTTGAAGACGACCCCACGTCATAGGGTCCCCCGTGAGCTCTCGATGTTTGTGGTACTGCGAGCTCCTTCAGCCTTGTGACGAAGGAGGAGCCGCGAATCTTGCCCAGGGCATCTCTAGTATCCCAGGAGCTCTGTCGCGAGTGTGTGATGTTGAAGTCGGGGATCGAATCGTCGCGAGTGAACTGGACGCTCTTGCGAGGCGCGGACGGGGAGCCGGGTTCCGGGGTGCCGGACGAGGCCGTGGGCGGGTGGGGCGCGAGGTCGGTATTCAGGGGGAACCTCCACGGGGGAGGGGCGAATTCGGGGGCGGGAGAGGCGCGATCGTGGGGGAGGCCGTCGTTCATGTAGTCGACCGTCTCGTGCTCGGGCACTGTCTGGGCGCGGAGGGAGCGAGGCTTGGGCGACGCGAAATCGAACTGGGCGGTGGGAGTTGGCGCGGTTCCCTCGAGGGGCTGGGCTTGAGGGATGGTGGGCATCTCGTGCAGGGTGCCCGAAGACATGGAGAGGGTGCTTGCCTGGCGCGGCAAGGCGCCGGGGGGTGGTGGTTGACCGGTGTCTGTCATGATGACCTCGTCGGCGTCGGCGTCGGCGTTGGCTTCGGCCCCAAAGAAACTGTACTAGAGTTCCTTGTAGCGAAACATGCCGGGGACTTTTGGCGCGTGTTAGTGCTGGTTGGGCAGCAGCTTATATGCGTCACAGGGGGTTCGAGTATGGAGAGACCGGACGAGAACGAGGAATGATTTGAGCAGAGAGAGAGAGAGATGGGTCGTTCAAGTCCGAGAAGGGGCGTCACGGGGGAGGCAAGACGCAGGTGTGCGTCCAGTGATGCGGGACGTCTGCAGGATGACGGCGTCAATGGCGTGATGGGGGTATGGTGGTGGTGATCTGGAGGCTGATGACTGCTCGTGGTTCCTGGATTGAGTTTGTTGAAAGGCACAAGGGGAAGAGGCTCCAAGATTCATGGATGGGAGTTGTTCTCCAAGACCCCAACTTCCCAGACCCCATTGCCCAATTACAGGGTTGACCTGTGCTGAATCCCAGCACCGATATTACAGGCATCCGGAAGACAGGGGATGGGAAAGTGCTGCATTCCGGCCCGTGCAGGTACCGTGTCACCTCGGTATTTACCGTACCAGCGCTGTATTCAGTGGATTTACTACACATACTGAGCACTGCAACTTGACACTCTTGAACTCTACCGTATAGTTCCACGAACGTGGAAAATTCCCCCCCTGCCCAGCCCAGTCGCCCTACTGCGAGCCAAGACTTTGAATAACGAATAAGACAGCCCCCTTTTATCCATACCAACACACAGACTATCTGGGTCCCATTTGGACCTACTCACACTGAATTCAGGTCCTCTGGTTGGCTGGAACTAACTTAATCTTGGCCCAGGGCGATGGAATTCTACTACCTGTCTTCCCCTCTCGACAACTATCTCGACAACTACCATTTGTACCTTTTTACTATCCTTTTTTTCTACTTTGTAATGCCGCAATAGTCTAAAAAAACACCCTAAGATGGCTATACGTACAGTTAAAGTCGGATTTATCGATGTGGTCTATAAGTACACCTTTTCCTCCCCCCCCCCTATCTACCCCTAACTAACAACAACAAATCAAACTAACTACCCCGTGTGTAGATGTGACCTACGATTTCGATAACGTAGCCTAATTTACCCTCGACGAAGAATATTACATACAGCCCCGTGCCTTATTATCCCCTGGGGTTGCTCTAGGGCTCTCGCTAGCTCGTAACGGTACCTATTTTAGCTGGGTTAAGGAGTATAGTCGGCCGGCAATAGAAGAAGCCGTCAGTTAGGGATATAGGGTTGTATGTACGATTTGGAGGTATGGAAAACGCTAGTAATAGTGGGATAATAGGTTGGAGGTAATAAGGTAATGGCGTAAGGGTATCGCTACCTATTGTATATACTACCTAACGATCTTATCCTCGTCGTTGGCCTTAGAATAGCTTCGCTTCTCCTCGGCTAACCTGATAGCCCTAATTAGCTTATACTTCTTCCCTAACTTACTATATTTAATGCCGAGGTATTTACAGACCTCCTTTAGCTCCGGTACTAGTAACTTATCTAGCGGTTTATCTACCTCCGTAATCTTCTACTCTAAGGCCTCGTTAACCTCCTGCGTAGTAGTGTTGTTAGTGGCCGTCTCCTACCCCTTAAAGGTAAAAAAGCCCGGGGGGGTATCTTTAATACGGATTAGATAGTCTTAACTACTGTCTTTAGCTACCGTAAGGCTATAGTTAAGGAAGGACTTGGCTACTAGATCCGGCCGCTCCTTAGTTAGCCGCTAAATTACTCGTACTATAAGGTAGGTAGTTATAATCCTCTTTTTAGAGGGATCCTACTCGTAGATAACGTCGGGGTCCCCCCTAGCAACCTTATCGTAGTATAAGTTGTATTCCTCGTATAAGAGGACTTTAAAAGCCTTATTGAAGTAAGTATTATAAGGTTGGTAGATAAAGGTTAGACCGGCTAGAATAGTCGCTTTCTAAGCCCCTACTTCGGCGAAGGTATCTTTAACGTCGTCGGTAAGGTGGAAGCTCGTAGTATCTATTACGATAAGCGCCTTACCCCTTAATTCGCTCTATATATACGGCTTTAGCTTATTAACTATCTACTCCTTAAGTAACTATTCGTTATTCTAGGCGTAGTCGTTAAACTTAACCGTGACGTTAGGGTGGTACTAGTCGATTTTATCTACTAATAGGGTGTAAGAAAGTATGCTAAGTCGTTTAAAAGGGGGAAGGAAAATAGGGGGGGGGATAGGGAAAAGGGGGGAAAAGATAGCTTAGCGCGGGGCAGCTCCTATAAGGTTAGACCCTGCCGCCGCCGTCGCCGCCGCCGCCGCCGCGGAAAGGTAAGGATAACGAAAAAGGGGCTTAAAACTTACTTTATTTAATTCGCCGTATCTTTTCGTTAGCCGTAGCTTTAAAGATAACCGTTAGTACTAAAATAAGGCTATCCCTACGTAAGTAAATAACTACCGTGGCCTACCTATTAACCTAGGTAGACTTGCTAACCTTTTCCGAGACCGTCTTAGTACCTATAAGTTTATACGAGCGACCGTTAGTAAGATAGAAAGGTATAAGGGTTTCGTTAAAGTTAATTATATACTATAGTATAAACCCTACCTTATCTAGTAATACCCCTATCTTAATATCCTCCTCGTACCGTTAGTACGTTATCTTACGTATAAACTTAAGCAGCGAATAGGCGTATTTAAGATACTCGTTAGGGGTTCGGCTCGTAATACGAGTAATAGCTCGGTACGAGAGGGTATAGCGATAAAGAAAGCGTTTAAACCAGCTATAGGAAAAGCGAAAGTTACTAGTTACTTCCTTTTCATCTAGGTATAGTTACCGGAATAATAGTCTAGCCTTTAGCCGGAACTAACCTACTCGAACCGATTTACTACGCTTACGCTTTACCTTAAACGTAGTATATAAAGCGCCCTTTAAGAGTGGCTACTAGGGCTTAAAAACCTTGTCTTTCCCTATTACGATAGACTCCTTACGGTCCTACTACCTGTATATGTTAGTAATGGGGATAGTAAAGTACTTGGCCGCGTCGGTATATGTTAGGGGGCCTTAGCTAGGCTCGTAGGTAATAGGGTACTCGAAAATAGCCGTAGATTTACGGTACTTAGTACGGGGGCGCCTTACGCCGTTAGGGTTAGTGTCCTTATATACGGAGTGATAGGTAAGATAGTCGATAACTTTTAGTATAATCTTACGGCTACGGTGGTTATTCGAGGCCGAGCGAGGTAGTAGTAGGGTATAGTTGGTATGCCGCTTACGGAGAGCCTTAGGGGTACGGCTATTCTTCTTCCGGGGGGGGGGCTTAAGATACCCTGGGGATAGGGGAGGTTCGGCGCGAGGGGGGTCGTTATTAGGGTCGTTATTAGGGTTGTTGTTAGGGGCGTCTTTATAGATGGGAATAGCTTTAAAGTCTAGTACGCCGTCGGAGTATAGGAGGTCGGAAAAGGAGGTCGAGAATGATGTGTTTGGTGTATAAGTGGTCTATGGGCAGGGCGTAGACTCGTTGCAGTTGGCGCTGAAGTCGGGGAGGTCGTCAGAGTATAGGAGGTCGGAAAAGGAGGTCGAAAAGGAGGTCGAAAATAAGCTGTCGGCAGTGCTCGCCGTGCCGGCGGTGCCGTAGAACTGGTTGGGGCTGATCTCGGCGAAAGGGACACGATAGGGCCGTGGGGTCGCCGGTGGCGGGTAGGGGGCGGCGCGGACTATGTTTTCTACAGGTAAAATCCTATACAAAACCATATTGGAGAGTGTTGGTAATGCCCGTGATGGAGAGGAAGACTTGGATATCCTCGATACGCGTGTCTAGCTCCGCAGATAATTACGTCGCGGATGTGGATCTTTTTCGACCCCTAAGCCCCCCTAAGGTCCCCATCTTTGAAAAAACAAAGCCTTACCGCTTACCTATTGAAAAAAGAAGCTATCCAGGGCCCTAGCCATAGGCTAAAGCCTCTATAGCCAATAGAAAAAGCAGGAATGGCTGTTCGTGATGGTGGTGTAGGTACTTTAAATAGTCCGAATAGTCAAAAGGGGCGCCAAGAGTGTTGTGGATAAAAGGGGCTTGTTGGATTGGTTGGCTAAGGTCTGGGCTGTAGATAGCGCCTTGGCTCCGACAAGGGGGGGAATTTTCCACGTTCGTGGAACTATACGGTATCAAACACAGCTTGTCCCGGTAGAACAAAATCAACTGAAATCAGGAGTAATACTACCATTTTACTGTCAACAGAAACCTCCCCAGAAACAAAAAGAAAAAGTGTTGGGGGCGGAAATGGAACTACGTAGGAATGTTACACAACCCTGCCCCTCCTCCAAGTTCCAGCAGCATCAGTCCTACTTTACGGCGGGGTCCCAATTCGCGTCACAGATGTTCAAGACGCGTCGATACCTGCAGACTCCAACATCCGCCTCGATGAACGGTGCAACCCCGTCCCGAATGCCCTCAGAATGCCGAGGTAGGACACCCACCACTCCTACCCTCGACCATGTCTGACAGAACAACTACAACTACAGAGAAATAATCACCATCCAGGCTGGCCAGTGCGGCAACAGCAGTCAGTTCTCCTCAACCTCCCCCATCCCTCTTCACAACTAAACCCCCCCAGTCGGGAGCCAGTTCTGGCAGCAGCTCTGCCAGGAGCACGGAATCAGCCAGGACGGCAACCTCGAGGACTTTGCCACCGAGGGCGGTGACCGCAAAGACGTCTTCTACTACCAGAGCGACGACACGCGCTACATCCCCCGCGCCATCCTCATCGACCTCGAGCCGCGCGTCATCAACAACATCCAGACGGGCCCCTACAAGAACATCTACAACCCCGAGAACTTTTACGTCGGCAAGAATGGCATCGGCGCCGGCAACAACTGGGGCGACGGCTACCAGACGGGCGAGCTCGTGCACGAGGAGATCATGGAGATGATCGACCGCGAGGCCGACGGCAGCGACTCGCTCGAGGGCTTCATGATGCTGCACTCGATCGCCGGCGGCACCGGCTCCGGCCTCGGCTCCTTCCTGCTCGAGCGCCTCAACGACCGCTTCCCCAAGAAGATCATCCAGACCTACTCCGTCTTCCCCGACACGACCAACTCGGGCGACGTCGTCGTCCACCCCTACAACAGCATGCTCGCCATGCGCCGCCTCACCCAAAACGCCGACTCGGTCGTCGTCCTCGACAACGGCGCCCTCTCGCACATCGCCGCCGACCGCCTGCACCTCCAGGAGGCCTCGTTCCACCAGACCAACCAGCTCGTCTCCACCGTCATGTCGGCCAGCACCACGACCCTCCGCTACCCGGGCTACATGCACAACGACCTCGTCAGCATCCTGGCCTCGCTCATCCCCACGCCGCGCTGCCACTTCCTCATGACGTCGTACACCCCCTTCACCGGCGACCAGGTCGAGCAGGCCAAGACGGTGCGCAAGACGACGGTCCTCGACGTCATGCGCCGCCTCCTCCAGCCCAAGAACCGCATGGTCTCGACGGTGCCCGGCAAGAAGAGCTGCTACATCTCGATCCTCAACGTCATCCAGGGCGAGGTCGACCCGACCGACGTGCACAAGTCCCTGCTCCGGATCCGCGAGCGCCGCCTCGCCACCTTTATCCCCTGGGGCCCGGCGAGCATCCAGGTCGCGCTGACCAAGCGGAGTCCGTACATCCCCATGGCGCACCGCGTGAGCGGGCTGATGCTGGCGAACCACACGAGCATCGCCACGGTACGTCCTTCCCATCCCATCCCTCAACTCACACACTAACCCGGAACAGCTCTTCAAGCGGATCTTCCGCCAGTACGACGGCATGCGCAAGCGCAATGCCTTCCTCGAGGGGTACAAGAAGACGGCGCCGTTTGCCGACAACCTCGACGAGTTTGACGAGGCCAAGGAGGTCGTCACGGACCTGATTGCCGAGTACGAGGCGGCCGAGAACCCGGACTACCTCAGCCCGGACTTTGGCGACAAGAACGACTCGGCCGAGACGGACAAGCGGATGGGGTGATGACAGCGGGTCTGGGAGGTGTTGGTTGGGATATGTGGCACTGTTGGTGGTAGGGTATATTTTTGTTGGTTCAGCGATGGCACGATCTGGCGTTGGGGTCAAGGTACTAGTGTTCTCTGATGGTGTCAGGTTATGAAAATGAATGATTTTGGGCGCTCTCATCATGGGCTCAGCGAAGTTGCGATTGCTCTTGTCTCCGTATTTTTGTTTTCCTTCTCGCAAGGGCACTTTCCAACCCAAGCCAATGAACCACCAACACACCGTCACAACATGACAAAACCACTGATAACTCTACCCCCATGTATTGTCTGCACTGAGCCGCGGACATATGTACACTGCAACCGCATTCCTCATCTCCCAGGAAACCAAGTACCAATTCTTTTCCCCCTCTAACCCGCCCACCAATACCCCCCCCTCCACCACGCCTCCCCAGCCCACCCCCTACTTCCGATACCACATCCTCGTAATCTTCGTATTCCTCATCTTCCTCTGCAGCTGAAAAATCCCATACATGAGCGCCTCGCTCGTGGGCGGGCACCCGGGCACGTACACGTCCACCGGCACGATGCGGTCGCACCCGCGCACCACGCTGTAGCTGTAGTGGTAGTACCCGCCGCCGTTGGCGCAGCTGCCCATGCTGATGACCCAGCGCGGCTCCGGCATCTGGTCGTACACCTGGCGCAGCGCCGGCGCCATCTTGTTGGTCAGCGTGCCGGCCACGATCATCACGTCCGACTGCCGCGGCGACGCGCGGAAGATGATGCCCAGCCGGTCTTGGTCGTAGCGCGGCGTCGAGAGGTGCATCATCTCGACGGCGCAGCACGCGAGGCCGAACGTCATGGGCCAGAGGGAGGACTGGCGCGCCCAGTTGGTGATGATGTCGAGGGTGGTGCTGGGAGGCGGGCGGGGGGGTTAGTGGGTGGGTGGGGTAAGGAAGGGGGCGGCTTACAGCGCGTATTGCACCACGCCCTTGGTGCCCTCCTGGCTGGGGAGGGGGACCTCCTTGCGCTCGCGCTTGGCGGTGCCGTAGCCGCCGTGGGGGAGGATGGCGCCGGGGGCGGCGGCGGTGCGGGCCGAGGACGAGAGGGCGGCGGCGGCGCGGAAGGGGATCAGGTGCGTGGTCGGGCGGGCTGTCAATCGATTAGCATCATCATCATCATCACCACGAAGCTGGATGGGGGGAGGGGGGGGGGGAGCTCACCTCGGAGGGCCATCGAGGCGCCTGTCCTCGCCGAAGACAGCATGGTCGCGGTTGGAAGGGTTCGAGAGAGTGGAGAGGTGCCCGATTGAAGGGTGGACGACGGGCGGCGGTGGTGCAAGTTGGACGGCCGGTCTTCTCGACAGTCCCCTTGAGGCGAAATCGACCGTCGTTGATAACGCCGAGCGCTTTTCGCCTCGCAGCGCCGTGGACTCTTCGGTTAGCGCACTAAGCAGAAAGATGGGGGGTGTGATTGGCTGCGGGGTTCGGGGGACCCACTCCGCCTTGGCTTTCCAGACATCAAAACGTCACTCGAACGAGTCCCGGCATCTCGAAACCACAAACACCATCCATGTCAACCACAGGGTACCCACTGTCTATTTGTGAGATCTGAAGGACGAGATGGGATATACACATCGGGGGCATTACGGGCGCAGTTCTCAGATCTACCAGCATCTCGCAGTCATACCCCAGAAGACATGATGGAGGCGCGCTGTTATTCCAACACCAAAGACAGTAGTAACTCCAGAGCTCCAATACATTACAGCTTGTAGCTCCCACTCGTCTGAGCCGGCTTAGCATCCGTCGCCTTCTTCCCATCCAGCCCCATGACCTCTCCCTTGCGATTAATCACCCGGACCCCGCCCTTCTTGAGCTCATCCATCGTCTCCTTCTCAGCCTTCGCCTTGCCGCTCACATGTTTTGTGGCGTCCAGGCCTCCCGCCTTGCGGATGCGCTCCTTCTCGCGACGACGCTTCCGCAGCTTGTCGTCGCGGCTCATCTCCTGGCGGGCCACCGGTAGACCGTTCTTGGCCACCACCTCGCCCTCCTCGGCCGTCCGCTTGCTGGGAGCGTACACCTCCTGCGGCGCAATCATGCTCTCTCCACCCGCCACACCCTGGGCCGTCGCTGGCTGCGCGTCTTCCATGGCGATGGTCGCGACATCAGCCACGACGGTGAGTGTCGGCGCCGCCGGCTTGGGCTTGTAGTGCCAGCTGCTCAGGGCGTCGAGCCTTCCGCACACGTCCTGCCACATCCGTTTGATCTCCTCCTCGTCGCGCTTGAGCTTGTCGTCGCTCTGGCTGACGTACGCGTCGGGGTCGGCGTTCTTGGTGTGCTCCTCCTCGTAGAGCTCAGCGAGGCTCTTGTCGCCCTTCTTGTCTTCGACCTCGACAAGGCCGCGACGCGCATGCCTGGGGTTGCTGAGCGTGTCTGGGCGACGGCGGATGAGCTCGTCAAACTCTTGGGCGAGGATGCGACGCTTGATAAGCGCCTCGATGGTCTCGGAAACCTCTTCGGTGATCAGAGGCACCGGCTTGCCGACATGCTCGAAATCAAGATCCTCCTCGAGCAGCGAGTTGACAGGTCGGTCCACAGCTGAGGCTTCACCCGAGAGTGTCCAGGCACGCTTCGCGACGAGCTCACTCTCGAGCTTCCGGATCTCCTCGGCAAGTTTGGCCTGGCGCCGCTCGTGGGCCGAGCGGCGCGACTTGGGGTTGCCCGCCGAGACATCCGAAAGGGCATCCTCCGAGTCGGAGCGGTCCGACATATCTTCAAAAAGATCACGACGAACGTCGTTCTCGGCCCGCTCGATTTCGGCCGCGTCAGGCTGAGCAGGTCGATCCGTGGCCGGGCGCTTCTTGAAGCTACCAGGCTTCTTCTTCTTCGCAGGCGGCTCGAAAAAGTCCTTGTAGTAAACGTCATTCGCCGTGAGGTCCATGCCGAAAGCTTCAACGTCACCGAGATCGTTTGCCTGCGTGTCCTCCTCGTCTTCCCCGTCGGAGTTGAGGGCATCTTCGTCCAGCAGTTTCTGGGCCGCCTTCAAGTCATCGTCGTCCATCTCGACATCAGAGTCGTCCTCATCTTCGCCGGCACCCGCGCTGCGCTTCGGCTTGGCCTTGAAGGGATCGCCGTGCCAGTCGATTTCCTCGTCGTCGCTGTGGGCATCGGTGTTGGGGTCGGCGCGGGCGTCTTGGTTCTCAAACCACTGGGTTTGTTTGTTGAACTCCTTGAGGGAGAAGAAGCCGTCGTTGAGGCCAGTGGGGTCTGTCTCCAGCTCAGCCCCAGCTTCTTCTTCATCGCTTCCGTCCTCGTCCCCGTTCCCCTCCTCTTCCACCTCGGCCTCCTCGTCCCCACTCCCTTCTTCGTCCTCTTCGTCCTCCTCTTCCTCTCCTTCAACAGACATTGCATCCTCGTCAACCGACTCGGCATCCTCGTCGTCGCTGGCATCGGAATCATCGACGTCCAGTTCCTCGCTGTCCGCGTCGCTGCCGCTGCCAGATTCAGAAGACGCGCTGGCCGAGTCGTCGTCGTCCGATGCGGACTCGATGCCGTTCTCGGAGAACTTGGCGGGCTTGGCGGTCTCCTCGTCGTCCTCGGAGCCTTCGACCACCTCGTCGTCTTCCTCGAGTTCCCGAAGCAGCTCCGACGACTCCTGGAGAGTGCTGGTGATGATCTTCTTGGCCTGCTGCCAGACCTGTCCGGTCTCGAATCCGTCGATGTGGAGTTTCCTGAGCTTCAGGATGGCATCCTTGTCCTGGATGAGCTCCCTCTTGCGCTTCTTCCCAGCCTCTTGCAGTCGGACCTGTTGCTGATCGGCAACCTGGCCGGCGAGCCCATCCAGGAGCTCCTTGGCGACCTGGAGCGAGCCGGAGTTGAGGAGCGGCGGAGGCTGCAGAAAGACGTGGCGGTTGGAGGGGGCCGTCGAGTTAAGGAAGATGGAGATGGGGGAGCCATCAGCGGCGCCGGCTGTCGCGGTTTGGTTCGCCATGCTGGGCAGGTGGGTGAGGGTGTGGGATGTCGATGTGAGAGAGGAGGTTGTGCTTCCGCCCATTTCCATGCTAGGCGCCAGTGGTTGAAGAATCGATTTGGGACTGTTTCGTGGCTTCTGGCATACAGAGTCCCGAAGACCCGTTGTGTGCAAAGACGCTCTCGCGAACCAAGCCTGGCAGAAAAAAATCCAGGACGGCGCTGGGGCCCACAGTAGCTGAGCTGCATTCACCAATCAAGGAGATATGATAGGGCGCCTTGGCCTTGCGATAAGCCTTCGTCTTGGCAGACTTCAGCGGGGTCCAGGTGGGGCATTTCAGGGCATCCTCCAAAAGTCTGGGCATCAAACAACAAACGACATCTTCTTCTTCTTGAGATGGAAGAATCGACACATCCAGCGCTGAAGTCGGTTTGCTTGACAGATTCACGGGACTTTTTTTTCTCGTTGGCCCCAAGCTCGTATCCCCATCAGTTGATATCCTCCATACCGCGTCGACAAAAAGTCAGACATTACTCCCAGCTCCTAGGAGCCTAGGGATATCTTCAAAAAGAACCCCCCCAGGCTTCGGGGCCTGGGGGGTAAGAAAAGCCCTGTCAGGGGTAAGGCTTTTGCTTCCGGTGGGGGTCAAACTCGGGGCTGCCTCGGAGACTGGACGGAGGACTCCCCCTTCCGCCGCCGTACCAAACGCGGCAGTGGGCTTCGTTAGGTAGAAGGGGTACCAGCTGTGTGGAAAACACGCCTGTATAGGTGAGCAAGTGCCTTCGCCAAAGTGTCCCGAGTCCCTACCTACATAGGCCCGGTGTTTCATCTAGTCTTACATCACTTCCAGACATTCCAGGTTCTTCCCTTTTTTCAAGCTCCTTTTCTTCTCCGAGACGCATTTCTCGGAATTCAGCCCATCTCCAGCAGGATACAGGATTGGGCCATGAGGACATCCCTCATCTTCCAAATGGCCTCTTTCCACACAAAACCCTGGAACGAGCATGGGAGCTTCGACATTGGATCCGGGATACCTACCACCACTATCTGAAAATGGGCCCAGATCACGGTCCAGATCACGGTCCAAACCGCTGTGCAACCCATCACGACGGTTGGCACGTCTGGTCCAACCCAGTCCGGGAGAACGGGTCGTGTCGAGATGCCTCTATTTCTTTTCACCGACCACCATCGTATCAATCCACCACCCTCCCTTCGCCCGGAGATGCGCCCTTGCCGCCCACGTCGGTCAAAGTTTGCACGAGAATGGCGCAATCACCAACAATCAACAGTCACCGGTGCTGGTGCCACTCGGTGTTGGGGAGTTTGCTCTCTATGCATTTCTGAGAAACCCACTCGAGCTGCTGACGGCAGTGGAGGGCAAATAAGCTGCCTGTAGAGGTAGGATATCCCAAAGGCTACCCGCGGTAGCTGGGGTGCAATATCAAATGGGCAGTCATGGGGTCCAACGAGAAGCTCACTTACACCCACGGTTTATACCGCCGTTCTAGACCAAATCCTCGTTGTTCGGGAGAATCTGGTGGTGTTAGCAACAAATCCCCTTTCCCTCGATCCTAACCATGGTACCAACCAACTCTCATACCCCCGGAAAGAATAAACAACCCAGCACAACCCTCTGCAGTAGAACCTCCCCATCCACCCCGTTTCCGGGATAGAATCTTCACACCCGACACCCAACCACAGCAGGCATCATCGCTTACAGATCCCTCACACAACTTACATTGCCAGCAAGCCAGACAAACGTCCCCTTCCCAAACATCCCGAAGTCCCACGAAACCCCCAGATCCGCAACGGCCACCTTGATCCCGCCCACCGCCTAGATGGCCTCGCACAGCAGCCCAGTCTCACCAAACCGTCTTCTACCCCGCTCTCTGGCACGTATCCGTACCATGGAAGAAGCAATAGCCTTTGAACACCCAGTACGTGGTTGCAGAATCTTCGACATACCTAGGTACCCGTGGACCCTGCCGTCGACACGTCGCGGAGCCGGGGGCCCGGTGAAGACGCCGTTCGGTCTGCTGACGGCAGAGGACAGAAAATTTGTGCAAGTCACCCGCGGAGAGTCAAGACTGGTTGACGCCATGCGGCGCGCGGCAGGTTGATGCCGTTGAAAATATCCATTGGCCAATGAAAAGGGCAAACCCGCCCACGTTTTCGGAGCGGTCTCGCCCCCCGCCGGGGGGGCGGACGGGAGCTACCGGACGCTTGGACGGTAAGTATATGCGTCTGCGGTCGGAGTACTATCCGGATGGGTCAATATCCTCTACTACCGTACGACTTGCGGGTTGCATGTCGGCCGAGCTGCACGAGGGGAGCCGAGGGGGGGGAAGTGCAGTTTCCTCTGGCGGAGGGAGGTGCTGGTACACTTGACCAAGAGATCCAAAGCAGTGACTGAGAGACCACGACCTAGGCATATCCTTCCTGCCCGACAGCTAGGCACGGGGTAGGTACTCCGTTGCCAACGAGCTGTTGAACCTCCAGCTATCGAGGCGACCGACATGTCCAGCTGAAACCCCCTCACCCCTCTTATCTCCCACCACCACAGAGGCAAAGGTCTAGAACCAACAAGTCCAGTCGGGTCGCACAGCAGGCTGGCCGATGTCGTTATCGCTCGGACATGGGAGGGAGGGGGAGGGGGGGGGGAATAGGCTAAGCTTTTTGGTCTGCATGGTGTCCGCAACGGGTACCTACTCGCGTGTCACTTCCTGGCCGTGCAGCGAACGAAACGAAACGGACGCCTCGCACACGGGGGTGGATGGCGGGTGTAAGTGGTGTAAGGGTGCGCCGGTATGAGGAATTCAATGAGGGGGCGCGGAGCTGCAGAGCAATTCAGGGTCCAGCAAGAGGGGGGTTGGGATATGCCGGCGGAGGGGTGGGATTGTATCTGAGACGTTCTGCTTCTGCCATCTGAGACATTGGGATGTCGTGAGGACAATGATCAACGAAAAAGGCTTCTGCCCCTGAAGCTTGTCTCGAGCTTGTTGATTCAAGCTTTGAGGCAACATGTCCATCGTCGGGGCAAAGGCCGAGAGAAGATGGAATGCCGGCAGACAGAGTTCAACTCTGTGGCCTGTGATACCTCGACTTGACCCGGTCGGGTTAGTGTTGGTGGTTTCTGCAGTTCCAGGGAAGCTTTGTCTTGGCTTATCTCATGCTTGGCCGCGCAGAGTGGGATTCGGCTGTCGCCAAGGCACCGAGGGTTGTGAGAAGCCTTATCGCGGTGAGTTGAAGCGACGGATGGTGAGCAGAGATTTCTTCTTACGCTGTACTGCGTAAGAAGGAGAGTAAAAACAGTGGAGAGACTAGTCACTGGGTGACTGGGAGAGACATATCCGCAAATAACCAACAAATCCGGGGGCCTCCGAGACCCGACGTCGGGAGCCGGGCCGGTGGCGATTCCCGCCCAGCCTGCCCAGCCCTGCTGAGTCTGCGTTGTTAGTCACGACTCACGCCAGCCCGGGCGCTGTTTCGAAACATTGTTTGCGAGTGGTGGTGCTGATTCAGAACGTCACTGATATACGCAGTACTGTGAGTTTGTGTCAACAGGCTGACAAGGCAATGAAAATGACCAACGTGGAGGGGCGTGAGGGGGCGGGGCCGGGGACGGGACTCGGGCGCCAAGAGGGCTGGAAGCATCGTGGCCCGTGGATGGTGACGATGATGGAGGGAGATGTTCGGGTTCCGATCAGGGTCTCGGCGTGTTCAGCCCGTGTCGTGCATGCCCTCTGCCCTCGGCTGGTGTCGGTTGGTGCAGTGGTGCAGCAGCAGGTTTGTGTGGTTGCAGCGGCAGCGCAGGGGTTGGTATCGCCGCGGCAGCAGAGATGGATGGGTGGCACGGGTGGATGGGGCGACAAGAGGCGGCGCAGCGGCGCAGCCGGGAGAAAAAGTCAGGACTCAGGAACACCTGGACCCCGGCCCTGGACTGCCCAGACGGCGGTGGAGTCCAGTGTGGACAAAGAGATCCAGAGTGCCAGAGCAACACCCCACTGACGACGTCTCAAAGACCCCCCATTTATCCATTGGCCCCCTGGCTGCGCCCTGGTATAAGTCCACTGTCCCCATCGCCCGCGTCCAGACTCCAGACTCCAGACTCCAACCCGTTCCCGTCATCATCATTGTTGTTTGGATCGATTCCAGACTTTTTACGGATACATATTCCCGAATCCAGCAATATACATACATACCCATACAGGCTGTCATCTGGGCCGAACCGAGCAGATCGGCAATCCCGTCGCATCCTTCCAGGCACCGGCACCGGCACCGGCACCGTCTGTGACGTCGAGTTTGGTTGTCGGTCGATCCGGAAACATCCAATCATCCGGCAGGCATTCAAGCACCAGACATCACGCCTCGCAGCCACCCCGACGGTGCTCGCAGAGGCAATTGGGTCGAGGGAGGCATGAAATACGGGGAGCAGTTTGAGAGGGAGTCGGCGCCGCAATGGAGCCTCCGTACGTTTCTTCTCCTTTTTGCATTCCTGGCCGGCGAGGTGCATTTGCTGATTGACCCCCCCAACAGACAACATCGACTACAACTCGCTCAAGCACCACATCAAAGTCCACACCACCCGAGACCAGGCCACGTCCATACCCATCCCCGGCCACCAGGACGCCTCGCTCCGCCGCTTCGAAGATGACTTGTACGCCGAGCTGACGCGCCAGCACGACCGCGTTGATCTCTTTGTCTCGAGCAAGTCGGATGAGATTGCTCGTCGATTGCGTACGTCTTGGCTTCATGACGTAGAGCCGTTGTGCAGGCAGACAGCTAACACGGTTACACAGGGCACCTGTCCAACCAGATCCACCGCCTGCTCGTCGGCCGCGCCCCCTCCCCGAGCGACCACCGCGCGTCATTGAAGAGACAGCGCCGCTTCGCGAGATACGAACAGTCCCTCCTGCAGTGTGGCGACGACATCCAATCCCTTCAGCGCTTCGTCGACGCACAGATCGTCGCCTTCCGAAAGATATGCAAAAAGTACCGAAAATGGACCGGGTCCTCGACCCTCGGCACCCGATTCCGAGACAACGTCCTCGCCCACCCAAAGAGCTTCACCCGTCGCGACTATAGCCATCTGCAGTCCGAGTACGACGAGCTCAAGACGACGCTACACGGCGCCTTCCCGACAAGCCCGAGCGGGGCCGAGTCACCGTCGACAGACTCCGTCCGGACCCTCCGCGCGAGTGAGCAGCCCTCACCCAACGGCACCGTCGTGGCCGCGGCGGCACAACACCCGGGGTACTGGAACGAATATGACCACGGCAGCGAAGCCGACGACACCGAGAGGCGGGACGACAACACGTACGCCATCTACATCAACCCAAACGAAGACACCAGCTTCCCAGGCGTCGCATCCCTCGCAGCCCTCTTCTCCAGACCATTACGCGGCCTCAAGAAATTCCGCCTCATCCCCGCCCACGCCTCAGAAGCCTCGGAGCGCGGCCCCCTCCTCTCCAGCCCCCCCTCCACCTACGGCGCCATCCACCGCGCCACCTCGTCGGGCGGCAGCCTCAGCGACACGGAAGCCGAAGACGACAGCAGCCACCCCACGGCCTTTCGCCCCCGCGGCGGCTCCTTCGGGTACGCCTCGTCGCTGGAAGAGTTCCCCGTCGGCTACAAGACGTACGCGGCGCTCCCGAGCCTCGAGGACCAGCACCTGGCGCGGTACCGCGAGCGCGTGCTGTCGTGGGGGACGTGGTCGGCGTTTGGCGTCGCGTACCTGCTCATGGGCATCGCGGCGGTGCTGATCAAGACGGGCCGGCACAAGATGCGGCTCGAGGTGGACGCGGGCGTGACGCTGGGCATCATGGCGTCGCTCGGGGCGGCGTGCGCGGGGCTCGGGATGAGCATGTCGCGGCAGGATCGCGTGTGGTGGGTGGCGAGGATGGGGGTGTGGGTGGGGTTTGTGGCGGCGTGTGTGTTGAACGGGGTGTTGCTGGTGATGGTGGTGGGGAATCCGCCGGGGTGAGGGGGATGATGGGGCGAAAGATAGGGTTGATCGGATAGAGAAGACGGAGATCGGGTCGGGACTGGGTAGATGTGTTTTCCTCGGGGTTCGGTGATGGCGTTTGGGGGTCTTTTTTTTTGTTGGTTGTGCTTTGTGCATTCTTGGATACCCAGCTTTTGTTAGTGCGCGGAGGAATGATACGAGTATGTGTACCCGTATACCAGCGGCCATGGAATTGCGATGTGTTTGTCTGCTGATTGTTCCTTGTCTCGAGACCCCCAGAGTGGTGCCCATCTTGACGTCTGTCTTTGGGGAGTAATCCTCGTACCTGTCCCGTTTATACTGTGTACACCATCTCCCTCGCTGGCCCTAGACCTGCCATTACCATATATCGTCTAGTTTCCGTACCTCGTCTCGAACCCAGACCCATCCCCACGGCACATGCCACCTCGATCGTCCCCCATTATACTGACATCATTTCGATCTCTCTACCCCATCCCCCCCCATCCCCCCCTCTTCCACGCAAACCTGCCTGAGGAACCCCAAACGCACCGACCACCCCTCCCACCCTATATAACCCCGTCCCCCGCCCCTTCTCCCGTCCTTCTCTTCCTTTCCCTCTTCACCCTCAGTCTTCCATGGCTGTCGGTCACACACAAACACCGGGGGGGTAGCTCAGTGGGTAGAGCGCAGCGAATTTGCTTTTGGTCTTTTTCCACTCCTAAAAACCACCTAAAGGGGGTATCGCTTACCCAGCGAATCGAAGAACCTAAAGATATGGGCCGCACCGCCCCAAATTCCTGAGGTCCTGGGTTCGAAGCCCAGTTCTCCCAACACACACACATGCCGGGCTCGGGCTCGATGGACTTTGGTCTGTCGGGTTCAGGCTCGGCTTCTTTTTTTTGGTGGTGGGCACAGTGCGAATGGCAGTGTGGGGTGGGGATGCACTGTGGTTGGGGGTTTGGTGTTTTGGTGTTTGGAGGTTTGAGTCTTGATGGATCAATCGTCTGGTCAATGTCGATCAAGCATGCCAGGAACTACCGGACTACCTATATATGCCCACATCATGGCCCTCTGTACCACTGTTTCCAATGTCCATCCTCCTCTTTAAGAGTACCGCTCTGCTCTACTCCTCTTCAAACTCAATCCGTGGCATATCGGCGACCACCCCTTAACCCCTTTACATTTGATGAATTGGTAGACCGTAGTGGTACAGCAACGAATTAACCCGAGGATGATCAAGAAGGGGACCCGATGAAGATGAAGATGAAGTGGTGGAAATGACGTTGACCTGGTTACGTCCAAGAAATACAGCAAACCCAACAAGCACGAGAACCATCTATACATACAATCCAATACTGGTGTGTTTGTTAGCGCGAGACCTAACGTCTCCAATTCCGACTTCAAGGCCTATCCAGTTCCATCTCTATGCCTAATCGGCAGAAATATTAGTATCCAGTTCCATCTGTAGGGCTAGTCAGCAAAGATATTGGTATCCAGTTCCATCTCGAGGGCCTGGTCAGCAAAAGTATAGGCACCAGTTCTATCTCTCTAAGGCCCTATCAAACAGTGTAGGTATGGCCTCGGTTAGTACCTCGAATGTCTCGCGCTAACAAACAAACCAGGGCTGGAGTGTACACACACACCCCCTCACACAAATCCGATCATGCCATCGAGCAAAAAGTATCCAATGCAACCAAGATCCGCCCCCGCAAAGAATCAGAAACCAACCCGAAGAAACCGAGCCGAACCGAAGAAGAAGTGGAATGACGAAGTGGAATAAAGTACCGAGAAAAAAACTGCAAAACTGCCGAACCCAAGGTATCATCCATCATCTACCCATCATCGTACCTATCGTATCGTATCTTCATGCTGCATGTATATATGCCGTCGCTTGCTTGCTTGCTTGCTTGTGCGCTTTCCGAGATGAACCGACATTGCCGCCTCCCTCCTCCACCAAGTATCTGTAGAAAGGACAGGAAGAGAGAAGAGAAGAAGAAAGAAGAAAAAGAAACGAGCTACCTATCCCAGTCCATGTCTCTCTCTCTGTGTGTATGTAGCATGCCCCCCAACGCCCGAGCTTTTAACTGCACCGTCAAAGTATACCGTAACGAAAACCCAGAAGTGAAAAAGGAAAAGAAATGAAGAAGAAGAAGAAGAGGAGGAGGAAGAAGAACCAACCAAAAAGAAAGATGCATCCCAAGAGAACTAAAACCACCTCCACCCCCCTTGCCCTCCCCCTCCCTCCTCCACCCTCCTCAACACCCCCACCGCATCAACAAACAACCTCCCGGCCCCCCCACCCCCCTCCAACCTTCTCCTCACCACCCCCACCACCCCCGCCGCCTCCCTCCTCCCCAGCACCGCCCCTCCCCCTACCCCCTCCTCCGTCCCCGCCACCCCCCTCAACCACCCCATCACCACCTCCTCCCCCACACCCCCACCCCCCTGCTGCTGCTGCCTCCCCCGATGCCTATGCCCCCCCGCCCAGCAAATCAGCGCGCACACATACAGCGCCCAGTAATCCGACAAATCCCCATCCACCCCCTCCCCGCGGTCAACGAACCCGACAATCGCCCGGGCCGCGTAGACGGTAGCCCGCGCCGCCCCCGCCCCCGCGTCGACCCACACCCGCAGCCGCCGCTGGTGCTCGGCAAACGACGTCTCCGACACCACCTTTTTGGCGAAAACCCACGAGTCGCCGCCGACGGCGAGCAGGTCGCGGAGCGGCGTGTGGTGCAGCGCGAGGTACGTGTTGGCGACGGGGCACGCGCGGAAGAGGGCCGCGATGCGGGCTTCCTCGCCGTCCTGCGGGAGCTTGAGCATCTCCGTGGCGAGGACGGCCATGTGGTCAAAGGGGTCCTGCGGGGTGGTGGTGATGGGGGCGGTGGAGAAGGCGGGCATGCCGGCGTCGGGGTCGGACGCGAGGGCGGCGGCCCAGGATTGGGACGATGGGGCCGACCAGAGGGGGGCGCTTCGGGCGAAGAGCGGCGGTGGCGGGATGGTGGTGTTGGTGTAGTCGTGGGCGCGGCGTTGTTGTTGGAGGAGGGCGGCGTGGCTGTCGAGGTGGAAGCAGGCCGCCAGGAGGCGCCGGCGGGCTTCCGAGTCGACCCAGGCGTGCCAGCGGTCGGTGTTGTTGTTGGCGGAGAGGGAGGAGTCGGGGGCTGATGGGTCAAAGGCCGAGGGGTTGTTGTACAGGACCTGTAGGGTGGCGAGAGCCTGTGAGTATGTCTGCTCGGCAAGGTGGGATTGCGCGTGGAAGGAGAAGGGGGAAGCGAGGGGCGGGTTGTATCGGCCGGGGGAGAAGAGGGAGGACCAGGTCCGCTGCTGTCCTTGACGGTGGGGGGCCGAGGGATGAACGGAATTATGATTAGGGCCGTGAGTGAGGCCGGGATTAAAAGAAGCAGGGATGGTGCTGTCGTTTGAACTCAAGGAAACGTCGGGAGGAAAGGGGCTGGGAGAAAGCATGCTCCCGTTTCCATAAGAGGAGGTGGATGATGCGTAAGACGAAGGAAAACTGCCCCAAGGGGTGGAGGCATCGGGAAAGGTGTTGGGGTAGGAAGAGACGGTGGCGGCCGTTGGCGTGATGGAATCGCAAGACGAGCAATCAGAGAAAGACGAGGGAGACGACGACCAAGCACTCGGGTCGACAGGCCAGAGGGCGTTGTCATGGGAGCCAAGCGGCACCGAGCATGCCGCGGCAAAGAACTCCAGAGAACTCACCCTCGAGTAGAGAGATTCGAATAGCTTCGAGGGCTTCGTGGCCGTCTTCCGGCCGCGGAATCGGGCAAAGTATTCGCACAGGAAGATGGCCTGCATGGTCTGGAGGCTCCATTGCGTAACCTGCTTGGTGTAGGCGTGGTCAGTAGAGGTTCCTGAGTGCCGAGGTTGTTACATACCCGCTTTGCCTCTTGCCAGGCGTATTCGTGGAGCTGGTTCCCTCGCCCGCGGTCTTCCTTGGCGCTAATGTACTGCGAGGCCACGGCAGCCATAGCGCAGCGCAAGACATCCTCAGGGGCTGCCTCGAAGGACGGGCGGTGCACCAAGGGGAGTCGGGGGTGGACGCGCGCCCAGTAGACTTCAATGTAGTGGGGGATGACGGCTTGAACAGACCTCGGCAACGCCATCGGCATGGCCACGACGGGCATCGTGCAGCCGCTGTTCATGGAAAGACCCATGGTGGCCAGCAGGCCACTTCCGTGTTCCTGCTGGTCTTCATGAACATCCATGCCTCCGAAGCCGGAACCCAGACCGTCGAGCGGGCCGATGCCAGTCATGTCGGCTTGGGTATCAGGCATCTGGTGGCCATTCAGGAGAGTCTTTCGACGAGCGAGGTTGCTTCCCAAGCGACTTGGTAGGGCCATGGGAGGGGCGACGAGCGTTTCGCCTCCATGTGAGCTCACGATAGGAGGCGGAGTAGCGCTGCGAATAGACGAAATCGAGCTGCTTTGCCTCTGGTGCGAATGGAAGCCCCGGTCCGTGGAGGCGTTGAGACCAGGCTGAAGGGAAGCCATCGAGACGTCAAACATGGCCCCAAAAGACTGCTGTGTGTCTGTGCCGTACTGGGCAGACGACCCATAGGGGTTCAAGAATAGCGGGGGCGGCGGGGCTGTCATCGAGTCTCCGGCTTGGTGGCGAGGATCGCGGGGCGCTGTGCCAGGATACGGGGAGAGGAGTTGGGAGCTGGGCCAGTCAGCGGTTGTAGGAGAGCGGGTGGAAAGCCATAAGCGCGTCTGGGCGGGCATGTCTGAGACGGGGGTCGAGTATGTGCTGTCTGAGGCCGACGATGTCCAAGGTGACGCATCCCGGGCATGGTAAAGATCCGGCGTCCCGTTGTCCGGGATACGGATGATCGGTCGTCGAACCCCTTGGGACGTTGAGCTGACAGGTGGAGGGGTGGTTGTCATGTGCTCAAAGCCCGGAGCTCCCCCAAACCCCCCGCCCATCGCCGAGGAGTTGATCGGGTCAATGAGGCCAACGGTGGATGCCGGTAACGGGTAGTGCTGATAGTCGCCCGGTGTCCCTCCTGGCGGTCGGTACGTCGACACACTTGGGTTTGGAGAGCCCCCCATGGGGGGGTTGCTCCGCTGCGAAACTCGCCTCTGGTGTCCTGGCGCATGGGGTGTCGACGGCACCGGAGCGTTGGATGTCGCTGGGGCGCTTGGCAACGAAGATGCTGGCATGTTGGGCGAGGCGACCGCCTGTGCCTGTTGATGGGAGGATGCTCTCTGGGAGTACCTGTCGTCGATCGAGGAGGGCGCCGACGAAGCTCGCCCGTCGTCTTCGTTTCCGCCCTTGGACGACACCTTGTCACCCTCTTGCTCACTGCCAATGCTGTTAGCACACTGCCGGACATGATGTACGGGGGGTACTTACTGTCTCTGCTGGTGCCGGGCGAGGAGGTCAGGCCGGTGGAATGTGCGGTCACATCCTGGATAGTTGCACGCGTGCCCTGGATTTTGGTGGCTCAACTGATGCCGTCTAAGGGGAAACAAGGTTAGCAATGCTCGTCATGATGGTAGCTGGCAGTTCTCACCTCAGATGCTCGGCCCTGGTAAATGTCTGGTAACGTGTTAGCAAGGGGGGAGACAATATCCAGAGGACAACTCTTCACCTTTGCCGGCCTGCAAATATCACAGACGTGAACAGGCACGCCCTTCTTCGCCCTGCTAACACGGCCGGTGATGGGTGTGAGGCGCATGGGGAGATCGGTGGCGGCCTGGTGGGCAGGCATCGGCCTCATGGGGTTGTTGTGGTGGTGGTGATGGTGGAGGCCGGCGCCCATCGACGAGGATGAGGCAGCAGACCCATAGCCAGTGTGGTCCATCGAGTCAATGCTCGTCGTGCTCCGGCGGCGGGCCGGGGGTCGGGGGTTCGAGGCTTGGTGGGTGGACGACGACGGCGTGAGCGAGCGGAGGGTCGTCGAGAGGCCGGCGGTGGTGTTGGTGTTGGTGTTGGTCAGCTCCGGGTCCCGGGACAAGAGGCCTCTTGTGTTGGTCTGGGGAGTGGGCGCAGTCGAACTGATATTCTTCTTCTGCTCGACGGGTCGGGCAGAGGAGCTGCTGACATGGCCTGGCAGGGGACGATGGTTGGAGGTAGAGGCAGACGTGGAGGTGGAGGATCCGGCAAGAGGGGGGAGCGGACCGGTGGTGGTTGGCGTGCCTGGATCCTTATCCTTTTTGGTGGTGTGCCGGGAGTCGACGGGATGGTCGTCATCGACGTCCATTATGAACTTGAGGCTAGCCATGATGGGCGAAGGTGGTCCTCTCGATTTGGAAGTAAGATATACCAAGTTGGTATTACACAGCCCAGTTGGAGTGCCTCGACAAATAGAGAAGAGGTAGCAGTCGATATGGGACAAACATAAAGTCCAAGAAGGTCGGGTACGGGAGTACAAACGCGCGGCTGTTGTGCAGCAAGCGCAGTAGGGGGGAAGGAGGGAGAAGGGGGGGGGGGCTTGAAGGGAAGAGAGGCTCAAGGGCAGGTAGCAAGCACACAGGTCTGGCTTATGCGCATCATCGAAGCACACGACGATGCTTGCAGGCGAGGGCAGCGTGCAGCGAGGATGCAGAGTGAGGTGTGTAGGGAAAAAAGAAGAAGAGGTACGAGGTAGAGACTGTCGAGGGAAAGGTGGTGGAGGTGTGGGACCGAGGGGAGTCGGGACGGGCAAGACTGGGTGACTGGCAAGGAAGGGAAGCCTCAGCCCTCTGTCGACGAAACGAGTGTGGCCGTCCCGAGCATGTGTATACTACCTACCCAGGAGGTAGTAGTAGGAAGGATCGCGTCTCCATGCGGGAGGCGGGTTGCGGGTTGCGGGTTGCGGGTTGAGACGAGCCTGGAAGGGGGGAGATGCACATTGCACCCTCATGCTGCCATGCCACCGGCGAAAAGAGGGTCATGTTTCTGGGGTACGACAAACACGCTCCATCTCCATGCTGCCAGCCCGCGGCGGCACTGCTATATCGAGACGGTGGTGTATCTTGTTGCCGGTGCCGCGTCCAAGAGTGACCTGGACCAGGGGGGGACATGGACGGGGACCTGGGTGCTGTTGGGACTTGGGACGGGGCCTGGGGATTCGGGGAGGTGCAAGATCAAGCTGCAGAGTGTGAGTGAGCCAAAGAGGCGTGCTTCTGGTTTGGGAGAGGCTGTCCACCACCACTCCCACCACTCCCACCACCACCACCACCACCACCATCCCGCAGCACCCCCCAGGCCCCTGTCAGCAGGGGTACGACAGCAGCCAACCGGCGAACTGCGCAAAGGGTATAGGGGCACAGGGGGTGGAGGCAAGTACGGAGACCTCCATCTTTGCGCGCCACCTTTGAGCCAAGACGTCGACGGGTGCAAGACGCTCATGATGAGATGGTGTGGGAGCACCGGGAAGGCTCCAAGTATCCGTCGCGCAAGACGTCGACGTCGACGGCGACGAGCTGCATGGTACTTTGACCTCTGTCGAGCAAGACGCCAGATGGAAACCGAGTGGGAAGAGAATAGCAGGACGGGTACCACTACAAGCCTAAGCCCTGCCATGGCGGCATGCGGTGCCCAGCCCAGGTACCCCCCTCCCCCTCCACCATGGATACAGCGCGGTCCGTATCCGTACCTGCTGGCTCCCACACCCCCTTCAACTCGACTCCGGACCTGATGAGATTGCCGCGATGCTAGGCGACCATGATGCGCCCTGGCGGCTCTTGTCCTCGCCACCTGCCTGTCGCAGTCGCAGTCGTCGTCGAAACAACCGCGCGACAATGTTCCAGATCAGAATCTTCTGCCGGACCGTGTTTGCGAAGAGCAGAGACAGTGTACTGTGTACAGAGGCCAGGCCAGGCCAGAAAATACCCGATGCCCCGTCTCCCCATCTTCGCCGCCGGCTCCGGCGCAGTGTGCCCGTCAGCAGCAGCTCTTGTGCCGCGATGCTGCTCATCAACAGCCCCTTGGGGCCCCGACCCACGAGGGTCCCGTCCCCGTAGGGCCGGCCAAGGGTCATGTCCCGCGGCTGGCAGCCAAACCTGTGACGGTGATGCGCGCAAGGAAATTTACTGCCATTTTCCCTTGTCGTCTTTGAAGCTCTGGCGGAAGTGATGCTCATCATCCGGAGAGAGTTGGGGCATCCAGTCGAGAGAGTGCTGCTTGGTGGGCTCATCTGACAGCCGAGAGGCGCAGACCCCAAGTTGGAGGTTGCGGTACATCGCAACACCCGCCGTTCGACAGGGGGTATGAGGGGGGTGTGGGTGCCGCCCGCGTTACACAGCAAGACTTTGTCGCGCTCCCTTTCCCTCTGCACCTCAGCTGCTGCACCGCAACACATCTTGCGGGTGAGATGGAAGACAGGACAAGCCAAAGAATGCGCCCTGACGTCGTCGAGGACTGCCTGGCAAGACTCGGTCGACAGAGGCCGGTTCTCGGAGTCGAGAATTCGGGAGCCTTGAAGGATTTTCGGTAGCGGCAGAGGCCGAGGGAAAATGCGAGCCACAGAGGCAGAGGCAGCCCGAAGCGACGAGACCGGCGCAGCTTGGCGACTTCCAGTTGCACCTGGACCCAGTCTCCCAGCACGCCCACGGGAATCGACGACAAAGCCGGAGGAGCCTCCCGGAAGGATGGTCCCGGAGTTTGCGCCACCGCGCGCCGAGTCGAGGCATGGCGCAAGAAACGAACCGCGAGATCTCGGCACAAACAACAGGCGATTAGCCGCTCCCTTGCCATTGTTGCTGCCACGAGGGCGGGAGGGCGGCATGTCGCCGGTAGGTGGTGCTTAAGCGCGGCGATGTGCTGATCAACACGACATACAGATACCTACGCAGTCGACGCAGCAAGAGGTGTGCGTGGTGGAGGAGAGGGCGATGCCATGACGGCTCGAACCCAGGTTCCAGTGTTTGCGGGATGCTTCTGCTTCCAGCGGGCGTGCCAAGGCAAGCCCGGCAGAGACAAAGTCTTGAAGACGCGGCTCGAAGTCGACCGTCGGTCGCGGAGGGGCGGCAGGGAAGGGTGCCGTGGATGCTGGCATGATGAATGATGTGCAGACAGGGGGGGCTTAGACGCCGCTCTGCTCCCACTGGCCAGCCGAGTCAGCCACCACCCGCGCCGCCTGCCGGTAAGATCCTATTTTTGTTGGTGGTTTTTTCTTGATGTGACCCAAGAACCCAAGACCCAAGCCGACAAGCGCGTTCTCCGTGGCCCGCAGCCCATGACGGACGGTTGACCGAACTCGGTCGCCCGGGGAAAGGGACCAAGGTGCCATCCGATGTCGAGGCAATCTGGAGCTGTCGATGTTGGTATCGACGCAGCATGATCTGCGCGGTCCGCAGCGCAGTGAGCAGGAAAAAACTGCACGCGGTGTCGCATCGGCTGCCTGGGAGGGCAGGCCAAACATGGACAGGGCAGCCAACCGCATGCCCTTGGGTTCAGCGAGGTCATTCGCCGGTAGCCGCAGCATCTGGTCGGCGTCGAGGGTCGTCTTGGTGTTTGACCTCGACAGTTGTGGCTTCGACTGCTTCGAGCCCATCGGTTCCTGACATGGTGGAGGATGGAGGATGGAGTGTGTGTGGGCATTGGATATGCCTCTCAACGGTCCGCTAGTCCGTTAAAGCCGTGCAAAGTGCGGCGAAGGAATCATGCCATGCTGAAGCTCAACGACTTGAATGCAGGCACCGAACCTAGACGTACTACTCCGTAGCCGCGACTCGTACTGTGCTGCATGTTTGAGAGTTCATGATAACAAACCAGTCAGATACTCGACCGTCCACGGGGAGACGGGCCATCGATTGATGTTTGCCGTTCTCGTCAAGGCAACGACATACCTGTTGCTCGGATTCGCTGCGTTGCGATTGATGTCTGCCGGACGAGCGCTAATGCGGATGCCGATGCTGTGAAGAGTGTGTCACGGAATCTTTGCAATTGATGCAGGTGCTGATGGGCATCGTGGTTTCGGAGTTGCTCGTGTGGGAGAGATGGATGTCGAGCGAGCCCGAGCTGGACAGGTTGAGGCAGAAAATTGGAGGTGAGATGGAAGGAGATGGACAAGATGGAGGGTGGGGAGCGCTTAATCGACCACTGCCGATTCGTCCGATCGCGGGTAGCCAGGCAGGCATCGTGGTGCGTGCCTGCCCTTGAGGCTTGATATCGCCGAGAAGCCCCCAACTTCCTGAACAAACGCAGCAAGTACGGGGTGCCGGACTGAACACACGTCACCGGCCGGCAGTCGGCGTCTTGATCCCGACCCCGACTCCGTCCCGACTCTTCCAATGACCTGAACATCGAGTCGTCCACCATCGCCGCGCTTGCGATGCAGGTTCTTCGAGTTGCGCGCGTCTGGCGCCTGCGTCTGCGTCTGTCGCGTTTGGCCATCGTGTCGCCGACGCCGACGACGTGCGTTGTGGTGTGGTCGGCTGCACGGCGGGATCGACGGATGAACACGAGCAAACATTCTCTCTGCTTCTGAACGGCGTTTCAGATGGCCAGATGTTGGCCTCCGATCCGGCAGCCATCTCTGCTGCTGAAAGCGAGATGGTCAGCATGCAGGGCCTCTTGCTTGCTGCCAAGAGCAAGAGACGGGCAGACACGAGTCTCCGTGATGTGATGGGTCTCGAGTCGGGCCATTGGGATCATGCGAGCCCGTTTGTCCTCCAAACGGCATGAACGAGGCGGCACCAACAGAACCAGAGAAAATCTCTGATGGAGCAAGGAGAGGAAAGAAGGTGCGAGGACTGGGTGGGTTGTGCCGTCGTCGCGTCGGCAGGTCAGGTCCGAGGCGGGGCACGCGGGGCAAGCACCGGTGCCGTTGCGGGTCCTGCCGAAGGAAGAGCATCCGTGGACCACCAGGAAAATCTCCCCTTGGCTGCGCTGACACGGTATACCAGCCAATCAGAACCAGCTCTCAGACAGCCAACGGGCACCTCCACTGCCAACTGCCAACGAGCCTTCTTTCTGCTTTTCGCTTTTTTGCTCTCATCACTCTCTCTTTCCAAAAGTCCGGACTCCGAAGCTCACCTCCATCTCTTGTCCTCCATTCCATTCCATCTCGGCTCCTCACTGCTCAGCACCCACCACCCCCCTCAACTCTGGTACCGAAGACCACAAGTTCCCGTTGGAACTTTGAAATAAACAGCCTCTTCCCAAAATATTCAACATGACGAAGCCGAGGTCAGCCAAGCCCTGGAGACAAAGCACGGCCCACCTTGCGATCCCGGCCTCTCCCCATGCTCCCGAGTCCAGGCGAGCCAGGCCGTCAAATTCCCTGCAGGTGCGCCCCAGCGCTTAAAGTTATTTTTAGCAAGCCCGCCGCTAGCTCGTGCTCGGCCAAAATCTTTTGTGGGCAAAATGGACGATGGGATGGAAATTATCACGTCTTGTCTTCTCCAGACTCTCCAGACACGGCCGAGGACGACTGTGCGACGCATTATGGTGACATTCCCCGCCTAAAGGGCCATCACCGTCGATAAATCGGGTCGGGCTGCATCGGTTAGGACGTCGAGGTGCCAAATGGGGAGTCGGCGACCTCGTCTCTCGTCTCTCGTCCCTCGTCGACCATTCCATCATGACCAGCACTATCTTGTTTCGGACAGCACGAGCACCGGGGCTTTGGCTCTTCATTTCTCGTGCGGCACACGGTTCATATTCTCGGGAGAGCATCGTCTGCCCACCCTGCCGATGGATGCTCTGTCCCAGCCGCAGCTCGCAGGAACCCAGAGGCTCGGCCTTGACGAGACAATCCTGACTGCCTGGGAACTCGGGTGAAACTCTGACTACAGAGACACCATGTTCGCAGATGGCGCCGAACCTCTTTGGTTTTGGGCCCTGCGCCCCTCGCACACAGCACTGTCCTCTTACATACAGCACAACTTGACTCGGTTATCCGGCTGCCTTGGGGGTTCTGTCGTCTTCCCCGGACTCTTCCTGATGCCCATCATCGTCTGCTTGTCAGTCCCGATGTCGCTGTTCCTCCGGACTTAAGCCTGTCGCCGTCGTCAGCTGGGGGTAGTACTTGAGCACTGCTTTACTCAGCACAGCGTGCCCTCGTCCATACAGGAGTCATGGACGACTACGAAGGCGAATCCGTAGATGCAAAGTCTCCAATGCTTCAACCGAGACTGGAAGCCATACGCCCTGAGCCTTCGCCACCGCTGTCACGCCAAAGATAGCCATTATTCTCGGTCCTGATTCCAGAGTCTAAGCAAAGATTCACATCTTCCCCGGACTCTTCCTGAGCTGGCAACTCAACCGCGGCATTGGTATCACCCGCGAGGCGCAGCATCCAGTTCACAGCAACGGGTCCTGAAACTCCGGCCTTGCCATCTATCTTGCCTGCCTATCCTGCGTCACAACCTGCTACGCCCAGAACCCCAGGAATACCCAGCTGCAACTGCATCCTACCATGTCTAGGGCGGCGAGGCGAGTTCAGCTGTCCTGCAGTGCTCCTGGACGTAGCGCTCTTCCGGGCTCAGGAACACAAAGGCAGGTCTCAGCTTGGTGATCCTCGGGCCGATGCACAGCCACAGGTACGAGGGGTATTCTCTCTGCCTGGGACTAAAGCAACGCTCTCCATCGCTGGACATGACTCTCCGAGAAGCCCGTCGTCTCGTCTCGTCTGTTCGACTAGTGACAAGTGGACGGGACATGTCGTGCCTCTCCTGCACCGTACAAATCTCACCCACTTCAGGTTATCAAGCTGACCTCCACCCATTTACTTACCCACCTGCTGGATGCCCATGCTGTCAGACGTCAAAGATGACGGGCGTAATTCTCTCGCCAGTAACTAGCAGACGGCATGGGGGCCAAACCCGTCCCGGCAGCGTCGACATCTCCACCAGCAGCTTACACGTACGACGTGGATGCAGGCTCTCGTTGGTAAGCACGCGCGGGAGCTGCCGCTGTCTAGTGCTGCTGTAGGCGCAACACTATCTTGACGTCGTTGGGGGGTACAGTGTTAAACACCTCGATGCTCTCAAATGGTGGTAGATCTGTCTGGTAACCATGGCGATGGAGTTGTCGGGCATTCAAGTCAAATGCTCCGGTGGGTAGACGTCGCTGTCGTCTCCAATATATCTTCAGCCCGCGTTATACCTGCTTGAGAGAACTCTATCTACCCCGGCTGGGAGTCAAAGTCAAGTCAGATCGACATCGACATCGACGGAATCCCAGGCCGATACAAGCTCACCTCACACAACTCAAAACGTTGAATGTTGAACCTGACCAGTCTGCTCGACCCGCCGTCCGGCAGGATCACGACGTTCCTCCCGTCTTCGCTGACCGCCTGACCTCTCGCGGAACCCCCCCTTGACAAGGCGCCAATCCCATGCCAACAAGCACATACGGCCATAGATGGTGGAAAGCTCGGGATCCCGTCCGCTCTCCCATAGATAAGCCACCAATCGCCAGATCAGTAGTTGGGTCGGTGACGACCAGCGAATCCCTGGTGCTGTATGTTTTTTTGGCTGTGTTCTTTTTGGTCTGTCTGCTGGGTCAATCAGATCGGCGATGGTTCCCTCCCCAACCATGAGAGGTGCCCAGATGCTCGGAGACGAAGCAGATACCTCCATGTATGGCTTGGAGTAAGGGCTTCTGGCTTCTAACCGCCTTCACATGTCACTTGTCGAGCGTCATCAAGTTCCAACCTCGACTGTATCGTCTCTTGGTAGGTAGGACAAGCTGGAAGACAGCTGTAAAGGAAGTAAAACCACCGGAACAGAAACATGTTGCCCGTCTACAGTTCCCACCACTCCTATACTCCATCTCCCCATCTTCGACGGACGACACGGGGAGTTACCCTACCCCCGGAAAACCGACGTTTTGTCGAATGTATCCAAGCTAACTTCCAACTTCCAACCCGACAAGCCAGGAAGCCCGAGCCCAAGAGTGACTTGAACCCTCCTTCCATGTCCTCCCGAGACGAGGGGGTTTCAGTGAGTCGATCAGTCCCAACTAATACATCATACATCATCCAGGACCATCAAAACAAATGGCAAAGAAATAGGGGCACAAAAACATACCAAGTTCAGTCAACAGCAACAAATCCTTCGACCCCCTCCCCATCGAAATCAGCAAGCAAGCAAGGTATCACCACGTCAGTCGGTCGTCTATTCCATACAGCAGTTTTCTAGGTATCTCTCCCCATCCATCTCCATCCCTACCTCCCAACCAACCTCGTTGCCTCGTTCCCTGCCACTGGGTAGGCACATACCACCTCCATCCTCCCGACATCACAACCATCACCCACACATCCCCCATCAACCACAAGCAAAAGGTCTGCTAATACAACGCCCAACCAAACCCCCCCAGTCTCACCAGTGACCAGAGGGCCCGGGGACAAACACTTCACCACAACAACAAGAAGAAGAAGAATTAATAAAGAAACCAATCATCATCGCATCAGGAGAACCCCCCACCATCATTACCACCCCCCTCCTCCCCCTCAGCCCTAATTCGTCACCGTCCTCTTCGGCACCGGTCGCGGCATCTCGCCGCTACTCGCCTTGTCCTCCCCGCCACCGCCGCCGTCGCCGCTCGCCTTCCTGCTGCTGCTGCTGTCCTCCTCCGAGTCGTCGTCGCTGGGCGCGCGGCTGCCGTCCGCGCCGAGCAGGCCGCGGCGGTTGGTCATCTGCACACACATCCATTAGCTCCCACTGAGAAAAAAAAGCAGACGAAAAAAACATACCCAAGACCTCACCCCCCCTAGCAACCCCAGCGTGTACCCCGTGACAAAGTCATTGACGTTGCTCCCCGTGCGCTCCCCCCCGGCGCCGGCCGACGGGCTCCTGGCGCTGCTGGCCGACGGATCGAGGAAGGCGGCGCGCGCCGGGCTCTGCGGGCGACTAGCCGGCCAGTACTGGCGCAGCTCCTTGCTGAGCTCCTGGCCCGTCGTCGACCAGTTGGTGCGGATGTTATCCCTCAGCTCCTGCGCGTGGCGCTTGAGGTCGAGCTCGTTCTTCTTCAGCCAGCTGACGTTGAGCTCCTGGCGCGACGTGCCGCGCTTGAGTTGCCGGGCAATGTACTTTTCGTAGTCGCGGACGATCCTGTCACGGTAGCCATCAGCACTCGGTCACCAAGTCTACAGAGCAAGGGGGACAAACTTGGTAATGATCCCCGTGGTGCTCACGCCCTCGGTCCGCTGCGTCACCAGGAACTTGCCCGCCTCCTTGATCGGCGCGTAAATGTCGTCGCCCTCGTCCGCACCGTACGGAATGTCGTCGTGCGCCACGTAGTCGATCTGGTGCGCCTCGAGGAACTCGGGCGTCACGATCCACGGGCAGTCCTCGATTACCTCGTCCACCCACTTGCAGTGGCGCACCGTCTCGGCGCGCTCCTCGCCCGACAGCACCGTCAGGCCCTTGCGCATGTGCGTCTCCTTGTCGCCCGTCACGCCCACGATGAGGTGCACGTCGGGGAACGCCTTTTTCGCTTGTTCGAGCTGGCGCATGTGTCTGGGAGGGAGGGGTTAGCTGGGGTGGGGGGCGGGGTGGGTAGGCGGGGGAGCGTACCCGAGGTGGAAAAGGTCGAACACGCCGTCGGCGTAGACGCGGACGGCGCGGCCGGCGGGCGGGGGGTTGGTCTGGTAGCCGACGGGGTGGGTGAGCTTGCCGATCGGGGGCGGGGCCATGGTGTCCTGCTTGGCGGCGGCGGTGGGGAGGGACAGGTTGCCGTTGCTGCCGTCGCGCGAGGCCAGGCTCTTGCGCGTGGTCTTGCGGCCGACCCGCTCGGCGATGTCGACGCTGGCTTCGGTGGTGTCGCTGGGCTCGCCGGGGTCCTGGGCCTGGGCCTGGTCCAGGGCGGGGGAGTGCTGGTGCTGCTGGTCCGAGTCGGCGCGCTGTCGCTTGGGTGGTGGGTGGCTGTTGCCGGCCGTCGGGTTCTTGGTGGTGGTGGTGTGGGCGGCGAGGGGCGGGGCCGACTCCGGAGCGGTGTCGCCGCCCTCCTCGCCCGAGGCGTCCCTCGATTCGGCCTGGACGATGGGGTCCATGTCCATGGCGGTGTCGATGTCGGCGGTGGTGGTGGTGGTGGTGGTGGTGGTGTTGGTGCGCTTTCGTTTGGAGGTGGAGGATTGCGAGGGGGAGGCCGGTGATGACATGGCGATGGCGACGGGCGGGACAGGAACAGGACCCGACAGACGGCAGGCGTTCGGGTCGCACGTCAGGCGGGCTCGGTAGTATTCGACGGGGTGCTTGCTTGCTTGTTGCGTGCAGGATGGAGCTGGTGGGCAGCCAATTGCGCGGGATGTTGCGACTCGCTCTGGTGTGAGTGTCTGGGTCAGTCGGGTCGGGTCGGTGGTCGGTGGTCAGTGTCAGTGGTCAGTGGCCAGTGTCACTGTGGTGGGTGGGAGACAGAGGCAGACCCGACGTCAACACGCTCTGCCCTGCTTTTGATTTGGCCGCGTGGGGTTCGTGGATGCGATCACCAGGTGTGAGCAAAAGGCAGAGGGGTGCAAGGAGAAAAGCTGGCAACGGCTGGCCAACCTGGAAGTGTGGAAGTGGAAGACCGGCAAGTTGGGTGGACAATAAATACCAAGACATTGATCGCCGATGTGTGAATGCCCGCCCTCGTTCCATTCTTTTCAAGTTCCCGAGTACATATTGAATGGGAGTTGTTTGTTTCTTCATCTGATTCAGTTCACTTCAGACTTCAGACCTGGGGATATTCTGTCACTCCCCAGGCATCTCAAAGAATATCTTCCTGGCGACATTGTCAACATGAAAGGAAGAAAGGCCGCCAACCTGCACCTTCAAAGTTCACATGCACCCCAGCCGAAACCCACCCTCTCTGCCTCAACGACGTCAGATGCCCTCTGCCTCAAACACCTGCGATCCAAACAAGTACCCAACTCTATCCATCCATCATCTCTCTACTCTGTATCTCGAGACATGTTCACCCTTCACCTCCTATCGAAAAAAAGAAGTCAAAAATAGGGGTTCCAAGACAGAGATTGCCGAGCCTCTTGCAAAATTATTTCCCCCAACAAGTTACAGCGGGAGGCAGGGGTGGTCCATGTCACGTCATCCCCGCTTGCGGAAAAGAAACAAGCTTCGTCGCTATTGGGACTGTGTACCACCTCCCAACTCCACATGGAACTCCTGCTGCGGTTTAAAGACAACGTCATGGATTTGCACTGCTAGTGTTGACTTGTTGGACACTGGCCCGTCTGGCTGTGCACAGGTCCGACCGCAAAAGGCTTGTGCTGGAGTGTAACCGCGGGGGACGTGGGGGATCACAACACCTCTGTCGCATGCGGTTCTCGATGTTGTTATTGTTCTGGTGGAATATTGGCATGTTTTGCATACTGCTGCATATGTACTGCACATGTACATCCAAAACCCGGCGCGCATACATACTGCGTGTTGTTGCGTGGTTCCCATCTCATCTCAAATCAGACGAAGCCGCAGCGACCGCACGGTCGGGTACACAGGGCATGTTGCCATGTTGACCTCTCAGTCCATCTGCCATCTTGACTTCCTCATCCCCCCTCCCTTTCCTTCCAGAGTTGAGCAGTGTCGAGAAAAGGAAGGGCTCGGCGATAGCTCTCTGAAGCTGAGCAACCGGCCTCATGTCTTGAGGGAGGAACATTGTCGAGCGGACTGTTGGCTGGTCCTCGACACCAGACTCCATCGATGTGGGCATGGTGAGTTCTGCCCGGTGATTCCGAATCTCGTTGGAGGCGCCACTTTCGCTCAAAAGCGAGGGGAAGACGCCCCGGCGACCCTCATCGCGGATGTAGCGGTGGTATCTCCCTCGGAATGCGTTTGATGTGGAGCGCATCCCCTCCAAACTCCGCGTTTCTCCGAATCCACGGTATATCCCTCCGAGAGCAGGTAGTCTATGACATCGTCCAACCCATTCACTGCAGCACCACCTTTGACTTCCTCACCCAGTGCCTCCCGCACCGGCTCGGATCCCCCGGCTTGCTCATGTAGCAGTACGCCTTTGCGCCCTCGGGCGCCGCCCGCCCAAACTTTTGCTTGACCGAGCAGTACTCGGCCTCCTCGCCCATCCACGACTGAATGTGCTTGTGCAGCGAGCACCGCGTGATCCCGCACTTGCGACAGTACCCCTGGCCGCGCACCCGCAGCTTCGAGAGCGCCACCTTCTCCTTGTCGCTCTCGGCCGTCTCGGCGTGGTACAGCCCCGTCGACGGCGGCGCCTTGACGCCGGCCAGGTGGAACGCCCACTCGAGCTCGTTGGGCCCGTGGCGCCGCGTGGAGAGGGGCACGGTGCCGCGCAGCCGCCGGTGGATCGAGTAAAAGTGCTTGTTGGTCAGGCCGAGGCAGACGCTGTCGATGAGGTCGAGGTTGTCAAAGATGACAAAGTGCAGCTCGGCCGGCAGGTCCATGAGCTCTAGGCCTGATGAGGGCACCGGGGCCGGCTCCTTGTCTGTGACCGAGTAGGACCGGCGACGAGGGCCAAGGGTTGGTCGTGGTCGGAGTGCGAGCTCTTTGTTGGGTGCTTGCGCGGTTTCGGTTGGTGTGGGTTGTGGCGAGGCGGGGGGACTGGGTTCGATCACTCGGATATGTTGGGCGTAGCTGCGCGCGGCCGCGAGAGGCGACGGGATGCCATAGTTGTCGTGTGTTTGGGAGCGCCGGGGCGTGCGGTTTTGCCCCCGGAGGTTGTGTTCCTTGGACATGTGGTCTGCGCGGGTGAAGGTTGTGGTTGTCGACAGCATGGCGGCTGGTTGACTGTAGAGCATCTCGACCATGATGGCGAGGATCGGTGGTCGGAGGCTGAGATGTCGAGTGCGACTGCAGGTAAGGGAAGGATCCGATCGTAGGTGGTTCGAGGAGTGGTGGTGTGTGGAAAGTGACTGGCGACAGCTGCAGAGCGAGGGATGGCCGTTCGTCTTATACGGCGGGGAGGCAGGTACCGCTGCCGAAGGGTGGGCAGAGGGCGGGGAGTGAATGTGTGTGGTATTGACTTCACTAGCGGGCTCATCAAGGGGCGAAGGGTGATGGAGATGAAAAGGCTGCGAGGTCGGCTCAATCCGGCTTTGGAACTCGGTGAAGGCGGGAGAGCGGGAGGCGGGACAATGAGAGGGCGGCGCGGCGAGGAGTGCTGCCAGCCGGTGCGGAGATAACTCAGAAGAGCGAAGAGCGGCGAGGGAGAATCCGGAGAAGTTGAAAGCGGCACCGATCTGCGGTCTCCAAGGTGCCGTCGTGACCTTTGGGAGAAGGAGGGGAGGGTCGGAGGAAAAGATGGCCAAGAATATGTCATGTTGGAAACGACATGTTCTCGGCTGGTCCAGATTCCAGAAGTCTCACCGGGGCCCGGGAGGCGGATCCCCTTCTTCGCTTCCACTTCCATTGTGTGAAATCGGCCAATGAACTGGCAGTGGGTGTTCTCCAGGACCAAGAGTCTGGCCAAGCAGGGATGACGATGCCGTATCGGTGCTGTGGGGGTCCCGTCGACAACATCGTCGTCCCCTATGGAATGGTTCGGCACCACGGCAGCGTGACCAGCCTGCTCTGCAGAGCAGCCAAGGCAGGCCACGCAATGCGAATGCAGTCAACCCATTGCAGACTGCCCCAAGGAGCCAAGATGGATGCAATCAATGGGATGATGGGATGTTGGATGATGGATGATGGGAGAGTTGACTCCCAAGAAGATCACACGACACTCGTGAGCTGCCAAGTTGCCACAAGCGCCGATGGACAACATACACGAGACGGAAGGTTTGCAAAGATCTGCTCATCTCAAAGATGTGGTTGGAGGGGGAGGACCTTATTCCCGTTCCCGTTTGATGTGCCAACTTTTCCATCTGCCCATCTCCAATCCTTCCCCAATTCCATGTCTGACGCCGTTTGACCCCGCCGTCTACCCCGCCTCGCCCGCCTCAGCCCGGGACGAAAAGACGTTGGAAATATTTCCATATCTGTAAATTACGCCATACCGTATCATCCCCAACATTGAATCCGGTCCATCGGTGTGAATTGATTTCAAGTAAAAAGGGGCAGTTGTTGACATTGAAAAGCCAGCCAGATGGTCGTCTCGATTGAGTATTCGAGCAATGCGGGTTACCCGTCATGCAGAAAGAGGTGCCATGTCAGATGGCAGCCTGTCTTGATGCTCGCGTGCGTCCCCGTCAACTCGTCTCTGCAGTCACAACCACGAGGCTGCGCCATGGCATTGCAGACCAAGATGCGGGTCCAAGGTTAAATCAACTTCATCGCCGGCCAGTCCACGAAAAGCAATGGCTTGACCAAGAGCCATCCACAGAGTTGATACACTCCTTGAGGAAAATATGGTCCAATGGCCACCTTGATTTTGACCACCTCATGCTCCATACCTAGCATCGACATTATCCCAACCGCAACGAACCCAAACCCCCAACCAAAAGACCCCTCAAACGGCAATCCAGATCAACATGAGCACCACGTCGAGCCCCTTGTCCTCGCCGTCAAACTTGAAGCTCCACATGCCGTCCGTCTTCTCGTTCCAGAACCCGCCCGTCGCGCTGTGCATGCCGCGGCGCCCCGCCTGGCCCTTCTTGGCCGGCGCCGCCGACGACCCCTCCTCGGCCGCCGCCGATGTACTTGTGCCCGTCGACTTGCTCAGCTGCGATGTGGGGACGACGTGCTGCACGATGGTGCTGTTGATGGCGAACTTGTACGTGGGGGATGCGGTGCCCTGGGGCGTGGCCTCGGCCATGACGGCCTTGAGCATCTTTTGCTGCAGTGGGGGTGGTCTGTTAGCTTGTTGCTTCTGCCTCGCAAAAGGGTGCCACGTACGATGATGGTCTCGTTCCATTGAGCCGTCTTGGCGTGCTCGTAGTTCTCGACACCGCTCAGGGCGCTGTTGCAGGCCTGGTGTCCATTGTTAGCCATCGTTGAAAAGTGGACAATGGGCGAGAGGAGCGTACATCTGTGGCAATCTGCTCGAGGCGCTTGAGGGGGATGGGCTATGAACGGTTAGCAACAATGTGGAGGCTGATAGGGACAATGCCATCCTACGGAGTTGGTGGTGGACGCCATTGTGATGGAGGATAGGAAGAATCTGTGTCGCAAGTTTGTCGGAAAGTGCCTGCGCCGGGCCTTCGTTCGAGGATGGTACGGGTGGCTGGAAGTGGGGGTTCGTTGGTTCAGTGAGGCTTGAAAAGATTAGCCTGGCGGTGATGATAACTCGGATGTGGTGTTGACGGGACGGCTGCAGTGGCGGCATCAACAATGCAAAGGCAGTTGGGATGGAAACCAGCGGTCGCGGCAAAACATCGCTTGGATGTTTACGGCTAGCCTGGGTGGCCTGCTCCACTCTGGCGCGCCCCTCGCCCCGCGCTCGCGACGGACGGACTCGTGTTCGAGGTCACATGACCACGCCGATAAGGTTTCCCGGCGCTCGACCCTTACGTAACGCAGGGTTGGCCAGTGAGGTTGGCTGCAGTCCCCACGTGCGTCACTGTGGGTCGACTTGCAGGCGAGAGATGGTTTCTCATTGATCAATCGCGCGACAGCTCTTTCGTTTCGCCAACCGGATCCCAGAACCAGAACCACCAGAAACCATGAGACTGAAATCATCGTGAGCTCGATCGCCGAACCAACAATCGCCCCCGCCCTCCGAGTATCCCCCGAACATTATCGCGACCTACCTTGCACAGTACCCGAGTGTTTCTGTATCACCAACTCCAACTCCAACTTTGACCGACCAACCCCCCCATTTTCTTCTGGAACGACCGGCGGCCCCCGTCCCGCGCCGTACTCCGTACTCAACCTCTCTCCAACCTCCCACAACCATCTTCGGCCCGCCGCGGAAGCCATAATCACCATGTCCAGCCAACCCTTGCTGCAGACAGCGCCAGGTACATTCCATCCCATCCGAACAATCCCTGAGCCAAACCCCCTCTGACCCCAACAACCCCCCAGGCAAGCGCATCGCCCTCCCGACCCGCGTCGAGCCCAAGGTCTTCTTCGCCAACGAGCGCACCTTCCTGTCATGGCTCAACTTCACCGTCATCCTCGGCGCCCTCGCCATCGGCATGCTCAACTTTGGCGACCGCCCGGCCTTCATCTCGGCCTTCCTCTTCACCGGCGTCGCCATGGCCACCATGATCTACGCCCTCATAACCTACCACTGGCGCGCCAAGTCGATACGGATGCGCGGGCAGGCCGGCTTTGACGACCGCTTCGGGCCCACCTTCCTGGCCATCATCCTGCTGCTGGCCGTCGTCGTCAACTTTGTGCTGCGCATCACGTACCGCGCGCAGGACCAGCATCCGTGAGGGAGGTCGAGGTGGTGATGATGAGGTTACAGGAATGAGGGTGGAGGTGGTTTACGATGGAGAGGGCAGACTGGAGGGGATGTGGCTTGTGTGAGAAGTACTACTAGGGCGGTGCATTTTCATCGGCGCAACGAGTCGGGCATTGGGTTTAGATTGTACGTTTTCTTGGATATCGCTTCTTCGTGGGAGGCGGGATTTGGTGGTAGAGACGACTGTGGTTCGCATGAGTATGGATAATGGCCCCGATAATCACAACGCGGACGGACTCATGAGCACAGAGGACATTGCTACAATCCGGCTTCTTTTGATCTGCCGGGTGAACTGCAAAATCCATCGCTATGAGAATGCTAGTGGTAACTCGAGACCGGGTATCTTGAGACCTAATGAAATACGCCCCGGACCAAAACTGACATGGCAGCAAGTGGTCGCCAAATCTATATGCATAATGTACAAGCAAGCCGGCCATGCATACCTTTCCCACGCTCCCCCAATCCCTTTTCTCCCCCCGCCCAATTCTCATCTACCGCCCCCCACCCACCCCCCTCCTCCTCCTCGCCTCAATCCCCTCCTCATTCGTCTGCACCGCCACCCCCTCCCCCACCATCTCCCCCACCGGCATCCTCGACAGCAAAACCCCCACGTACCCCGTCCTCCTCGTCCTCCCCGGCTCCGTCGCCCGCTCGTGAACCGTCTTCTGCCCCTCCCCCATCATCTCAAAATACTCCTCCCCATCCCCAGCCCCAGCAGCAAGAACCGTCTCCTCCACCACGTCCCCCTCCCCCTCCTCCTCCTCCACCATCTCACTCAACACATTATACTGCCACCACTTCTGCTCGCTCTCCCCCACCCGCCGCCGCACCACCTCCGCCACCGTCACCAGCTTGTTCGCGCACGCCGTCTTGGCCGAGAGGAAGACCACGCCCGGCAGCAGCGAGGGGTCCCACGCGCTGAAGCGCGTGAGGTGCGCGAGGGCGCGCGCGACGGCCTTGTTGATGGGGGTCGACGAGAGGATCGAGAGCGGGAGGATGTCGTAGGCGCCGCCGAGGCGGGTGAGGAGCGGGATGTAGGGGGCGAAGTACGGGCTTGTTGAGGTGGTGGTGGTGGGGCGGGGCGCGGTGGTGGTTCGGGGTTTCTTGTTGCCGCCGCCGCCCGCGCTGGGGTGGTGTTGGTCGTCGTCGGGGGAGGTGGGGGATTTGCGTTTGGTGGTGGTGGTGTGGGAGGGCATGGTGAGGTGGGGGGCGGGTGGGCGGGGGAGGTAGTCCATGGGTTTGTTTGTTGGGGTGTTTGCTTGATGGAGGTGAGGTTGGGCGGTTGGGGCGGTTGGTTGGTGGTGCCGCTGAGGGATGTTGATGATGGACGGAGGTCGAGGTCGAGGTGCTGGTTGTTGCTTTTGATAATTCTTATCGATAAGCCGCGCTTGGGGCAGGGGCACGAGTGCCTGCGGCGCGGGGGTTTGGAGTTGGAGAGGTCGAAAAAGGAAGAACCAGAACAATCGGGATGGTATCATGGAAGATGGGAGACTTTGCGGGTGTTGGAAACTCGTGCTATGTTTTGGAACCTTGTGGTTATGTCTGTTCAAAAAAAATCGAAACTTGCTGACAACCACAGGCCAAAAACAACATTTGCATCGTCAACATTCGCGTTTGAACTGAACTTTGCAAACGCGTCCCAGACTCTCAGTGCTCCAGGGGTCAGAGCTCCTCGAGCCTCCAGGTGGGGGCGGCCTGGCCGCAGCCCGGAGTTGACGGGCTGCCATCGACGGTCTTGGCGTGCATGTTTCAATAACGGGACTCTTGAGTTTAGGAGGTCAGAGGTCTGGGTTTAGCAAGACGATGGAAACATCTGGTAGCAGATTGCACATCCAAAGTGGGTGCACGTGCCGTCTCGGACTATTCTTGGAGGTACTATAATTCTGCGTCTCGGACTGGACATGCAAGACAATGTTTCCATGGTGCCATGGTCCACTACTCACGTCTGATATCCCGAGGCCAACAGACGGACACTCGTCGTCCCTCGTCAGCCTGCACCGTATCCAACAAGTCGAGCGTCGTCATGTGTTGGCTGTGCTATGCAATCTTTCCAGCAATCAAGTCGCAGCTTGCTCGACCTCTGGTATGAGTGGACGGATTTGGCCCTTGAATCCACCGAGCTGCCGACCTGCTGCTGTTCGGGCATTCCCACGAGCCCACACTACAACCACCTCCGCAAATGACATGCACCACTGGGCCCAGATGCCAGAGATAGCACCACTCCACCGGTTATTTCTGGGGTCCATGACTCCATGTCCGAGTCCCCTCCCCTCCTCTGACGGCCGTAAGTATCGCCTCTTGCATTTCTCTCCCTTGCCTCGGACTGGGCTTCGGAGAACGCACGTAGTTCAAGGTCGGCGTTTGACTGTCTTGATAGTTAATACAAGGAGCCTCTGCCCGTTGGACTCTGGCATTGGACTCTGGTGTGATGTGATGGCAGCGGGATGGCGGACGAGAGATGGGTCATACCAAGAAAGCACAGGACAAGGCGCCAGCCGGTCTGTGCATGACCCAAGACCCAATCACCTGCTGCGACGACCCTCCTCAAACTCGGCCGCCTCTTAGAAAACGGCTTGGCGGCGATTGGGGCCGTGACTAAATCCAGGCCCCCCCTTGCTCGTGCATTTTTGCCTCGCACCCTGGCTCTCGCCTGGGGGGGGTGGCCGCAGACTGGCAGGCAGCGGGCTGGCCTTCCAAACAATTTCCCTCCTTCGCTGCATCGTGCCCAGACTTTCCCTCCTCCCCCGACCCGACCTGACCGACCCCCCCCCCCCCTGCCACTGTGGACAGTCAGTCGCCCGGCCGTCCCCCCATTCCCATTCCCAAAACCTCAATCAACTTGCAACCAACATCACCCGTCGACCGTCGACCTGACCAAAACCTCGCAACAACGCAGCGCACCCCGATCTCAGTCGTGCGTATTCCCCTTCGCGCCCTCATTTTGCCTTGCTCCGCGCAAGCCCTTCATTTCCGCTCGACACTTGCGAGGCTTTAGCTAGCTCTTGCACGACATTTAAATCGCCCTCTGACCGCGACGACGACCATCGCCCTCGCTCGTCGTCGCATCGCATCGCATCGCATCGCATCCAGGCTGTCGCGCGCGACGACCTGCCTCCCTCGCCCTCTCCCTCTCTGGCCTCGGTGACCCTGTTTCCGCTGCGTCGTGGGTGGCCTCCTCAGGAGTCAGCAGCGGTGGCCCGAGCGCCCTTCCGAATCTGACTAATTCTCCACTCCCCCCAATCGGGTCCGGCCAATCGCGTGCCTCGCGCAACATCATCAGTTACGTCAGCATCACTCGTCTCGGTCACGATCGGTTGCCGCTTTCAGCGCGACGAATCCGACTCATCACCAGGCTGCTGCCTTGCGACAACGATATAAAATCAACGCCCCTGCACCCGCACCCTCTTTTCTGGTGCGCGTGCATTCCACCATCCCGTCGACCGTCTGCCCATGTACCGCTTCTGGTCCTCCGGCTCAAGGGGCAGCGACAAGACGGCCGACGCGACTCATCTCGGCCAACAACAACAACAACATCTGGACTGCGCGAAACCACCGATTGCGCCGGGCGCAACCGACATCACGCTTCCCTCTCCCAAGCGGGCGCGGCCGGCCTCGGTCGACACACAGTGCGCCCATGCGCCGTCGAAGCGCATCAAGACGGAGCACCGCGGCGAGCTGCTCTCGCCCGTCTCGGTCGCCGATGGCGAATGCGACGACGCGACCATGTCGCGCAGGTCCAGCAGCGCGGTGGACCTGGACCGCGCAAGGGACGTGATTCAGCACCAGTTCGGGCTCGAGATTCTTCTCAAGCACGAGGAGCTGCGCCTCATCAACCAGGAGATGGCCAAGTGCCAGGTTGCGCTGGAGCAGCTCCGCCGCTGCCACCTCATGCCGTATCCTACCCACTGCCCGACGCCGAGTCAGATGCTGGAAATCAGCAGTGGCAAGGGCCCCGTCCTGCAGGCCCAACCAGGCCAGGCTGTGCCAAAGTGGGCGCCGCCCTTTGGGGTTGTCGAGGGCCCCTATGCAAGACATTATGCTAAGTGGCTGATACCCGACCCGGCCTTTGACGGCGTGCAGCCCCAGGCTCGCGGCCCCTCGGAGGCCAGCCGAAGTAGGAATGCGCAGGTTGAATCCGGGAGGACGACGCGGAATAGTATGCCCGACGTGGGGGCCGCGGGGAAGCCGCGCTCGGGACGCGCGGCCGGTCAGAAGTTGCAGGCGTTGTCAAGTGGGCACCCGCAGCCAAAGGACAAGCAAGCTCCCTGCGTCTTGAAGCGGTCGGATGGCGTCACGGTCAAGCTTGTCTGCCACGACTGCCACCGCTTCGATTTCTCCAGTACACAAGGCTTCATCAATCACTGCCGCATTGCGCACAAAAGAGAGTACAAGAGCCACGACGAGGCCGCCGTGCACTGTGGTATTCCCATTGACGTGGACGAGGCCGGCGGCATTGTCGGCGCCGACAGCAAGCCTGCTCCCGCGGCCACTGTCGCGGCGGCCCCTGCTGCTGTTGCTCCCGTGCCCACTGGCCTGGTTCATCCCCTGGTGCGTGATCAAGAAATGTCGGAGGAACACGCGTACAACGCCGTGGCCTCCCGGATCCGCGCCTCCATGGCCCTCTTCCACGCCGGCAGGCTCCCGGGCGTCGGGAAAATCCCGACAGCACCTGCCACCCCCGCGACGCTCGTCGAGAGCTCCGAGACGCCGTTTCTCACGCAGCTAATGCGCAAGAAGAACCGCGGCATCAACCTCGACGAGCACGTCGAGGACGCCAAGCAAAAGGTCGACTGGGACATGGCCTACCAAGCCGACGCCGACGACGACATGGACCGCACCCCGTCGGAAGAACCCCTCGACCTCTCGGCCGCCGCGCGTGCGTCGGGCGGCGTCATGCGCGTCCCCGCCCGCGCCCCCGCGCCCCGCAGGGAGTCGTCGACGGCTGTGCCGCCGCCGTCGTCCAAGAAGAGCAGCAGCAGCCGCTTTGCCGCCGACGGCACCACCACGCCGGCGCTCAACTTCTCGGACCTCCCGTCCATGTTCACCGACATTATGGACGTCGACCTCACGCCCAACACCATGACGAGCAACAAGCCGCCGTCGCTCGTCAGCGACTCGTCGGGCGACGAGGAGGAGGTCGAGTCGTCGTCCGAGGCCAGCGAGGCTGAGTCGGAGGCGTCGGACGTGGCGGAAGTCGGGGACGACGAGGACCACGAGGCCGTCATGCAGCGGCGCAGCAGTGGGAGCGGGAGGAAGGAGGAGGCGAACGAGGTGACGTTTGTGAAGCCAACGCCGCCGCTCACGAGCGGTGGGAAAGGTGGCAAGCGGAAGAAGGCGGCGCAGCCGAAGAGGAGGGTTGCCTAGTGGGCGATGACGACGGTGGAGGTGGTGGTTGGGAAATTACTATCCATGTTTAATGGGGGCGGTGGTGGTGACTGCGGTTGGATTCTGTGAGAGTGTGGGGGACGACGGGACCGCGCTTTGTGACTATACACACTTACTCCTTTTTACTGTTTGTTTTTTTGCGCTCTTTTCTTCGCTGTATCGGATTTGGGAGGGGGTCGGACGGATGGGGGAGCGGGCGAAATGGGATTTATCTTGGTGGTTTTGTGTACTTGTTTCGGGGAAGGGGGGACAGCATGTGTTTTTACGAGGGGAAAAGAACGACAGTACCACCCTCTGTCGAAAGTATTGTAACTATGAGAAGGATATGGCCTTGCCTCGTCTCGGGGGGGCGGGTCTTGCGGCTGGCTTGTCTGTCTGTCTGCTTTTTCCAGGCTGCGTGTCTTGTCAAAATTGTTTGTGAGGAGAAGACGATGGTCTTGGTCAGGGTGTGCTCGATATATTACTATCACGGAAGTGGATTGGGTCGGATGGACTGCTTGCTTGGTTGCTGGGATAGATATGGTATAGTACTACAGAACAGAACTCCAGAGTGATGTGTGCTTTATAAACTTTTTTCGTTCTGAACGGATATTGTTGGCGTGATATGAGGACTTGAGTGTGCCACTTGGTGTCTCACGGTGGATGGAGGATGAACTGTAGGCAACCACCTTCCCTCAACGAGCCGAGTAGAAGGAGTACCCAGCCCAAACCACTTACACATGTAGCAGTCCCAGTCCAACCCCCCATGGAAGGCACCTGTTGCCCGCGAGCTCTCATCCCGAGCACATTTCATGAACGGCCCCAACCACCCCCATCCTCAACACCACCACCACCACAAGCAAGTGGTCATCATCACCACCCTCCCTCTCATCATCATCATACATATAACTTCCACCACCCATACCAACCCCTAAAAACCACAACCACCACCCCCAAAACAACCAAAATGCCCACCCCCACCCCCTCCACCACCCCCCTCCTCTACCCCCCCCTCCTCCCCCACTCACCCCCCTCCCTCCGCCACCGCGCCCGAACCCTCCTCGCCTCCGACGCAAAGCACTACCTCGTCATGTTCCTCGTCGCCGTCGACGTCGGCGCCGCCCTGCTCGACATCCTCCTCACCCTCGCGGCGTGCGACCTCCACGGGCACCTGCCGCGGTCGCACGAGGCGTGGTCGCGCGGGCTGCACGCCATCAGCCTCGCGTTCGGGTGGGTGTTTCTCGGGGAGCTGGGGGTTTGTTTGTGGGCTTTTGGGGCTGGGTGAGATCCCCCTCCCCCCGGATGGATGGGTTGACACTGACGGGGACAGGTTCTTTAAGGACTGGTTCCACTGCTTTGACGCGCTGGTGATTGTAGGGAGTCTGGTGGTGGATGGGCTGGGCGAGGGGGTGGTGGTGGAGGATCTGGGGGGGTTGGTGATTGGGTTGAGGCTGTGGAGGGTGGGGAAGATTGTGGAGGAGTTGAGCGTTGGGGTGAGGGAGAGGGAGGAGGAGAGGGAGGGGAGGGTGAGGGCGTTGGAGAGGGAGTGTGAGGGGTTGAGGAGGAGGGTGGAGGTGTTGAGGGGGCGGAGGGGGTATGGGGGGAGTTGAGGGTTGGAACTTGGGTGACGGGGAGGGGAGGGGAGGGGAGGGGAGGGGATACCTGGGGCTGACGCGATTGTACTGTGTACTGATACGGATACTGGAGCAGAAATAAAGGAGAATGGCTATATTTGGGTGGTGATGTTGTGGTTCGGATGTCCAGTGAGTGGTTGACTGGCAACGCTCCATTGATGGATGTCTGGCGGGGAGACGGTGACTCGGGTCCCGACTCCCGAGTCCCGACACCACATGGCTTCGCACGACAATGCATGCATCCGAGGGGAGGGTCGTCGTCGTCAGTGGTGCGAGTCCGGGTGAGAACCAACAGACCATCCGTACTCTGGACAAGTTCTTGTTCAGTTCTGTCATCTTCAACCATGTCGTGGGTGAAGAGTGAAGAGGTGAAGAGGTGAAGAGGTGACGGATCAAGCTTTCCATGTTGACCCCACAAGCCATCACCAAATCAAAACTCCCCGATCCCCTTTTTCAGCGGGTCCCCTTGCATAAACTCAGAACCGAACCAGGCCCAAAAATGAAATTCGGCATTCCACCTCGACGCCAAGCCCACACACAGACCTTGTCACGACAATCCACGCGACGGCCAGTCCACTGACCAAGTGACCATCTCCGGGTCGACCTGCTGTGCTGTGCTGTGCTGTGTCGTGTCGGACAACAACTGAGATCCAGTGGTTCAGAACGTAGAGACCGAGACACCGGCCAACAAGCTGAAAAGCGCAGCGCCCAAAACGGAGGTATCAACGCTGGCACGACAGGACAAGAGAGACGAGACAGGGAGCCATGTCGAGAGAAAAGGTAACCCCCGGACCGGCCGCCGCCGCCGCCGCCTCGGCATATAATTTCCCTAGCGCGACGCCGCCGCCCTCTCCCTGTCTCTGTGAACTGTGGTCCGTCCGTTTCTCTTCCTCCTTCCCTCTCCCGTCCGTCCGTCTGTTGCCCGTCGTGACCGTTCGTTGCATTCCATCACCACCACAACCACCACAGTCGTTTTTTCCACCTTCACCTTCATCGTCACTCTCTTCACAACACCACTCCCACCACCAACCCAACCACCACCCCAACCCGAAAAATGAAGTTCCTCCTCCCCACCCTCGCCCTCGCCGCCACCACCGCCCTCGCCCAGGGCGACCCGTCCTGCGAGGCCAACTACATCGTCGAGGCCTGCCTCGGCACCGAGAACGGCAAGCTCTCGTCGTGCGGCACCAACGACTACTCGTGCCGGTGCGCCGCGTTCGCCAACATCCTGACGTGCTACAACAACTGCCCCAACGATCCCCGGCGGTGTAAGCTCCCCCTTCCCCCCTTTTCCTTCCCTCCCACCCCTTCCCGTAGGATGGTACTGACACCCCCAGTCGACACCGCCGGCCAGCAGACCATCTTCTGCGGCTACGCGTCGCAGTTCCCCTCGAGCACGCCCAGCGCCTTCTCCGCGCCGTCGACCGACCTGCCCTCGACGCCGACCGGTGGCTCCTCCGGGTCCGGGTCCGGCAGCAGCGGGTCCGGGTCGACGACCAATGCCGCTGCGGCGCCGACCAAGACGGGCGGTGCCGCGGGCATGATGGCGCTCAGCGTGGGCGGGGTGCTGGCGGGCGTGGCGGGCGTGGTTGCCGCTGTGCTTTGAGCTTGGTAGTAGCTGGGAGTGAGCGATGTATTTTTGCGGGGGGTTGAGCGTGGCGTGGGATTAGGGGGTAGTGGTACTTTATTTATTAATCTTAATGGTCTTGGATGCATGTGTGGACTCCGTGTGGTGTTTGGTCTGTTCTTTGGTGTAGAGTGTCAGTTGCAAATGTGCAGAGGGGAGGTATGGGAGAGAAATGTCCTCGGCATTCTCTCGAGCGCAGCGAGCAGCCCGCCGCAGGCGCCCCCGGAGGGCCGCCGGAGGCATGGGGAAAAGAGCGGTGATGGCGGGTCGGTTGAACGAGTTCGAAGAGTGTTGAATTGTTTCCGTCCGAGTCAACCCACAACTCGCACGACGTCCGCTGATGATCAAGTCAATTCCGCTGTATGTAGGTAGCTATCCCCTATGTTGCCAGAGCAAGTGCTACTCGCAAAAAGTGTGTGCGCGTGCGTGATACATCACCGGAATCACCCCCTTCAGCCCGATGACCGGGCACACCTAGTTGCCGCGTCGACCCCCCGTGCTCATCAGCGTAATCTTTTGCTTCTTTTTCTTCTTTCCACCACCGCCGCCCCCGCCACCAGTCACACTCGCCTCGGCGGGAGCAGCCTTGGACGGCCCGGCCTCGGCGGCCTCGAGACCCAGCGCCTGCATCTGTAACGCGATATCCGCGGCACTCAGACTCTCCAGCACCGCGTCATCCTTGAGCCACCCGTCATCATTCCCCCGCTGCGGGACGTGCTGCTCGGCAACCTCATCAGGCGACAGCCCCGCGATGACCGGCGTCCCCCAGACGGTCCTCCGGCTCGACGGGCTGGTGCTGACGTCCGAGAGGTGGCCGAATCCGAGACGGGGGTTGGGCGGGGTGGTGCCCGCGGCCTCGGCGCCGAGCGGGATGAAGTCGTTGAGGTCGATGGGCTTGTCGTCGGGCAGCAGTGAGTTGCCGAAGCGGACTGTGACGTCCTCGTCGATGCCGCCGAGGTGGTGGCGGCGCGACGAGCCGCGGAGGGCGGCGGATTCCAGCCTCTCGGCCTGGACACGCTCGCGCTCCTCCTGGGCGGCCTTGTCCTTGTTTCGTTTTCGGCGGCGCTCGATTTCGTCTTTGAAGGTGGCGAGGATCTCGTCGGGGACGATCTCGGTCCAGTCGCACTCGAGAAAGCTGATAAGGCAGCCGTAGGGGAGGTGGCCGAGGTACTTTGCCCGTCGCCGGAGGTTGTCGTCTACCACATGGCCGGTGGAGATGTGTTCGACTGTCGGGAGAAGGGTCGAGGGGAAGGCCGAGAAGGAGCCATATCGGGTCTTGAGGATCCGGATGTCCAGCGGGGAGAGGTACAGGTGGGGAGCGGATGAGTAAAAGTAAAAGTCCATCTCGCCCGCCTTGGCCTTGCCTGATGCCGTGGGCCGGACAGACGCGAGCATTTCCGGGACGCCCAGCCCCTGCATCTTCTCCTTGGCCGTGTTGACGGCCCTGATGGCCTTTTGCGTCCACTCGTTGTCCTCGTGGAACATGAGCTCGTCCTCCTTTTCCTGCCTGAGCAGGTCCTCGACCTCCCGGTCAAACTCCTCGGCCATGTACTCGCCCGTGCCCCTTATGATCCGGGCGTAGTCCAACGCGTTGGCCTCAAAGTGCCACGGGATGTCCTCGCCCGTGTTGAGCACCTCGGCGCCGCCCTCCCTGGGCAGCGCGAGCGTGCTCTTGGCGTGCCGCATCATCAACCGCAGGATCACGTCATCGCCGGGCCGGGGCAGTGGGCTCTCCTGCCCGGCGTAGAACCGCACCGGCTTGACGTCGGCGATGAACACCGTGTCCTCGCAGATGGGGCACTTCCTCCACCGGTTCTGCTGCTTCTTCTCGGTCCCCTGGGGATCCACCACCAGGCTGGAGCTCATGAAGCGCAGCAGGCAGGGCAGGCAGAATATGTGGCCGCACTTTGCCATGCGCGGGGCCACGGGCTCCGACAGGCATATCGGGCACGACGTCTGCTGGGACTCGGCCGAGGCGATGATCTCGAGGACGTCGGACCACTCGAGGTGCTCATCGGCGTCGGCGGCTTGGGAGGTGTAGGTGCCGCTCGGCGAGACGACGAAGCGGTAGTTGGCGTGGACGTATCGCGCCTTGTCGATGGCGTGGTGGCCCGAACCCATGCCCCACGAGGGATTCCTCCGGTAGGAGCGCGACGAGTGGGCATGGTGGCTGTCGTAGTGTGGACGGGCCGGGCGCGAGTAGTTTAGGAGGTGCGTGATGGAGGTCTGGCCGCGGCGGCTCGAAGCATTGCGCATCGCCCGTATCTCGGCCATGTCATCGTCGTCGTCCAGGCTGGCCTGGTCGCGCATGGGGCCGGCCCGCCGCTGGTTGCGGTGCTGCTTCCTCGACCCTTGGCCCTTTCGGGGGATGGCCTGCGGAGGGGTTGGAGCGTTCGGGCGGCGGTTGGAGTCGAAGCTCGGGGGGGCAGAGGATGCCTGGGGGGTGGGCGGAGCGTAGCTGGTCGATGCTGCCGGGGCCGAAGACTTTCCAACGGGCGGTGTCGAGTTCATGGTCGGGCGAGAGGCCGTCAGTTGCTTTGTGCTTTCTGCTTTCGAGCGCCGAGATCAGATAATTCTCCCTCTTGCAACGCGTCGAATGCCGGCGAGCATCGTCAGCCTCCGGCTTCCAATGGGTCAGCAATGGGTATCGGTAGAGGCAGCGGCTTGGCAGTCGGTCTGACGCAGAGGCTGTTCCGGATAGATCGCTGCAACACTGACACTCGATCCCCGGCCGCGTCCGAATTCGATCAAGGAGCTGTGAAAAATAAAAAAATGGACCGTCCTTCTCTATATCCGTTCGATCCACCGGCAGGAAAAGAGAAGATGTCGAGGAAGGGGTCCAGGTTCGGACCCCATGAGGTTGGGGTGGGGGATTGGAGTCTGGTTCATTCGCGGGGCAAAACGGAAAACGGGCGAAACGGGCGAGTGGCGGCAGAAGAGAGAAGCTCCGAGCTTGGATCAGGCGTCACGGCGACAGTCACCTGACCGCCAGATATCCGGACATGGGGGTGAATAGGACAACATCAAAATACATGGAAAATTCCACAGTAAATACGGTGTGGTCTTTCATGCTGGCTGCAGTTGTGGTGTGTTTGTTCACAATCCATTCTCAAAGTGCAAGTTCAGGACAAACAGGACCAAAACAAACCCTTCAAGACTCAACGCGATGACCTCATCTGCGCTCTGCATTGGATGACAATCTGGTCTATACTCTGGACACACATGGGACGAATTCAAGTTGTGTGAGTGATGATGAGAAGGTGGGCAGATTCAGTGTTGTTACGGACAAAAAAAAACACCAAAAGCTCTCCCCCCGGCTCGTAAGCCGGGGGGATACGAAAAGCCCTAGTTGGGAAAGGGCTTTTACTTGGGTGGGAGTCGAACCCATGGCCTCGGAGGGGGAGGGCTTTTGGCCGAGCATCGGCCCCGTCTCTATTACCACTAGGCCACGCCATCAATGTGGTAGTCTTCAAGGGTCGGGACTCGTGCTGGTGAAAGGAGGGTCTGGTAGTAGGGGTTATATGGGAAGGCGCACAAGCAAACGGGATGGGATGGCATGGGCTGCACATTGCCACGCTGCGATGTCAACACACCACAGTACAGTAGCACATATCCAACGCAATGTTGGAAGCATGTCACTGCAGCGAATATCAACATTACTGCTTCCACATGCGAGATGTATCATGATTCATGGCTCAGCCGCGGGAGATGGCTTCTCGGGCTCGGCAGCTGGAGATGGCTTCTTGGTCTTGGGGGCTGGCTTCTCGGGCTTGGGCGGCTGCTGCCCAGTGACGATTTCGATGGTGACCTGGAAATGTAAGCGGAATGCTCCATGTAACGTAGGTTGTATGGCAGAGAGAAACATACCGGGCCATCATTGACGAGAGCAACCTGCATCATGGCTTGGAAAACACCATCTTTGACCCTGTCAGGCTGGTATCCTTCCTGGACCTTGCTGAAGAACGTCTGGTATAGGCTCTTGGCCTCCTCACCGCCCAGGGCCCCGTGAAAGTCTGGCTTGTTGCCCTTTTTGGTAGAGGCAAGCAGAGTAAATTGGGACACTGTGGGTTGCCGTCAGAATATGCTTGCCGGGGGAGATATGTCAACCACGTACCACAAAGAACTTCACCGCCAATGTCCTGCACACTTTGTTTCCACTGCAGACACTGTCGTCAATAGTGACCCACGGGGTTGCTGTAGAACTGACAACATACCCGACCCCCAGAATCATCGTCCCAGAGCTTGAGTTTGAGAATCTTGGATGCCAGAGACTGGGCCTCCTTTTCCGTGTCGCCGGGGGCCATGGCGGCAAATACAAGTATCCCCTTGCCGATCGACGACACCACCTGCTGGTCCACCGTGACGGATGCAGAGAGCACCCTCTGCAGAATGGCTGTTTGTTTGTGTGAGCATGACTGGCAGGATCGACATGGCTGTACATGCAAAGCCAGATGGTGTGCTACCGTAAATAAATACCTTTCATGGTGATCTGGAGAGGGGATGAATATCCCGACAAGAGACCAAATGGTTGAGACCGGAGATATTTACAGAGGCCCGGATGGTCCTGTAAAGAGTGTGATTTGGAACGGTACCTGAATGCAGTTCGTGACTGTCACAATTCAAGGTCTGTTTGGAGTGTGTTGAGTGATGCGTCTGGAAAGAGTGGATCTGCCCTGAAAGAGAGTGAGACGTCAACCATTGATGTCTTGGCGTGTTGGCCGAAGCACTCCATCCAGCAGTAACCCGCTGTGAGAAGATGGAACAAAATTCGGGATATTTGAGGGCAAAAAGTAGAGGTCTGTGTATATTTTTCACCACCTAGAGCCCTTCTTTGAAGCCGTCAGTCGTTGTCACAAGAAACCCAAACGAGCGAGTGACTTGTTGATTTCCGGCACTTGCCGTCCTCCATTGTGAGAGCGTCGGCGCTTGGACTGTTTGCTGCCACGCCCCCAATTGGGCGACCAGTGGGTCCCCCCAGCAAGCCCACTGCCCAGAACAGCCAGAGACCCATTGCGCGGCAGGCTGTGGCCCGGCCGCGCCTTGTCCTGATTTGAGGTTGGCGTCTCAGCCCGGGCCCCGGGGCGTGCATTCGTGGATTCGTCGATTGCCTCAACAACAGCTGCACTGCACCCAAACACCCCATTCCATCACGCCCTCCTCATCGCGCAAACGGGCCAACCTACCTGCATCCGCCCCTCCACGCAATCCCGTCGCCGCCCGCGACATTTGACATTCTACTAGGTATTCCCTCCCGCGTGCGACGCCCCTCCTCGCATCTCTCCTCCTCCTCCCTCCGCTCGCAGCAGCTGATCCAGCAATCGACAATCCAGCGACACCGACAATCGACCCCCCTATCAGCCAAACTTTGGCCTTCACCCCCGCCATCACGAGCGGTGCACCCCCTCTGGTTGTGCAAGACTCCGCTTGCGCAACCCATTCCATCGACACTCCCCGCCCGCCAACTGCCCAGCCCCGCGCTGGCCTCTCGGCGACAAGATGGCAGCCCGCAAGCTCCAGCAAGAGGTGGAAAAGTGCTTCAAGAAAGTGGCCGAAGGAGTTGCTGAATTTGAGGGCATTTACGAGAAAATAGAACAGTCTAATAACCCTGCCCAAAAGGACAAGCTCGAGGACCAGCTCAAGCGCGAGATCAAGAAGCTGCAACGCCAACGGGACCAGATCAAGACATGGGCAGCTAGCAATGACATCAAGGACAAGGCACCGTTGCTGGACCACCGGCGGTTGATTGAGACGGTTGGTCTCCCGATGACGCGCGACGTCGCCGCTGCTGACAGACTGGTGTGTGTAGCAAATGGAGAAGTTCAAGGCCGTAGAAAAGGCCATGAAGACCAAGGCCTACTCCAAGGAAGGACTCTCGGCAGCCGCCAAGCTCGACCCCAAAGAGCAGGCCAAGATCGAGGCGGGCGACTTCCTCAGCAGTATGGTGGACGAGCTCGAGCAGCAGATCGAGGCTCTCGAAGCCGAAGGGGAGGCCATCCAAGCCACGATGAAGAAGGGCAAGGGGCAGAGTGCAAAGGTGGAACGCATGGCCCAGATCGAGCGCATCATCGAGCGACACAAATTCCACCAAGGGAAGCTGGAGCTCATCCGCCGCTCCCTCGAAAACGGCGGCGTCGAGACGGACGAGGTGACCGACCTCGAGGAGAGCATACGATACTACGTCACGGATGGTATGAATGACGACTATGTTGAGGACGAAACCATGTACGACGACCTCGACCTGCAGGAGGAGGAGGATGCCTACGGCATGAACCAGGAGAACGACAAGGGCTCGTCGCAAGACAATCAGTCGATACAGGACGATGTCCCCGAGCCCGAGCCGACGAAGCCCCTGGCGCCCCTGCCCGGCAAGACGCGCGCCGCCGAGCAAGCGGCAGGCTCTGCCGGTCGGCGACCCTCGACGCAACATCTCAAATCACCCCTCCCGTCCCTGGCCACGATACACAACCCCCTGTCTTCAGGGAGCGGCTCCGGTGCTGTCCCGATGAAGCCCGCCTCGTTGCCCGCAAGGCCAGCCGGCGAGGGTCTCAAATATGCCAGCGCTGCAGCGGCTGCAGCGGCCAGCGACAAGAACAATGTGGGCATCTCCCCTCTGCCACCCCCGCCATCGTCGACACCCGTGGGTCTTCCGACTTCGTTGCCAGTGTCGCAGCACAGGACGAGCGCGACAAACTCGCCCAACGCCGTGCCAGTGCAACCAGTACCGCACGAGAGGGCTGCCACCGTGCCGCCAACGACAAGCACCGCTTCGGGGAGTGGCTCGGGGCCAGCAGCACCAGGGAGATCCGAGACCAAGTCTGCCTCTTCCAGAGGCAAAGCGCCAGCACAGCCCGTGCCGCCGCCAGAGCCGGTGGAGCCGCAACCCAAAGCCCCCCGCGCTCCCACTCCAAAGGCAGCGGCTGCCGACAAGTCGCTGTCCGTACAAACCAACGGTGTGTCCAACGGAATCCGGCCCATTGAGGAGGAGGAAGAAGAGGAGGAGTCCATCTACCACCTGCCCGAATCGCTGCGAGACCTGGCGGAAGCGTACGAGGTGACCAAGAAGCGCCCGCCCCAGCCGCACGCGCCCTCGACGATGCGGATGCTGGCGCTGTCGTCGGCCAACAAGCCGACCACGGCCGACTCGGAGCCACCGCGAAAGTACATTCCCGACGACCCGTACCAGGCGCACGCACACTTCCCGCAGGAGCCGCTGCCCATCTTTGACGATCCGCGACTGTATGCCAAGATCGACCCCGACACGCTGTTTTATGTGTTTTACTACAAACAGGGAACCTACCAGCAGTATTTGGCGGCCAAGGCACTCAAGGAGCAGAGCTGGCGGTTCCATAAGCAGTATCAGACTTGGTTCCAGAGGCACGAGGAGCCAAAGTCCATCACCGAGGAGTTCGAGCAGGGCACGTATCGCTTTTTCGACTACGAGAGCACTTGGTGAGTTTCTTTCGTCGCTGCTTGTTTTTTCGACCATGTCTGACAAGGTGAACAGGATGAATAGGAGAAAGGCAGACTTCAAGTTCGCGTATAAGTTCCTCGAAGACGACGTCTAGGCAGATGAGAGACGCGAGAGCTTGCTCAGTCAAGAAGAGGGTGATGACGACGAAGAAGAACATGTTTGGCTGGTATGAGTATGAGCGGCATGGCTACGGAACGGTGGTGCTGTATGCCACAGCGGCTTTTTCACAGCGTGGCGGAGAGGGAGAGAGACTAAGTCGGGTTTAACTACGGACGAGAGGAAACCTGCAAGCGATGATTCTTTCTTGGGACGTCGTCGTATGTCTCCCCTGTGTTGTGGGTGGGAGGAAAGCAATACAACCAACCCCCCCTTCATCTTTGGGACCTTTGTTTTGGTCGCGACCTTGACTGGTGTGTGCGTCTGTTTATCTGTCCATATTGATGCCGAGTCTCGCCCGTTGGGCGGGTGGGCCAAGAAAGCCACGGAGAGGTGCTTCGCCTCGGAATGGTTGGGTACCTAGTATGCCTTGCGCGGTGGGTGGCTCAGGCAAGCGAGGACAAGAGCACCTGAGAGGTTGGCGGACTAGGTGCATGAGGCTCTGTCTCGCGCTCCAGAGATGTGAGTGGTTGTGGTCTGTCGAGCCTTGTCGCCCTGCTTTTTGGAGGGGCAGCACCACACACCACCGACGAAGAAAAGGCAACGAGGCAGCGAATTCGTCCCCCGTCCTCCGCCCTCATCACCTTCTTGGCTCGGTGGCCATGCAAACGAGGCAACCGGGGTGTGGATGGCCGCGTCCCAGATATATTACGTGGAGTGGTGGGGAGTGGACTCAAAGGTCCCTTCGGTTGAGAGATATCCCGAGATGAGGCTGAGCAGTTGGTGATGGAGTGGGGAGGTATGTTTGTGAGAAAATATGAGTGGATAGTGGTGACGAGGTGAGGTCTTCACCGAGTGTCGTGGTTGCCGGGGAAGCGGGGAGGGCGGGAAGCTGCAGACCCCAGAGGCTCCAGGCCGTCTCCTTCCTCCTTCCACCTTCCAAGCCACCCTTGGGGTTTCTCAGCTGGGAGGCTCGGCCGTGTGCCTTTTGCGTTGTGCTTGCCGATCGTTCCATTGCGATCGAAGCTGCATTTTGCTTTGGGCTTGGGAGAGGGCAGGACATGTAACCTTTCCCACCACACCGAGCAGGAACCACCAATGAATACCGTCGAGGCAGGAGAGGTTGACTGAGAAGGGAACAACGCCTCCAACTCATTCATCTCTTCATCCAGTCCAGTGCTGCAAAGATACCTCACAGCCGGTTTTCGAGTCCTTCACCCTATCAACACCGGCGCTCGTCAATAGTGCTACGCCTTGGGCAATCATGAAGAGGTCATGGTAAGTGAAGCAGATCGAGTCCCCCCGACAAGCTGATACACACTCGCACAGTATTCTGGTATCTTTGGAGTCGGGCACCGTCACATGCCTCTTGGATGGAGACGGGCGACGTTTTGTTCTGTTCTGTTCTGTCCGGCCACTCGGGATGCCATTCCGATTCGACTTTGCACGCCCGGCAGTATCTAGACAGCCCTGTTTGGACAGCACCAGGCCAATAAGGGATATAACCCCATTTTCATCCTCGAGCCACCCCGAGCCATCCCAACCGGATGCCATGGAGTGGCTGACCGGACCCCTCGAGCCGCTACAACCGCCCTGTATCTCGCAGACGGCATACCGACTTGGGACGAGGAGCCGTTGATCTGCTACAGGCAAACAGAACGCGTGTCACTGTGCATGTACCTTTGTATTGCCGGTCTGCCTCGTCTCCTTTTCTGGGGATGGGTGCGTATTGGCTCTCGGCTGGAGCCCAAACATACCGTTCACCGCCAAAGTATTCGGTCCTCAAACACAGAAGTCGGGCAGAGGGCGCCTTCAACTTGGCTGTCTTCGCTCCCAAAAAGCGGAGATATTATTTCTGCCCTTTTGCCCTGGTCCCATGCGCTATTTTACAAAGGTACACCCACGATGCTTGAAACGACTGCCTGCGCCCCCCCCTCCATCCCCTCCACCCTGCTCGCCTCACCTTGCCTGCTCACGGTGAACAGTGGTAGGTGCTACGCCTCGTTCTGGAGCGAGGCTCGCGGGACTACCCGCCCCACAGGACGGCTGGTCCCAAGTCTATTAAACAGAGGACCGGCACTTCAGATGTTCTTGATGCATTATACAATGTAGTCAACAAATCCTGACCAACTGCTCGACGAGGCTGCCGACACCTCCCCGGACAATCCATCTTGTTGTTGGTTCTTCGGCACTTGGATCAAGGTGAACATCACTTTTATATCTTAGTACAATGGACACAGCTGATCAATACTTGCAGATCGATCGAACTCCCGCCTCATTGTTCAAGCTTCAAATCCCGTCAAGGCGGCCGGTCACAAACCCGGCTCTCAAGATCAAGCAAGTTCGATGGCCGGTCACTGGAACCCAGACGACTACAACAGCTATACGCTCCCGCATGAATATGCCATACCCGTGTCTGGTGGGATCGCCGAGATATTCATGCAGCGGAGTGACTCCAATGGTAGCTACGGCTCGCAGCCGTCGTCCGGCCATGTCTCCTGGCAAGGGTCCACAGACTTTCCCAGTGCCAACTTCGACGACTATGTGATTCCGTCTCAGTCGCCGCCCGATCCGGATCTGGACTATGACTACTTTCCCGAAGCACAGGGCTCCTCGTTTGCTCAGCCACTTGACTATGCTGGCACCTCTGCCGGTCAATATTTCGACGTCGAGGCCGCGGCACGACAAGCCACGGACAACGCTACGTACCACCTCAACCATTACCATGGGCTAGATGCTTCCTTCATCACATCCGATGCCATTGATGCCACCATTGAGCAGAGGTTGAGCCACGCCGAGTTCCCTACCCGGGAGGCGATCCAGACGCTCCTCTCCCACTTTCTCTATGGAGATCCGGACAGCACATCCCTCCCGGACATGGACACCCTCCTCTTCGAGGCAGCCTACCAGCTCCAGGTCCGGACCGAAGGCCCCCCCGAGGAAGTTGCCGAGATCTGCCACAAAGCCCTTGTCGTCACTCTCATGCAGGCCGAGGGCTCCGACTTGCTCCCTTCCCCCCAAGCTGAATCCTCCGCCCAGGCCGAATCCTCCACCAAGCGCCGCACCCACAAGAAGACTCCCAAGCCCAGGACCGAAAAGAAGCGTCACATATGTCGCCTCGCGGAGTGCGAGGAGGATCCAAAGCCCTTCAGCCGGGCCGCCGACCTCGAACGGCACCAGAACCAGGTGCACCACGGCGGAAAGCACAAGTTTCCCTGCGACTACCGACGGTGCCCGCGGCACAGGGACCCTTTCTCCCGTCAGGATCACTACCGAGACCACCTGCGTACCTTTCACTACGAAGACCTTCCGCTGCGCGGGGGCGGCAAGATGGACGAAGAATGGTGGGCGGGACGGTCGCGGAAAGCGGTAGCCGGCGGCTGGTGGAGGTGTAACCGGTGCTTGGTAGTGCGGGTGCCTATTGAGACGGATGGGTTTGCTTGTCCGGGATGCGGCAGCAATTGCGAGGATGAACGGATCGAATATAGGAGGCAGCTGGCGGGCAGCGAGGAGGCTGAGGAGAGTGGGTAGATGGAGGTTGGAGTCCCGCCCTTTCCTTTTCCCCTTGATTCGTTTCTTGTTTCCTGTTTTACCTATGAGGTTTTGGGAGGGGATTCGGTTGCACTGATCCAGTCAGTATACCACGGTTGACCGGATGGTCACGGTGTGTCGGCGGGCTGTGTTGTTTTTGGTTCGAGGGCGTTCCCCAAGCGCCCTCCTATTCTCCAAGTGGAGATTTTCAGGATTGGATCTCTTCCTTTTCACGACTGTTGAAATGCCCCGGACACCAAAAGTCGAGATTTGGGAGTCTGCTCTTTGGAATATGGCGTCTTGGATGGCATGCATAGGTATGCGGAGGCTTCCGCGCAAAAAACGTTGGCCGGGGAGGGAACGAGGAAAACCGGTTCCTCGTTTCCAGAGGCCTTGTACTAGTATCTTTGGTTGACATCTTCCCCACCCATACCCAGGGGAAGATGTGTAATCATAACGTTGTATGATTGCTCTGCATGGCATGTCGTGATGCTGACTGCCGTCCAAGCCCGTCCGTGTCTTGGGGCAACGGGGGGCATTGACAACCTTCCAATGTTGGGTTGTCTGTTGGCGCGAGACCTCTCCGCAATGACGCCACGCCCCAAGTTCTGACCCCAAGACCTCCAATTCTAACCTCCGGCTCTGCTTGAAGCTTGGTTGTACAGATAGAAGGTATCCAGTTCCAACCCCGGGACCTGGTCGGCAGAGGCATAAGTGTCCGGCTCTGAGAAAAAGGTATCCGGTTCCAAACTTTAGGGCCTCCTTTCGGTATGTTTGTTGCCTTGGCCGGTATCTCGAATATCTCGCGCGCTAACAAACAAACCACTCTGTATGTGGTGTGGCGATGTTGACTGTCGTCCAAGCCCCCGGACTATCCGCCCAGTGTCTTGGGTCAAAGCAAGGTGGTATTGACAATAGGGGCCGTGATGTTCAACAACATGACAACATCAACAAACAAGCTGACGTTTATCCGGGAAAGTGTCTGATAAGTGGCTGATGTGCTTACATGTGGGAATGGAGCAAGATCTGAGTCGTGTACATGGACTCGGCATACTTTCAGCCGCTTCTTCCTTTCCCAGACATGGATCCTTGGACAGAAGGGAAAGAGAGAAATTGTTTTCTGCAAGACGACGAGTTGATGCCGAGACCGTGGTTGAGAAACGGGCCTGATAAAAATAGAAGCCCAAGACCAAGAGCCGAATATCTCGACTCCAGGTTCCCGTCGCTGGGAACTGCTTCCCCTTGCCCGGCGGATTGCGTCGGCAAAAGAGGAAGTTGAAGTTGGTGATGGAGGGGGAGGGGGAGGGGGACAACAACCCCAACCCGGGGCCTCTCGGGCCCCTGTCGAACCCCCTGTCGGATCTACCCCGCTCCCATGGTGACGATGGAGGGGGAGGGGAGAGGGGAGAGGGGAGAATTTTCACCTTTTTTCGCGCAGGCATCGTCCTGACACGCCCCGCGCCTTGAATTACCCCCGAATTCGGCTGAGAGCAGAGAGAGAGAGACGGTCCCGTCCCCCATTTCGGCGCTGTGAAACATCTACGATAGCTTCCATACATTACATATATCCCGCACGACAGCCTTGTACCGCTAGGGTTCTCGTCCCTCCGCCATCCACCCTCCACCTAAGTACATACAGCACAGGCTAGTCTGTGTCACCAACGTCATCGCCGTCGGAGCAATTCAGCCACTACACACAGGGCCCAAGGATAGCCCTCACCACGGCCCCGCAGCCCTGCGACTACTCGGACGAGATCCCCACGATAGTCGCGACTCGCTCAAGCCGTCCGGTCCCGGGAACCAATTGAAGCACGCGCGAACCCACCCTGCCAGGTTCACCTCTCCAAAAGTTGACCAAACGCCCGTCTCCTTCCACCCGGCCGTCGACGCTTGTGCTGTGGCCGCCCCCTTCCGCCCCAGCGCTGTCCAATCCCCCGATCCACTCGCTCGCTCTCGGCATTCGTCGCCGGCCTCCGTTCATACCGTTCGTAGCCTCCGAGCGAGGAGTTCCACGGTTCGGCCCGGTGTATTCCGTAACCCCCCCCCCCTTGCCCTCGACGATCGACCTGGACGAAAGGCCTTAAACCTTTTCTCCCCCCCCCACCCCCCCCCAACCCGTCGCCATGTCGTCCTTCAGCGCCGCCGCCCTCCGAACCTCTCTCCGCCGCCAGTCTCCCATCTCCCGCGCCGTCTTCACCCAAACCCGCGTCACGCCGATCCCCCTCTTCCAGACCTACCGCCGCACCATGGCTTCCTCCGCCCCCCAGAAGATCAAGGTCAAGAACCCCGTCGTCGAGCTCGATGGCGACGAGATGACCCGTGTCATCTGGCAGGACATCAAGGACAAGTTCATCACGCCCTTCCTCGACATCGACCTCAAGTACTACGACCTTGGCCTCGAGTACCGCGACCAGACCAACGACCAGGTCACCATTGATGCCGCCGAGGCCATCAAGAAGTACTCGGTCGGTGTCAAGTGCGCCACCATCACCCCCGATGAGGCCCGCGTCGAGGAGTTCAACCTCAAGCACAGTGAGAAAAAAGAATCCACCTCAAAAAAGTCTCCACCCTGAAAAGCTAACCCCCCCTCCCCCTCTCAGTGTGGCTCTCCCCCAACGGCACCATCCGCAACGCCCTCGGCGGCACCGTCTTCCGCGAGCCCATTGTCATCCCCCGCATCCCCCGCCTCGTGCCCGGCTGGAAGAAGCCCATCATCATCGGCCGCCATGCCTTTGGCGACCAGTACCGCGCCAAGGACCTCGTCGTCCCCGGCCCCGGCAAGCTGAGCATGGTCTACACGCCCGAGGGCGGCAAGCCCGAGGAGATTGAGGTCTTCCAGTTCAAGAACGGCGGCGGCGTCGCCCAGACGCAGTACAACACGGACGAGAGCATCACGGGCTTCGCCCACGCCAGCTTCAAGCTCGCGCTCGACAAGGAGCTCCCCCTGTACATGAGCACCAAGAACACGATCCTCAAGAAGTACGACGGCCGCTTCAAGGACATCTTCCAGGAGCTCTACGACTCGCAGTACAAGGCCCAGTTCGAGGCCAAGAAGATCTGGTACGAGCACCGCCTCATTGACGACATGGTCGCCCAGATGATCAAGAGCTCGGGCGGCTACATCATGGCCCTCAAGAGTACGTTTTGTTCTGCCCACCCACCCCGCACAAAAACTAACACCACCCAGACTACGACGGCGACGTCCAGTCCGACATTGTCGCCCAGGGCTTCGGCTCTCTCGGCCTCATGACGTCGGTCCTCATCACGCCCGACGGCAAGACGTTCGAGTCGGAGGCGGCCCACGGCACCGTCACGCGCCACTACCGCGAGCACCAAAAGGGCCGCGAGACGTCGACCAACCCCATCGCGTCCATCTTTGCGTGGACCCGCGGCCTGATCCAGCGCGGCAAGCTCGACGAGACCCCCGAGCTCGTCGCCTTTGCCGAGAACCTCGAGCAGGCGTGCATCGACACGGTCGAGATTGACGGCATCATGACCAAGGACCTGGCGCTCGCGTGCGGCAAGACGGCCCGCGAGGACTACGTGACCACGGGTGAGTACATGAGTGCCGTGGAGCGGAGGGTCAAGCAGTCGATGAAGGAGAAGCTTTGAGGGTGCCTACTTTCCACGAAGGAGCTGAGATGAGGGCGCGCTGGAGGATTGCGACATGGTGAACACTGGGACGGGTATCATGGTCATCGTCAGACACATTTGGGAGTGATTCGATCCGGGCATTTTCCCTGCATCTATCTAGCTAGGCATCCACCGTCGTCTTCTTTCTCATGTCATCGACGGCCGTCCGTCTTGTCGATGGATGGATGGTGTGTATTTTATCGGTCAGGATACCGACTCGCTCGCTCGTCGTCGTCGACGGGAGAGGGGTCAGGGCACGCCGCTGTATATAGTCAGTCATCCAACACGAACTACAACAAACCAAGAACATGTATATTTCCGCTGCTTTTGTGTCACGATATGATGCAAACTTCTCAAGTGGAAGGATGATTTATTACGGGCGGATATGTGGTAGTCGTAGGGCGTCGCTCTCGAACGATGATGAATGATTCTCGGAAAGAAAATCTCGATTTATCTCTCGCTGGGGACTATGCTCTCAAACTCTGCCCTCAATACCATCCCTTCCGTCCACTTGGACCATAAAAGGTCATTTTAACAGAAACCCTTTCGATGCCATCCCGGAGCCGTTGTCTAAGAATGTGTAAATCTCGACTGCAAAACCCATGTATCTCTCGTCTGAGCGAGACAACTCTGTCGGTAAAAGCCAGTGTCCATGTCCCCTACCAACTCCAGAGAATAAGAATCTAGTGTACACTCCTCCCACCACCGCACACAAAAGCACCGCGACCCCCGAATTACCCTCCGAACCTCAAAACCATCCGTCCAAAGCCACCCGTCAACCCCCCGGGATCCGATCCCTAATCATCCCCCTTCCCCCCGGCACTATACACCTCGGTCCCCAGCCCGCTCTTCCTCGGCCTCTTCCCCCCCGTCGCCGCCCCCTCCGCGCCGTCGCTCCTCCTCTTCTTCTTCGCCGGCGGCCGGCTCGACCCCCCCTTGGGCCGGTACCCCGGGTCATCATCCGCCGCCGATCCGCGTTTCCGCTTCCCGCCCTTGGCCGTCGGCGTACCCTCCCCGTACAGCGCCATCGTCTCGTCCCCGTCCTCGTGGTGGTGCAGCTCCGCCCTCGCCGCGGCCGCGGCCGCCGCCGCCTTGCCGCCCCTCTTGCCCCTCGTCGAGCCGCCGCCGCGCGGTCCGCGCTCCCCTTTGCCGCGGCCGCCGCGGGTCGAGGTCGGCGCGGGGGCGTGGTCCTCGTCCGCCCCGCCGCCGCCGTGGCCGTGCGCCTCGGCGTCCTGGAGGAACGTCTTGGGCGCGTGCTTCCTAAGCCAGTTGTAGACCGATGTCGGGTTGCGGAGCTGGAAGTCGCGGCTGTGGCTGAGGGAGCCGTCCTTGACGGGCGGTTGAGGGGCGGCGGCGGTTTCGTGCGCGACGGGCGCCAGGGTGGGGAGCAGGTTGGGCACGCCGAGGGACACGTCGAGCTCGTAGAGGTAGTTGTCGATGTCGTCGGCCGTCAGGAAGGACGGGGGGTGCGGGAGGCCTTGGTTCGGGTCGGCCGGGGAGTCGCGGCCGGCGGCGAGGTCGGCGAGGAGGGAGGGGTAGGACTCGGAGGCGGCGGCGATGGTGGCGTGCGGGGTGGAGGCGAGGAGGGTGGCGAGGGATTTGGAGGGGGGGACGGTGGTGGTGCTGGGGGCGGAGCGGTCGATGTCGAGGGCGGGAGCTTCGGGGTCGGCGGGGGCGGGGAGGCGGAGGTCGAAGCGTCGCTCGGGGGGGATTTGCGGGCAGTTGTTGACGTCGAGGAGGAGGTCGACGAGGCGGCTGGGGGGGGGGAGGGTTAGCTGGGGAGGTGGATTGGATTGGGGGGGAGGGAGGGCGTACTCTTTCTGGATGGCGAGGCGGCGGGCGGTGGCCAGGGCCTTTTGCTCAAGCTTGTGCAGCTCTTCGCCTTCGTGCATCTTTTGGTCGAATTTGATGCGCATCTTGCGGTACTTTTTCTTCCAGGAGCGGTAGGTGGGCTTGTCGTCGGCCATTCCCATTCTGATGTCGCCCGACTCGTCCTCGGTCTTGAAATCGCGTTCGGACCGGGCACGCGAATCGTAGTCCATGGTGGTTGTGGCACTGGCTTGATTGAGTTGGGAGAATAAATGGCGGGACATGGATGAAGGGGGTGGTGGTGATGGAAAAGGTTGGAGGTTGTGGAGGTGAGACGGGCTGCTTTGTCAACCTCGACCGAAGCTTGGGGCTTGGGGCTTGGGGCTTGGTGTTCGCGGCGCGGAAGTCAGATCGCGTGTCAGAACTTGGAGTGCACGAGTGGTGCAGCTGGAATTGACCCCTGTGGGTTATGTAAGGCGCACAGTGGGCAGCAGACCTTGTGGACGATTGAGGTGTCGAATGTTGAGGATGCGAGAAATGAGAAGATAATGATTTTTCGGATTCTACCAAATACATTCAATCCCTTCCGCAACACCTCACCTCGTCTCTTCGACCTGCCTCGATTCTGCCTCTTCTTCGTCCTCGAGCAGTAAAAGTGCGACTCCCCCCAAACAACACTGTGTGGGTCCCAGCTCTCTTCCGTTTGAGCCCAACTTTTCTGGGCGACTTTTGATTTCAACCCCCTCCCTCCAGTGCACACCCCGCCCCTCGTTCAGAAAAACAAACCTCCCTCCCCATCCCTTCTTTCCCTTCTTCCCTCGCACCACCACCCCCAACCACTCCCCTCACCATCGCATGCTCCGCGCCTTTCTCGCCCGCACCTCCCTCCCGTTCGCCAAAATGACCGAGTCCGCCGCCAAGCGCCTCAAGACGGGCGAAGTCCTCTCGATCGGCACCCACAACGGCCACTTCCACGCCGACGAGGCCCTCGCCGTCCACATGCTGCGCCAGCACATCCCGCAGTACGCCGACGCCCGCCTCGTGCGCACGCGCGACCCGGCCCTCCTCGACGCCTGCCACACGGTCGTCGACGTCGGCGGCGAGTACGACGCCGCCCGCAACCGCTACGACCACCACCAGCGCGGCTTCACGACCACCTTCCCCGGCCGCGCCACCAAGCTCAGCAGCGCCGGCCTCGTCTACATGCACTTTGGCCGCGAGATCATCGCGCGCAAGCTCGCCGCGCCCGAGGACAGCGCCCAGGTCGGGCTCGTGTGGAACAAGATCTACGAGAGCTTCATCGAGGCGCTGGACGCGCACGACAACGGCATCAACGTGTACGACCCGGCGGCGATCGCGGCGGCGGGGCTGGAGAAGAAGTTTTCCGACGGCGGCTTCACGCTCGGCGCCATGGTCGGCCGGTTGAACCCCAACTGGAACGACGCCCCCATCGAGGACCCCGTGGCCGCGCAGGCGGCCGAGGACGCCAAGTTTGTCAAGGCCAGCCAGCGCATCGGCGAGGAGTTTGATCTCTCCCTGGACTACTACGTCCGCGGGTGGCTGCCGGCGCGCGAGGTGGTGGTGGAGGCGTACGAGGGCCGCACCGAGTACGACCCCGAGGGCCGCATCCTGGTGTTCAAGGGCCAGTCGGCGCCGTGGAAGGATCATCTGTACTCGCTGGAGGACCTGAACCCCGAGGCGGGCAAGCCGCTCTACGTGCTGTACCCCGAGAAGCCGGTGCCCGGGGCCAAGTGGAGGATCCAGTGCGTCCCGGCGAGCAAGGACTCGTTTGAGAGCCGGAAGCCGCTGCCCGAGGCGTGGAGGGGGTTCCGCGACGAGGAGCTGAGCAAGATCACGGGGATTGACGGCGGTGTGTTTGTGCATGCCGCGGGCTTCATTGGAGGCAATACGTCGTTTGAGGGCGCGTTGGCCATGGCGAGGAAGGCGCTCGAGTAGGGGAAGGGTCATGTGGAGGACGATACTACCAAAAAAAACAAGAACGACAAAAAAACACGACACAAAAGCGACGGAGTTTGGGACACGGGCAATAGATGACGGCTCTCTGGGCCTTGGATGCAGCAACGCGGCATGATACCAGTATATACCAAAAAGGCATATAGATAGATGCATCCGAGATGCATATACCTACGGGTAATAGATGTGACATTCTCATCTCCATGCGGTTCCCTCCCTTACTTGCATCGTGAATTTGTGACAGCAGATACATCAAGCCCAAGTCCCCCAGCACGGCACAGGCAAGAAGCACATCCGCAAGACAGGAAATCCCGCTCCGAGGGGGTATATCATTTTTGCTACCCTCAACAAGTCGTCCGCACAAGACCGCAGTGATCAACTTTACCCTACCCCCTCCCTGAAATGACAAGCATCAACAGGCAAGACAGCGCTGGTCAAGGTGTAAAGCGGCAACCTAGGTAGATCTGACCAAAGAACGCGCGCTGACTATCAACCACGACCGTAAAAGAAACCCCATCCATCCCAGCAACGCCAATCAACAAAACAAAACAAGGAAAAAGAACACCCGTCTTCATAACCTCATGACTCCCTCCCCACCGACCGGGCACTCACCCCCTAAGCGGCAGCCCCCCAACAGTCGGAACCGGAACCGCAACCCCCTCCCCCTGCTGCTGCTCCTGACCCTCCTGCTGCTGCTGCTGCTCCCCCTCCTGCTGCCCAGCCACCATCTCCCTCCCGAGAAAACTGCTCTCCTTGACCGGGCTCCCCGCCGCCTGCACCAGCCCGCTGTGGTGGTGGTGGTTCAGGTGCGCCGGCAGCAGCGACGACGACGCCGCGCCGCCCGGCCCGCCCGGGTGCCCGCTCACCGGGCTCGACAGGTGCGGGATGTTCTCCGGCACCGGGTGCTGGCTGCCGACCGAGCCCGTGTCCACCGAGTCGCCCTTGCCCGCCTTGGACATGGCGTAGTCGCCAGAGTCAAAGTACTTGCGCTCCTTGAGGTGCTTGGCGAAGTGGTCGCTGCGCGAGGGGAGCTTGCCGTAGAGGCGGAAGAGGCGTTGTTCCTCGGGGGAGAGGGACTGTGAGGGGGGGCGTTAGGGGTGTCGTGGGGGAAAGGGGGAGGGGGAAGGGGGTACCTTGATGTCGATTTTCTTTGATTGATGGGGGTTCATGGTTGCGGGTGTGGTGGTGGTGGTGGTGTTGGTGGTGGTCGTCGTCCCACTTTGGGCAGCCAGCGAAGCTGTCGGGATCGGATCGGGGTGATTGGAATCGCAATGGGGTGCGCGGTGGTGGGAGACGCGGGCGCGAAATCGGTGGCTCTCTCGTCGGTGACGCCGGTGATGTAAGAAGAAGGGTATGCGCGCGATGCCAAAGTTGGATGCTGCGTGGTGATGGTGGTGAGCGTCGGACGTGCTGCTGCTACTGCTGCTGCTGCGGCAAAGGAGGGGCACGCTCTTGGCCGATGATGCGGGCGGTCGTTGGGATGAAGGGTGCTGCTGAGGGGGAGCTGGCAGGTGGTTCCAGTTGGTGACAGGTGGGATGGGCAGCGTCGGGTTAGGGAGTGTGTCACTTGGGGAACTGGGGAGAAAGAAGATGTTTGTTTTTGAATTTATTTCATCCAAAATATATTCTGGTCCAAGGTCATCAACATCATATCAGGCCAAATAATTATTTCCTGCCAACCTGTTGGACAGTGGACGGTGGACGTGGACAATGTTTTCCCTGCCACTGAACCGTTTCCCCAGAAATCGACCCACATCCCCGTGTTTCCAGGGGATGATTGGCCAGGACCTCCCTCCGTCCCGACAACCACCACTCAACAACAACCACCTCATCACGTTGCGATGGTGATCTGAGTCACCAAACTCGAACGACCAGGCCAAGGTGCCATGGAGATGAGCCCCACCGAGCAGGTTCATGCGGATGCAAAGCCGTTTCATGCTCGGTGCCTTGCTCCGGACGGACCGAGCCGGCAACCGACAAACAAAACAAACCCCCATCTGTTGGCGAGGGAGCTGGCTATAGCTGAGCGAGATATTGTCTGTCGTCTGGGGGCTGAAAGGCTGACCTTGCCTATATCACAGTCACTATCACCAGCAGTCAGGCCGGGGCCAGCAGGGAACAAGTCAACTCCAGCTGAAAAACATGCTTCAATATCATGACCATTAACCATACTCCATAAAATCTACTTGCCCCCCGGCAACCCCAGCAGCGCAAACAACCCCCCCGCCACCGGCCGCGCCACAAACGTCGGCCCCTCGGCCGGGAACCCGCCCGTGTCGGCGTCAAACAGGTCCGTCATGGCCCGGTGCGCCGTCGTGTCGCCGATCCACCGCGCGAGCTTGCCGACAAACATGTCGCGCGTCTCGGGGCTGGCCACGGCCGCCGCAAACATGGCCCAGTCCGACTTGGCCCACGCGTGCCGCGTGTCGAGCGGCACCGCGTACTCGCGCGCCACCGTCGGGTAGAAGGCCGACTGCATGTCGTAGACGTCCTGCGGGATGAAGTCGAGCGAGAGGAGCCGGTCGGCGTAGATGTTGTAGAGGATGCCGTGGCTGTCCTTGTCGCCGTAGCTGAGCGTCGTGTGCGGGAACTCGGCGTCCCGGTTGATGGCCAGCCGCTTCCACTCTTGGAGGTAGTTCTCGGCGACCGCACTAAACTGGTCCTCGTTGCCGGACAGCTTGGCCATCTCGCCCATGGCCCGGAGGCCGATGATGCCCTTGATGGCGAGGTTGGTCTGGTTTCTGCACGGACCAAAGTCAGTTGGGGATATCTCCAGAGACTGGACAGGGGCTTACACAAGAGGCCCGGCAAAGTCGTCGGTGCTCAGCTGGTGCGAGGGGATCAGCGAGTCGTCAATCAGAAACTGCGCCCACTGCATCAGCTTGGGGTAGTGCGCCTTGATGTAGTCAATGTCGCCCGTCCGCTGGACATAGGCCAGCGTCATGATGATCATGTTGCCGCACTCCTCGAGCGGCATCGACTCGTCGTCGCCGGCCGGGTACCCCTTGGCGACGGGAAAGGTGCCGAGATCATGCTCGGCCCAGGCGTTGGGGTACGCGCCGCTCTCCTGGTTCTCAAAGATGGGGTCAAGCAGATACTTGCTAAGCGTCGCGTTGAGGTACATGAAAATCGGAAAGGCCGGGAAGATGACGTCGACCGTCTGGATGTCGCTGTTGGAGCTGATCTCCTTGAGGAAGATGTAGGGCTTCTCCGGGGTGCCGGCGAACTGGAGGCCGCCAAACGTCTGCCGGAGGGCGAGGGTGGTTATCAGCGAGTAGTCGGAGCCGCCGGCCTTGACCGAGTCGATGTGGATCTGGTTGTCGAGGTCGTCCGACACGTCGCAGGCGTGCCGGTAGTCCTTGGAGAAGGCGTTGACCGACGAGATCTCGTCCTTGTAGTAGTGCTCCAGGAGGCTGGGCACCGGTTCGAGTTTCCCGCTCAAGCCGGCAAAGTTGATGAGCTGCCTCTGGACAAGTCCGAGAGTAAAGACCCTCTCGACCTCGTCGTTCTGGACATTGCCGAGGTCGTGGGAAAAGGCAAAGACGGGCCTGTCAACTGTCAGCAACTCTCCCTCTACCAGTCACACCATAAACTCACCATCTCTCCTTTACCGGCCGAAAATCCTCCTCCTTGGTGTTGTTCAGCGCCCCATTCGACGCAAACTGGCCCCGGACCACCGAGTTATGTCCAATCTGCCAGGTCAACTGTAAAGTCATCAGTAACAACACCTCCTCCATCCTTGCTGGGCACTCACATCCTCGTCATACCCCGTCGTGAGATACCAAGTCCCCCAACTCGCAATCTCCCCCTCCTCCCTAAACACCCTCTCCTCTTCTTTTTGAAACCGATGAAACGCCATCTCCTCATACCTCCCCGTATCCCACTTGACCACCTCGCCCACATCCCCACTCGCAAATTCTGCCCTGTCAGCACCAACCCCTTTTCGGCGGTTCACGAAAACTCACCTCCCGTAACATCCATGTACACCTGCACCGCATGCCCCTCCGCACCCCCGCCGCCCCTCACCTTGACCCCCACGTACGCCATCTGCTGGCTCTGCCGCACCAGATCCGCCGCAAACACCGGGCTCAGAAACGTCACCTCCATCTCCACCTTGCCGGCCACGTCAAAGGTAAACACGCTCCGCGTCGCCGTGTACTCGACCCTTGTCTGGTTCACCAGCGGCAGGTCCGAGGCGCCCATCCACGCGTACGCCTGCCCGTCGACGGCGACGAGGCCCTGCCAGCCTTGGGTTTGGCCGCTGCGGGGGTGTCAGTTCCATATGTGTGGGGGAAAGGGGGGGGGGGAGGGGGAGGGTACGTCCAGAACCGCGGCCAGGACCCAGGGAGGGTCGGCCCGGCGGGGGTGGTGTCGCTGGCTTGGAGCCAGACGTTGAGGTAGGGCGAGCGGACGGCGAGGGGGACGGCCGGGGGGCGGGCGGGGGTGAAGGTGGTGGTGGACATGGTGCGGGGGATGGCGAGGAGGAGGAGGAGGCATGTTGCCCCCGTGAAGGGGTTTGGGGGACGCATATTTGGGGCCGGGGCGTCGTGATGACGCGGGCCCGGGATGCGGGTGGGAGACGGGTCCGGGAGACGGAGCGGGAGGGGAGCTCCGGGACGGGATGGGATGGTGGTGGTATGCGGTTCCTGGCGGACGGGATGGGATCAGGGGATGGAAGGAGGGTGTAAAGACGTCAGGCAAGGAGGTAGGCAAGGGGCTCGCATGATGGCGTGGTCTCTGGCGGCAGGTACCAGGGGCTTATAACGCCCGCGGGAGTCACGCAGGCGTGTCCCATCTTTCCCAGCCCCTTACCGGGTATGGACTACGCAGCAGAGGTTGGGGTCGAGGAGGAAGCAAGTGACGTGGGCGGATGAGCGGTCGGTCTGAGTCGGGGACCTGGGACCTACCTACGTACCTGGTGTCGCCAACGCCGGTCAAAGACATAGCTACCTACCCTGGGGGGGGGTCTAGCTGCAGCATGAGGTATCGATGCGCAACATGATGCCATGCCATGCCATGCGAGGCGATGCAATGCTGGCGGACAAGAACTGGGAACGGAGTGGACATGATGGAGTTGGGGAAGGGCGCACGACGACGGACTCATCGAGAGAGAAAATTGACCGAGTGGTTTACCGAGAGTTCGCCGGAGAGTCTGGTTCACTGGATGATCCAAGTCATCAGTTGCAGGAACGAGGACGAGGTATGAGCGGTTCGGTGGCTCCACGGCAGACGAACGGTCATCTGTGCGGTCCATGTTGGGCCTGACCATCTGCTCCGAGCACCGAGGTCGAGGGGCTGGGTATGTGGTTGGGAACCAGTGAACTAGTTGCCTGGAAGAGAGTCCGGAGCATACTGCGGTAGTAGCTTGGACGCCCGGAGCAATGGGTTGTCGGTGGTGGTGCTCGAGACAGCCCAGACTTCTACCTGGATTCTGTTTTAGCGCGGTAGCCGGAATGACCATGGCAATGAGACTGGAGCAGGCCTCCCAGACACACGAGTGTCAAGAGATGAAGTGCGGTGAGGTCGGTGTGCAACGGCGACAGCCATGAGCAGCTGGTCATTGGTCACGAGCCGCAGAGGGGGACCACCGACGACGACACAACAGCCCAAGCATTTCTGTTTTTTTCCTTCTTCTTTTTTTGCTTCGCGTGCTGCGTCACCTTGCACGGCTTTGCAGTAGCAAGCCTGTCTGTTTCTGGGTGTTGAGGACATGGCGTCAGATACAGTCAAAGATGATGAACCTGTGTGGTGAAGGTTGGGGAAAGGTTGGAGTTTGGGGAAGGACGTTGATTTACAGGGGCCTTTACAGGGGTCGCCTGTGCCGTGCAGATCTGCGGGGGGGAACAGGGCTTGCCGGGACTGGATTCCGGGGGTGACATTCTTTCCCTTCCATCTTCCAACTTCCATCATCTTTCCATCCCCAGCCCGTCTTCTACCAGGTAAAATAAAAATGTCTTGGACATCCCACGCGGCCCATGTGTCAGAGGATAAGATCCTCATGGGGCTAGGGCGCATGTCGATTGCCTGTCACAAATGTCATGTCCCCAACGTCACACAGCCTGCGACCATCATGTGGCCCCCCTCCATCCCCCCTACTACCCCTCACCTTACCTCCCTCACCTGGACCTGCGTTGACAACAGACCTTCTGGCTAGCCTGTTTCTCTTGGCAGACACATACATTGGGTTGTCTTGGTTGATGCTAACTCCGGGGTAATTTCTGATCATATTTCTCAAGAGACAGGGCCAACCAACCTGTGTCCTCATCCCTCCTCCAAGCCGAGATCTGTGTGCTCTTGGAAAAGGCGGCGACCTCAGTCACGAGACCATGCCGTGAGACTTCCATCGCCCCAACCTCGATCATTCCCAAAACAGGTCACCCTCTCCAATCCAGACCATACCACAGCACCGTCCACCACTGCCGGCCGAAATGCAGTGTCAAGACGCACACCTCTTCCAGCAACCACCTCACTGCTGCTGCTGCTGTTCAACCAGATCTACCTCCCACCGGCCTAGCAAGGCAGGTATGTATGCCAGGGGTAACACTGTACACCATCCGTGTACAATTTTCTCTTCTCCCCAACCAAGCAATCCCCTCTCTTCTCCCTTTGCACATTCGGGGAATAGATACAGCCTTAAGCCTGTTGTTATTCCCAGCGGTGCCTCCACGATCGGGGAGCACGTCGGAAGAAGCCCCATCGACCACATGGTCCCAACGCGAGCCATACGGCCATGTCTGTCGGCGTCCGACGGTGGAATAGGCCCGAGTCTTACCGCTTGGCCACCGCCGGTCGCGGCGGGCGGGGACTGTCTGCAGACATGCCACGGCAGCAACCGGAACATGAACCAGTTCCGCTGGCGACTGAAGCGCGCGTGGGTTACATCCCAAGTCTCACACCCCAGACCCGGGCCTGCTGCGTGTGGAGATGGATCATCGCTCACGCGGGCTGCCTCTGGGATGGTTCGGCCCGGAGAGGAGTCGAGAAGGGATAGGTCGAGGTGCGATGTGAGACGAGTCTCAGAGCCCTTCTTTGGAGAGCATGTCGGCAATGTCGAGGTAAAAGGCGATGGCGTTGAATCTAGTCCCCGAAAAGGTTAAAAGACGGTCCGGGTGACACAGGGGGAAGAACTTACGACTGCTGGTGGCCCATCAACTTCCTCAGAGTATAGCGCAGCCTGTTGGTCCAGTTGATCAGGTCCAGATGGTTGACGTTGAGGAGCGTCCCCTTGTACGTGCCCCATTTGCTGCTCTCAACGCTGACCAGCCCGTCATTCGGCCCTTCAAACTTCCTCAGCAGCCCATGCGACACCCGGAACGGGCTCAGCAGCGGCGGCTTCTTGACCAGCGCCGCGCCGTACGAAAAGTACCGCACCGACGGAAGGTCGGGCGTGTTGGGATTGAACTCCTCGGTCATGTACCGCGTCGTCAGCTGGTCAAAGGCGTCCGTCTCCCAGCCCGTGGCCTTTTTCCAGTACCGGTACAGCCGCGCCAGGTTGTGCGGCCCGATGCCGTCGATGATGTAGTCGGCGACGGCGCTGCCGTGGTGCGGCGTGGCGACGGTGACGAGCGACTTGACGTCGACGCCCTTGGGCTGCAGCTGCGAGATCATGTAGCGGGCGTCGAGGCCGCCCATGCTGTGGGCGACAATGTTGACGCTCCGGCCTTGGGCGTGGGCCGAGATGTCCTCGGCGAGCTTGGCGGCGCGGTGGTGGATGGAGCCGCTGGGGGGGACGGTGGCCGTGATGACTTCAATGTTTTGGGCGATGAGGGCTTCTTTGATGCCGCGCCTGGTCATGGGTCAGGGTTTGGAAGCCGACGTGGCTGGCCTGGACGGTGCGTACCAATAGTGAATAGGGGGCAGATAGGATCCCGCAAGCTTCAACTCGGCAAAGCCAAGCAGGCCGTGGGCAAGGACCACGGGGTACTTGGGTGCATCTTGGGCACATGTTAGCCTGGTCCTGACTTGTCTGGTAGGGAGTGAGCTTACTGTAGCGGTCCCTGAGAATGGCATAGGCGTCGGTAATCTCTCGACCCAGCCCCTGGATCCTCGGGTCCTTGAACCCTTTTTGGCACTCACGGTGGCCTGGACGGTGGCCTTCATGCGACGAGTGGGAATATGCTCGACAGTTGACGGTGCGCACCAGCAGGAGGCGGACGGGTCTGGCCGTGGTGGCCGCAGAGGTTATCATCTGGCCACTGTCGCCGGATGACGCGCGTTCAGGACGGCGAAGTCAACAGTCCAACCCCTATTTCTCAACACCGAGCTGCCGTGATCGGAAATGTCAAGTCGAGGACCTCCAAACAAAAAAGATCGATGTGCCGGGCGCTTGCCAAGTTGCCAAGTTGCCCGTTTGATGTGAAAATGCAAGGCTCCTCAAAATAGAATCAATCATGCTGCCCCCAAAACGAGTGTCTGGACTGTTCCAGTGGCGATGCCGAGTTCTCGGGCCGGTCGAGTGCATTTGTTTGCTCGTGGCGTTCTTGACAAGAGGCTGGGTTGACGTCATGCATCGAAGCTGGCGGCTATCTCGAGTTCATCTCTTGGCGGTGGGCCTGTGCGCGCCTGTCTGGTGAAATTACCCGCGATGGTGTGTCCCTGCGTGCCCTAACCCTGGCTTCCCCAGGGCCCAAACAGCCGCGACCCGAGGTGCGATCTCGGCGTGGAGGCCAGGACATGGCAGTCTTTTGGTCTGTTGATGCGGTCAAGCAGGCCATTGATGATGGGGCCATCAAGCCCCCACGGCGCTTAATGTCTGGACGGCCGGCTATTTCGAGTTCGAGGCCGGGTGGTTTGGGAGAGCGGTAGAAAAGAAACAAAACAAGCGCCGACTGGGCAAAAAGAAATTCTCCCATTGGCCCACCATCCTCCTGCAACCCAACTGCATCTTTCACACCTCTTTTCTCCGCCCACCACCAACCACCACGGCGACCACGCCAACCTTGTTGATGCATTCTGGCTGCTGGCAAACCCGCCGCGTCCCCCATTGGCAGCCATGCGGCCGCGGCGCAACTTGAAACATTGTTTGGACGGCCTTCCAGAGCGTCGGGATCCAAGACACGGTCAATCGTCAACATGCACTCGGAGACTCGATCCTTCAGCCATGCCCTCTTGAGCCTGGTACGGAATCCTTTTTTTGGAGGGCTGACTCTGTCTGAATTGATCACTTTTCTTTCTCTATCGACCTTTCAAGTCAATTGGGGAGGCGGGATGGCGAGATGGCGAGATGGGATGGCGAGGTAGACCGGGTGATGGTCAGGTTCATCTCGAGTTGATCAGACAAACCAATTGACCCAGACGCCCGGTAATAAAATGGACAGTTTGAACCCTCGACAAACTGTGCTTCTGCGGTCTGTATTCATCAACACAGCTCGGCTGCAGCAAGTCCCCGCCCCCCAGATGCACCCCGAAGCGCCGTGGATATACCAGCCCAGTCTCCCGGGATTCGTCCTCGAACCTGGAGAAGGCTATATCTCCCGGCCATGACACCCTCTCTGTCCGACAGTGAGAGCCTTGCCTCCTGTCCTTCGTCGGCCCTCGCCGAATGTCGACCTCATCACCACCACCAGCATGCTGCCGACACCACCGGAATGCACCCCCGAGACGTGCCCGACGAGCTTCTCCCAGTACCAGCCCGCCCTGGCCGGTAATGCCTTTATGATTGCCGCCTTTGCGGCCCTCGTCCCCGTCAACCTCTACGCCGGTGCCCGCTACAAAACGCCGCTGTATGCGGCCTTGATCGTGTCTGGTCTGTTGCTGGAGATTCTCGGCCATGTCGGGGCTGTGCTGTTGAGGACCGACACCACCAGTCATGGCTATTTCTCGCTCTACATGATGGGGACTCTCTTTGGGCCAACACTGCTCGGGAGTGCCAACTATCTGGTCCTGCCCCGGGTCATGGTCCTGTACGGCGAGGACTTCAGCCTCATCCCCCGACCCATATGCTTCAGCATCGCCTTTGCCATCATCGACATTTTCACCCTGGCCTTCCAGTCCACCGGCGTTGCCTTTGCCTCGGGCAATGGCTCCCCCGACGAGGTACATCCCATCCGATGGACCGTTACGGACAGCAGCAGCCACTAACACCCCCCAGAAAGCCCAAGCAGCGCCCATCCTCATCGCCGGCCTCTCCATGCAAGCCATCTCCCCAGCCGCCTTTCTCCTCCTCTACTGGACTTTCCGCATCCGCCTCACCCGCCGCCGCTACATCTTTGACCCACGCTACTCCAAAATCTACCTCTCCTCCCGCTTCAACATGATGCTCCTCGGTACGTCCCCTCCTGCCCACCAATCCGATACCCCCTAACCCCTCCCAGCAATGCAAGCAATCACCAGCCTCCTCCTCATCCGCGCCGTCATGCGCGCCGCCGCCTTCTGCAACGGCTTCCACCCCTCCCCGACAACAAACACCCTCACCGTCGTCCTCACCTTTGACGACACCCTCGTCCTCCTCGCCGCCGTCCTGCTCACCGCCGTCCCGGCCGGGTTCGGCTCCTTCTCGTGGGAGAAAACCTCCCCCTTCTCGTCCTCCCAAGAAGAAGAAGAAGGAGACCTCCTCCCCCTTCAACTGCGGCGGCAGCAGCAGCACAACAAGGTCTCGTCCATCTCCAAACCCCTCCCGCACGGGTCGCCGCCGCTGCCGTGCTCCGAGGACGCGAGACCGCCGGTGAGGCCGTATCGCGCGCCGCCGGCGCCGGTGGAGGTGGTGGCGAGGCCGGCGATGGTGAGGCACCCGTATGATCCGAAGACGCCGCCTGTTTTCGTCGCTGGGCAGGGGGAGGGGTCGCCGCCCTTGTTGCCGCCGAGGATGGGCGGGCATGCGAGGAAGCCGAGTTGGCCGATGCCGGCGATGCCGCCGGCGGGAGCGGGCGCGGAGGGAGCGGGGTTGGTGGGGAGGGATACGCTGTGGACTTGAGGGGTTGGATGGGTTGGTAGGGCCGGTTTGTCCTTGTTTCTTTTGGTCGGTTTCTCTGCTATTTGGGGGTGTGGGTTCTTCTGCTTTTTGGGTGGGTTGGCTTCCTGCTTCCTCTGCTTTTTGGGTGGGTTCGAGTTTTCTGCTCTTTTTGGATTTCAGGCCGGTGTTTCTGGAGTTTGGCAAAATGGAGAGGGTACTGTCCATTTGGTGTTTGGGAGTTTCTGGCGTTCTTGGATTTGTTTTTTCTTGGGAGGCGGAACTCTTTTTCAGGGGGGTCAACATCAGAATGACATGGCGGGCTTTTGCGCTTGTTTTTTATCGATACATCCCGTCTACCCAATACCCATTCAGTTTTCCGTCTTTTTCTCTCTCTCTCAGTTTGCATGGGGGCGTCGGCATCAGAGAGAGACATGATCCCTCGGCGACCGAGGTCAAAGAACGAGGTGGTTTCTTTATCTGCCTTTCTTTGTCAAGTTCAATCCCACGGGCATCACAACCTACAGACACCAGAGCACTCGACTTACATCAAGAAATAAATATCCCGAGACGACATACCCGGCGCAAGCTGATTATGGCAAAATAGACTCCAATTCAGACAGTCATTCAAGCACCACGATCAATCTCACATGCATCGTCTTCATACATTTCAAGAAGGCCGGAACCCAGATCGAAAGAAACAATCCAACTCCCGTCCAGACTTCTGCCACAAATGACAATAACCCCCCGATCCCCTCTCCTCCGGAAACAAACAACACAAAGGGGCGCCACATCGCCCCTTTGATCAACACCACACAATCCCCCAACGCCGACGACGGATGCGGCCATCTTTTTGACAGCCCACAACAAGACAAGGAACCGAAAATGTCATCATATTTAACGTCGCGAGGCCCTCGACGGGCACTCGCTCGCGCGACAGACCAAAGGGAACAAAACACCAACCGTTGATCGTTGCCTTCGAGGAAACTAAACACGCTCGAATCACCAACCATCTTTTTTGGATATCAGTACCGGTAGCTAGACAAAATGGATCAAGTAAGCCACCCTCACACTCCACTCCTCTCTCGGGGATACACGTCGACTGACACGCAAAAGTCGGACTTGCCCAAGACGGAGGACCCGCCCAAGAACGACAGCGGAGCCGCGGCCGTCGACGACGACACCACCGGCACCGACACCGACACGGGCCAGTCCACCGCCTCTGAGCTCGACGGCGACCACCACGGGGATGAACCGCCGCAGCCGGGCAGCAGCGGCAAGCCCAAGAGCAGGAAAATCAAGCGCGCCGCCGCCAAAAAGGCCAAAAAGGAGAAAAAGGCCAAGGAGGCCAAGGAGGCCGAGGAAGCCGCCGCCGCCGCCGCCGCCGAGGCTGCCGCCGAGGCTGCCGCCGAGGCTGCCGCCGCCGCTGCCGCTGACACCACCCCCGAAACGCCACGGAGGGGAGAGCAGCCGCGCTTGCCCGAGCAGACGGACCCTAGCGACCAGACACCTCGCCCCCCGAAGAGGTTCACACCCGGTCCGGCTACCCCCGTGACGTCCGAGCAGACGGAAAGTCTCCCCCCTAGCGACCAGACACCTCGGCCCCCGAAGAGGTTCACACCCGGTCCGGCTACCCCCGTGACGTCCGAGCAGACGGAAAGTCTCCCCCCTGGCGACCAGACACCTCGGCCTCCGAAGAGGTTCACGCCCGGACCGGCCGCCGCCGCCGCCGCTGCTGTGCCCCTCCCTGAAACGCCGCGCTTGCCCGAGCAGAAGGAAATTCTCTCCCCCAGCGCCCAGACGCCTCGGCCTCCGAAGAGGTCCACACCCGGGCCGACGTCCCTGGGTGCCGCCGCCGCCGCTGTCGCTGACGCCGCTTCTGTGGCCATCCCCGAAACGCCACGGAAGGTCGAACAGCCGCGCCCCGCCTCAAGCGGCCAGAAACCTGGACTTTTGAAGAGGCTCGCGCACGGGCCGACCACCGCCGCCGCTGACGCCGCTTCTGTGGCCCTCCCCGAAACGCCACGGAAGGCAGACCAGCCGCGACCCTCCTCAAGCGGCCAGACACCTCGCCTCCCAAAGAGGTCCACGCCCGCGCCGACCACCCCCGCGACATCCCAGGGCGCTGGCACCGCCCCCGAGACGCCGGATGCCCCGAGCGCGCCCACCCCGTCTCCCATGGGAACCAGGGACCCGCCGCCCCGGCCTGCCACCGAGGGGAAAGCCTCCTTGCCGAAATGGGGCGCGGGCCTGCATCCCGAGGACGACCCCTTTATCAGCAGAAGCTCCGGCCCGAGGGTGTCGACGGGGGAGTTCAAGCTCAAGAGGGGACCTCTCCTTTCGGATGATGAAGACTCCGACGAGGCCGCTAAGCCCGAGACGCCCGTCAAGCCCGGCAAGGCCTCCAAGCACCTAGAGCAATTTGGCGTCTATGTAAGAGAATCCCCGAACCAAACCCGGCCTCGGATAGCTAACGCCCCCACGCAGGATATGTACACGCCCGTAAAGCCCGCCGCCGCGTCTACCTCGTCGGCCAAACAGGCAGACTACCTCCTCTCACCCACCCCCAAGCCTCGAAGCATCCCCCCGAACCGCCCCTCGTCGTCCGGCGGCCGCAGCACGTCAAGGACTGGATCCTCGTCTGCGCGACGCGCGACTCCGGCTGCGTCGCCCAGCCACCACCAGCGCACCTCTGCGCCGACGTCTCCGGACAAGGAAAACATATACGATGCCACTCCGCCTCGCGGCGACACAGCGCCGCGGACCCCCCCGAAGAAGGAGAAGAAGAAGAGTGTGTATCATTCCTCGCCGCCTGGTCCTGCGACTGGGCCCGAGAAGCCTCGTGATGGTTCCGACGATGCGTTTCCGCCTCCGCCAGGGACGCCCCCCTCCCCTGGGCTGGACGAGAACGGTCAGCCTCGTGCAGTTTCCGACGATGCGTTTCCGCCTCCGCCACCTCCGCCTCCGCCTCCGCCGCGGACGCCGCCCTCCCCCGAGCCGGACAATTCGACATGGGATGAGAGAAACCTCGAGTTGCAGCAGTTAATTAATAATGCTGCTGGCGGGCAGGTTGGGAAGACGCCCGAGCAGGTCGACTTGGACATAAAACGCCGGAATCAGTGGGCTGTTGACGCGGTCAAGGCGAACAACCCCGGCGGGCTACCTGTGTTTCCGAATCATAACAAGGGCGTCGATAGACTCGAGAAGGCGAAGATCCGCGGGGAGCTGGATAGGAAGCGGTATCAAGAGTTCCATGCGAAGCATCCGGAGGTGAACGAGCGCTTGGACAGGTTGGCGGCCGCGATGTTTGCGGAGGCGGAGAAGCAGGAGGAGAAGAAGCCTGTTGATGAGCAGGAGAGGCAGGGGGGGTTGGCATTCATGGGCCCCTACCAGTGGAAGGAGGCGAGGAATAGGGGTGATCTTTTTCCGAGGGTTGAGGAGGTTGAAAACCGCCCGGAGGAGGAGGAGGGGGAGGTTGAGAATCGCCCGGAGGAGAGGGAGGGGGAGGGCGAGACCAAGCTCGAGTCCGAGAGCATGGACACCAAGACCATGGCGGACCTGGCGATAGCGGCGGTGACGTCGTTTATCCATTCTGAAGAGGCCCAGCAGGCGGCGACGGCGGCGGCGGCGGCCGTGAAGGGGCTGGAGGAGCGAATCGAAAAGATGGACGCAACCGTGTTGGAATCTCTGAAGGCCTCCAATCTCATGATAGAGAGGCTCAGGGGCGAGGTGGAGGGCGTCCAAGCCTCCCTCAAGGAAGCCTCCCTCAGGGAAGGTGGTCATGGGCCGGATTACTCTGATCCCGACATTGTCCACCGCGTCGTCATGGCTCTCTTTGTCATCTTGTTCTGCCTTGCGGGTGTATTATCACTGGGCTGGGAGGCGTGCCACAGGAGCAACACGCTTGGTAGGTATGCCGGGGTCTACGTCAACGGCGGGTTCAGCGGCATCAGGAGCTATGCCATCTTCGATACGCCCCAGTCGCTCCTGTCCTACACCTTGGCAGCGGCACTTGGGGGGGCAGGGCTGTCGTGGCTGTACAGGCACACATTCCGTGTATAATAGCTGTCGGGGGAGTTTCTGCGGTGGAGGGATGGAAAAGGGCGTTTGGATCTTGGGGTAGCTTGAGTGCGTATAGTGTTTGACAATGCGGACAATTTTGTTTTCTCTTTCATTTTCTGAAGAGTGACATGTCGGAGGTGTCACGTCAAGACGCCGACGCCTGGACCCAGACGAGGCCGGTACCGACTCTTGGTGAGCCAAGACTGGAGGTTGTAGACGAGGGGAGGCAGGTTGGCAGGATGTTGACTTTTTGGTCTGATGGCGAGGTAGCCATGGGCTCCAGCGTCTCTTGGCTCCTGGGTATGCTGTCGTTGAGGACGAAGAGTTCCAGGACAAACGCCAAGAAGAGGCGACGACGGACTTAATGGCACAAGAGAAGTTGATATGGGCCATATAGGGCCGTCCAATAAAGCGTCTGGACGGTCAAAATAAGCTTGGACGGCGGGTTTCACAGCAGGACAGCACCATCTTGGCGATGTGTGGGCCGAGCCTATCGCGTAGGCATTGTATAGTAGGTCGGAGGGAGAAAGAGGAGTGGTGTCGATGGGATATGGGATGGGTGGAGGGGCGGAAGTCCTATTCGCCGTCCCCGTGCCGGCCACATGGATCCGGTCCTGCTGCCGTTGTTTCTGCGTGTCCAGGGCCCTCTGCTCTGTCGTCACATACAGTGGCGAGTGACAGTGACAAGAAGTGAGAGGGTGGCCACGGGTGTTGAAATGGTTCCCGGACAGTGCCGTCGATGGCCCTCTGGTGTTCGGAGATTTTCTCGGTGACCGCACAGCACCGCGTCCAATTCGGGACGAGAGGGGATCTCCAACTGCCGGATCGAGACCATGTTTCCTGGCCAAACAGAGCTGGATGATCGTCGCCGAGATCGTCGCCGAGAGGGAGTTGGCTCGAGGTCGGATGCTGGCAGGCAGGTCCTGGGACGTCGAGTTTCAAAAGAGTCGGGGAGAATGCCGACCCAATGGGGGCATCGCGGGTGTTTGTCGCTCTCGGGGTGTACAATCGAGTATCCACGGATGGAATGGATGGAAGGGGAAGGAAGATGGAAGGTCGGGTGGGAGATGGACGGGAGATGGAGAGGAAGAGTTTGGGGCTCGGCGGTCCTGCCTGCGTCTTTCCCAATCCAGCGAGCCCAGCGAGCCCCCCCCAGCCCGGGCTGATAAGCCCCCAACATACAGTGGGTGCCCCCCTGGAAGTTGGAACACACCCCGTTCATCGTCGTCGTCGTCGTCGCATGTGATGCCCTCCAATCCTTTCTTCACCGAAGAAGGCATGGAATTTTCCGTGTCTCGACTCTCGAGTGACACGCTCCCCACGTCTTGGAAGGCTGTCCTGTGCAAATGGACCTGACTGCCTTTCGCTTCGCCCTCCGACACTGGCACGGCAGCAATTGATGCGGGCACTTCAATTGATTGCGACGACGTGCTTTTTTTTCGACAGCACACAATCTTCCATCCAAGCAGCACCCCTCCTGTTCGATGACAGAGCCATGACAGAGCAAAGCAGACTCGGGGAATGGCACCTTGCAATATGGCCTCTCTGGTCGGCGGGCGACTCGGCGGTCGCCAACAGATGGCCCAGATGGTCGCAAACAACCCCTCAACACCAACTTCAGCGCCGCGATGATGGGAGCTCCCGCCTTCACTCCCGTGTGGCGTCGACCTTGGGCCAGGAAAGCCCCAAAAAACTACCCGAAACCTCACGGTGTGGCTGCCGGTGACGTCTTGTCCGAGAAGAAACGGGCAGCCCCAGCCGAGCCGGTATGTCGGGGGTCTCTGGCTCCGACCCGATATGCCCGTCATCGCCGAGAGCAAGACAAAACAAGCCGCTGTCCGTCGATAAACAGTGCCCAGCAAGGTGCCCAACGGTGAGGTCCTCCTCTGATGCCCGTTGTATATCTCGGCCGCGCCATGATTCGTCACCCATACTACGCCTGTACACTCTCACCCTCCCCGCAGGCCCTCCCTCTGGACGACACCCGTGGACCGTGGACGCGGACACTCTGGACACTGATGGGCGGCGGAGATGGCCTGCGGGGCTCCAACCACCGCTGGACGAAAACACCGGAGCTGGGTCGTCTTCGAGTATGTAACGTCGAGCGGCCCAACCAAGCCAACCCGCCCGCTTGCGCTCTCGCGAGACAGACGCGAGATCTCGGCTACGCAGGTAAGCCCACGCGGAAACCTCACGTGGCGGGAAGCTGGCGAGCTGGGGAATGCGCTGCGCTGAGATGACGATGCAAGCACGGTATTGCTGTCATCTCACCAGCAGTCAGGACCTGGTAAATAACACTGCTGCTGAGATTATTCCGTCGCTGTGGGGCCGGCCCGGCCGGAACGGGACACGGACACACTCGGAGCCTTCCGGATTCGAGCACGTCCGAGCTCGACCCTACCTACCCACGCCGTTTCCCTTTTCCATCAACAGTCTTTGGCCTTGGCAAGGTGAGATGCCATTGTTGGGATGCCATTGGGAGGCCATCTCATCTTTGGCCGATGGGCCAAACCATGGTACTCCCACGGCGGATCCAGGAAAACGACACGGGTGACGGGAGGCGGCGGCATGCTCGTCGACCACCGACACCCATCCACCCCCCCGCTGCGTGTCGTCGGAGCCGTACCGACCGTTTTGTCCGGGGGAGGGGCCTGCCACAGCTTGGCCCACCACCTCAACTCCCGTTCCCCAAATTGTCGATATTGCCTTGCGTTTGTGGGGTAGAGCGTAGAGGGACGACCGCCCAAGACGGATTCGTGGGATGCCCTCCAACAAGCGTCAGGTGCGACATCCGTGGTCGTCGTCTTATTATCCCCCCTTTAGCCATATTGTCCATGCTACCTAGGTACCGCTGTTTGCCAATCCCTTTGACCTGACGGCCCACCTAGATCACGACGTTTCAAGTTCCTTGATGCTGGCCTGCTGCTTTGTCAAGCTGACCAAAACCAGCAGCCAGCCTCGACTCGTCACTGTCGTCGTCCGAAAGGGGCTGCTGGCTTCGACCGACTCGTGTTTGACGCCGGTCCTTCGACACAGTGCCCCCCCTGTCCGAGACGGGCATGAAGCCCCAAGGCCCGCTACCGCGAACGGCGTCTGCCGCATGGCCGTTGCGCCGTCCGGGGTGTCAACAACGGCCGGCCGGGGATCAAGGATCCATCCTGCCATGCGGTCGGCAGCCCTTGCAACCCGCTGGATCTCGATAGGTGCCTCCCTAGGTGATCGGTGCACTAGGCAAAAAAGTGCCGTGGTAGCCATGACCGTGGATAGCAGCTTCCCCCAGTGGTCCCCTTCATGTGACGACGCCGCAATCAACCTTCATTGCTTCTAGATACGGGCATCCAGATCTATCCCACCCCCTCCCCCCCTGTCCGCCTGGCTGCTGCCCTGCTACCTCACGCCCCCGTCTTGGCCCCCCTCTCCCCCCAGGGAGACTGCCGTGAGATGAGGCGGCGACGCCTTGCCAGACGGCAGCTATATGCCAGGTTGTAGATGGGTGCCCTCCGTGTCTGGACCATGGTCTAGACCTTGGGAGACGATCAAGGTCCTTGCCCTCCCTCCCAAACCCACCTCGTCCCTGCTCTTGACCAGAGGGGGATACGACGTTGAATCTGGTTGACACATATAAGACTCCCGCCGCTGTCTCCTTCTTGGTGTTTGCCCTCCCGCGCTCCAAACTTCTCCACTTCCTTGACAGTCCGTTGTTGCCAGACAACCCCGTCTTCCTCCGATATCCTTTTAGAATTATCGTCATGGCCGAGACTTCGGCTCCGGCTCCGGCCCATGGCGGCCAGACCTGGGGAGGCTCCGGGGGAAACAGCACCGGCGCAAGCAAAGGAGGCAGCAGTGGTGGTCCCAGCAACCCGGCCAACGCGGCCATGTTTGCCGCCAGGAAGCTTGCCACTCATCGGCAGCTGAAGATCTACGCCGCGTCTCTGTGCGGTCTCATCGCCATCTTTGTCTTTTTCCATTGGACCCGCTGGCTGTGCCGGAGGGCAGACAGGTCGATGAAGAGGGGGCATGGCTCGCTGTTCGGGAGGCCATTTGTCAGGGGTTCCAGGTATGTGTTCTTGTATCTGGTGGATGAGGATAACACTGACATGGTCTAGAATGATTCGAAATATTCTTATCAGAAAGATTCCGGGATTCAAGTCGGCCGGACACGCGCTACTCATCACAACCTTTGTCGCCATCAACCTTACCATCACCTTTACCAACCTCGATACAAGCTCCAACACCACCATTGCCTCCAGGTTTGCTTGGTACGTCCGCAGCCCTTTGAATATCGACGAGGAGAAGACACTAACACACCCAGGATGGCCCTGGCCAACCTCGTCTTTGTCATCTTCCTCGCCCTCAAAAACACACCGCTCGCCTTCCTGACGGCCTACTCGTACGAGCGGCTCAACTGCCTCCACCAAATCGCCGGCCTCATGGTGTTTGGCTACATCGTCGTCCACGCGTCGCTCTACACGGACTACTTCAACAGCTCCGGCCGGCTCGCGACCAAGTACTCGGACCGCAACATGATTGCGGCCATCGTCGCGGGCTTCTCGGTGCTGTCGGGCATCTTCTCGGCCCTCGTCCTCCGCCGCATCTGGTACGAGCTCTTTTACGTGGTGCACATCGCCAGCTGGATGTCGGCCCTCGTGGCCATCGGCCTGCACCAGCCCGACTTTGGCAAGGGGCTGATCCTCACGGTGCTCGCCGGGTCGCTGTGGTCGGCCGACCGCCTCCTCCGCGCCGGCCGCATCGCCATGCACGCCGTCAACAACTCGGCCACGCTGCACCCGCTGCCCAACGGCGGCACCAAGATCGTGCTGAAGAAGGCGCCGTCGCGCGCGGCGGCGGGGAAGCACTGCTTCGTGTGGATCCCGGCGATCCGCAGGTTCGAGACGCACCCGTTTACGATCCACGGCACGGGGCCGGTCGAGTTCACGGTCAAGGCGCAGGACGGGTTCACGCGGGACCTGCACAAGTACGCGACGGAGAACCCGGGGGTGGCGGTGCGGGCGTCGGTGGACGGGCCGTACGGCACGTTTCCGGACCCGATGGAGTTTGACAAGGTGGTGCTGATTGCGGGGGGCGGCGGGGCGACGTTTACGTTTGGGCTCGCGGTTAACGTGCTGGAGAGGCTCGGCGGCGACGGGGAGGCGGCGGGCAAGAAGATTGTGTTTGTGTGGGCGGTGCAGAAGCACGGTATGTCGTTTCCTCTCTGAAGTTGGGCTCGGTGACTGACCGTGGCGCAGAAAACCTCTCGTGGTTCAAATCCCAGCTCGACCTCCTCAAGTCCCACGCCCACGCGCAGCACATCGACATCTCGCTCTACGTCACGCAGGCGGTGGCCCAGGACGCCACGGCGCCGTCGTCGTCGTCGCAATACTCGCTCAACGACTCGTCGGCTTCGTCTCCTACCTCTCCCACCGACGGAGAGAAGGCGGCGTCGTCCTTCCCTCCCCCCATGACGGAGAAGGACCTCGAGACGGCCGTCATCGAGACGCACCACAAGGAGGCGCCCATGACGACGACGTCGACCAGCACCACGGAGCACGGGCGGGAGGTGAAGCAAGGGCGGCCCGATGTCGCGGGGCTTATCCGTGCGGCGATCGAGACGACACCGGCGAACCAGCGGGTGCTGGTGGCGGCGTGCGGACCGGCGGGGCTGATGAGGACAGTGAGGAATACGAGTGCGCAGGGGATTAGGGGGGGAGGGGCGGGGGTCGAGGTTCACTTGGAGGAGTTTGGGTGGTGATGTGTCTATACCCAGATGGTCTTTTGGGAGGGTTGAGGCTGATGAGATGTTCCAGATGGGACTGGGGATCGACGGAGTACAGGAGTTTGGAAATGTCTCAGGGGCTGGGTTGGGGTTGTTTTATTTTGGGTATAGGGTACCTGGTATCTTCAGCTGCCGCCCCAGGATTATTTTGGGGCGTGAATGTGTCTCGGGCATCAAAAAATATGTTTCTCCCTTTTCTCCCTCAGATGATGGTCATGGCGATGGTGGATGCAGGTGGTCCCTCAGCTGAGGTCCAGCCACTTCAACTTGTCGAGAGGAGCAGGGGAGGTTGGGAATGGAGCTGGCTGTCTTATCAGTCCCACCACAATGCGAGGCTGATCTGGCGGTGTGACCCCCAATTGTCGATGAATGCGGACGAGTGCATCGTGGGAGTTTGGGTCAGCGATCGGTGGGGGTCAATGGGGTCAAACGGGAAGAGAGCCGACGTGAAGACGGAAGAAGAAACAATGAGAGCTTCAGAGCTTCCCCGCACCAGAGCTCAAAGCTTCTCTCGCCCCAAAAAAACATGCGTCATTGGCCCCAGCCCAGATGCTGCGAACCAAGCTGCACGCAGCAAAAGTGCTGCTTTTCCCGTTTCCAGGTTGATGAGTGGATGATGACATCTTTTTTCTCTGTCCATGGACAATCGGGCTTTTTTCCATCCCCTCCCTCCCCTGGCTGCTGCTGATGCAGGGTTGTGAAGAGCAAAGAAGCGGTGGGCTTGCCGGATTTACCTCTTGGCATGCACTAGCAGGCTAGCAGCGGCCTTTTCATCATTACCGGCCTTGTCCAGGGCTTGATAATCGACAGTGTGCCTGTCCATCTCTTCCATTGATCAGATCAATTGTCTTTTTTCCCCCTCTGTTCACGTCCATGTCCAAGAGCAGATTTATCTCGTCGCCATCATCTCAGTAATCCATCCCATCCCATCCCATCGACCTCATCTCATCCGACCTCTGTGCGCCATCATCCGATCCCCCCCCCTCACCCCCTTGATAGCCGATAGCAAAGCGCTTCAGCCCCTGCGCCTCGACAATCTTCCGTTTGCGATTGCGACATTCTCCCCTCCCCAGCAACAGCATCGAACCCGCCGACAGCTTCAAGCTCCAAGCAAGGCAAGCTCCCGTCCCACGCGATCGCATCGCATCGACCGACCCCGACCCCGACCCCGACCCCGACCCCGACCTCGACCTCGACTCTCGACCTCGACCCTCGACCCGGGCCTCGATCACAAAGTCCAAGTCGGCACGAGTCCAAGAGCAGCACATCATCGCACCGTGCACTACCGCACCGTAGTCCCACCAGCGCGCCGAACCATGGCGACATTCAACTTCAAGTGGTCAGTCGCACCTCTTTTTCCGCAACGCGTCGTCACACATACAATTGGGTGTCTGCTGGCCGGTGTCTGCTGGCCGGTGCTGGGCGCCAGAGCACAATGGGCCTCGTGTGAAGCTGGGTAGAGAAAGACGGAGACAACTTGCGCACGCATCGGAACGTGCTCCCAGCATGCCAGATGGCATCCATCGCTGGTGCTTGCTGTCTCTGTCTCACCGCGCCGGCGCCAACTCGCACACATGTCTTTTTGCCCTTTGTCTGATCCGGTGCGGATGCGCCGACCAAACGAGTCGCGATTGCTGACGCTGCGTGGAATAACTACAGGCCTCACCATGCAGAGGAGGTGTACGTGACGGGCACCTTTGACAACTGGTCCAAGAGCGAGAAGCTTGAAAAGGTCGACGGCGTCTTCCAAAAGACGGTGACCCTCCCCAGCGCCCAGGACAAGATCTACTACAAGGTTCGTTGCCTCTTTTTTGTTTTCCTCTTCTTCCCTTCCCTCCCTCTCCTACCTAGCGCAGACTCGGATGAGGATGGACGTCAATGCCATGCCATCGCTGGTTGCGGCTCCATCGCTGCTTGGTGTCCGAGGCCCGGCCATCCGAATCCCTGCCTCTGCCTGCGCCGAGGTTGGCCGCGGTGCGACGCCAGCTGCGGCCTCGGCCAAGCCCCCGTGGGACATTTTGCGCCTCCGGACCTGCCCTCTCACTGCCCAGCAGGTGGTGGAAGAGGGTTCGGTGAGAGCTGAGATGGAATCGCCATGGAGGCGCACGCCGATGCACTGCTTCGGAGCACCGTGTTTCGGCCAGGCTACCCCCCCCCCCCCCCCCCTCTCAGGTCTCGTGACCCCCTCAGCTCCAAGCGACTCCAAGCGAGACAAACAGTGACGAGGCGTGGGAGCTTGTCGCCGAATCCCGATTTCCCCGCAGCAATCCTACTCAGGGCATCTACCCGCTTCCCGGCAGGGATTAGGGGGGGTTTTTGTGCTGCGGGTGACCTGCTGAGGTGAGGGGAGAGGCGACAATGGCGACAGAGGGGAGGAGGTTGGGACGAGTTCAACGTTGATCAGAGTTGGACGACATGACGTCCGAGCGCCCCCCCCCCCCTCTTCCTCTCCACCATTGTTTTCCCGGCTGCTTGCTGCTGCTCCAATCTCCAGTCCTGCTCATCATCACAATACACGACTCAGTTGCTGACCATATTTTCCGCCCGCGCAGTTTGTCGTCGACAACAACTGGGTAACTGACCATACCGCGCCAAAAGAAAGGGACCACGAAGGCAACGAAAATAACGTCCTCCTCCCCAAAGACATGACGAAGCCCGAAGACGAAGCCGGCCCCGGCGCCGCCATCCTGAGCAACGTCACCCCCGAGTCCACCACCGCCCAGCTCGCCGGTGCCGTCCCCCTCGAGAGCACCAAGGACGACTTCTCGGCCGCCGTCCTCAATAACACCACGCCCGAGTCCACCACGGCTCAATTGGCCGGCGCCGTGCCCCTCGAGGCCAAGAAGGAGACGCCTGACCTCGTCGCCGTCCTGGACACGGTGACGCCCGCCGCCACATCGGCCATGCTGGCTGGCGTCGTGCCCCTCGAGAAGAAGGAGGACGCCCCCGATGCCGGCATCCTCAGCAACGTTACTCCCGAGTCCACAACCGCCCAATTGGCTGGGTCCGTGCCCCTGGAGAACAAGGCCGAGGACAAGTCGGATGACGTCGTGTCGGCTCCCGGCGGCTACCCCGAAACACCCGCTACCGAGCTCGAGAAGGAGTTTTCCGTCAGCCCTCTCCCGGCTGCCAATGGCGCCGTCAACCCCATCAAGCTTGCGCCCGGCGAGGAGGTCCCCAAGGACATCACCTCGGGGAGTGTCACGGATAATGTGACTCTTGACAAGGAGGCGTACGAGAAGAGCGACCGCCTCCCCGGCGATGACAAGGAGTTCTCGGTAAATCCCCTGCCTGCCACCGCGGGAGCCATCAACCCCATCGAGCTCACTGGCACCCCTGCTGGTAACATCACGGACCACGTCACCCTTGACAAGGAGTCGTACGAGAAGAGCGACCGTCTTCCCGGCGACGACAAGCAGTTCTCGGTGAACCCTCTCCCCGCCACCGCGGGCGCCATCAACCCCATTGAGCTCACGGGCACCCCCGCTGGCAATATCACCGACCACGTCACTCTCGAAAAGGAGTCGTACGAGAAGAGCGATCGCCTCCCCGGCGACGAGCAGGTCTTCTCGGTAAACCCCCTCCCCTCGATGCCCGGTGCCGTCAACCCCACCCCCGCGGCTGCCGAGCCCGTCTTCTCGGTCAACCCCCTCCCTGCCACCGAGGGCGCCCTTAACCCCATCACGCTCGCCCCCGGCGAGGCGATCCCCGAGAGCGCCACGGCCGGTAGCATCACCGACAACGTCACGCTCGACAAGGAGTCGTACGAGAAGAGCGACCGCATCCCCGGCCTGCCCACCGATCTCCCGCCCGTCACGTCCAACATGATTCCCGAGTCGAGCCTCCCGATCATCGGCGCCGACGTGGCCGCCTTCAACACGGTGACCCCCGAGTCGACCACGGCCGCCCTGGCCGCGGCTGCCCCCGTCGAGGCCACGGTCCCCGAGATCGTCAAGCAGAGCCAGGAGGCGGCCCACGCGCCCCCCGAGGCCAGCGCCATCCCCGAGGAGGTCCAGGAGAAGGCCATCGTCGAGAAGGAGCTTCTGGGTGTTGTGGCCGAGGCGCCGTCGACGTCGGAGGGCACCGCCGGCAAGGGCACCGACAAGGCCGAGACGGACCTGTCGCCCACCGAGGCGGCGATTGCGGGCGCGGGCGCTATTGGCGCGGTGCTTGCGGGCGCGGCCATCGTGGCGGGGACCAACGCTGCCACGGCCGCGTCGGGTGCCGTGGCGAGCGCGTCGACGGCCGTGAGCAAGGCCGCGGGGCAGTTGCCGGATTCGATCAAGAATGTGTTGCCCGAGGCGCTGAAGCCCGCGGAGCCGGCGGCGGCTGTGCCGGAGGAGGTGAAGGAGTCGATCAAGGCGGCTGGGGAGAGCCCCGAGGCGGCTGCTAATGAGGTTGCGGTTGAGGAGAAGAAGGAGGTGGAGGCGGAGCTGCTCAAGGAGGTCAAGGAGGTGCCGGCTGCGGCGGAGAGCAAGGCGCCCGAGCCGGCGGCGGCGGTGCCGGCCGAGGTCAAGGAGTCGATCAAGGAGTCTGGGGAGAGCCCCGAGGCGGCTGCCAACGCTGTCGCTGTCGAGGAGAAGAAGGAGGTTGAGGCGGAGCTGCTCAAGGAGGTCAAGGAGGTAGCGCCGATCGTGGCCACGCCTGCCGAGGCTGCCGCGGCTGTCCCGGCCGAGGTGAAGGAGTCGATCAAGGAGTCTGGCGAGAGCCCCGAGGCTGCGGCCAACGCTGTCGCCGTCGAGGACAAGAAGGAGGTCGAGGCCGAGCTGCTCAAGGAGGTCAAGGAGGTGGCGCCAGTTGCTACCAAGGTCGATGAGCCCACGGCTGTCGTCCCCAAGGGCGAGCCCACGGCCGTCATCCCCAAGCCCGCTGCCGACGACGACGTCAAGCCCGCCACCGCGGTCGTCCCCAAGCCTGCCGCCGATGACGACGTCAAGCCCGAGCCCGCCGCGGCGGCTGCCAAGACGAACGGCGTTGCCGCCTCCGAGGCGCCCAAGGATGTGGCCCCCGAGACACCGGCCAAGCCTGCCGAGACCAAGCCTGCTGCTTCCCCGGCGGCGGCGAAGCCGGCTGTGTCTGGCGAGTCGACGGGACGGGCGTCGGACGCGACGTCGACGGGCGAGAGGAAGAAGAGGAATAGGCTGAGCACGATCTTCAGCAAGCTGAAGCACAAGGTTAGCGGGAAGGACAAGGATGAGAAATAGAGGGGAGTTGGTGGGGTTGTTTGGACTCTGGAGGGGGTGAGGTTTGGACAGCGGTAGGAGGAGGCAGGGAGAGGTAGAAGTCTTGTTCGATCCTCTCTCTCGTGGGAGGGAGGTGTGGTTGGGCTGTGTGTTTTTTTCTTGCTGCATGATTCCCCCTCGTTTGTGCTTTTTTTGTTGGAGGATTTGGGACGAGGAGAACGGATGGGGGGTAGCCTTTCTTTTCACTTTTCTCTCTCCATGTCTCTCTCTGTATGGGTGTGTGTGTTGGTTGGGCATCATGTATCATAATCTACCTACACTAGTACTAAACATGCATGCGGATGAAGCTTTGGTGTCGATGTCGAAGAGGAGATGTTGTGGGAAGTGAGAGTGTGAGATGGCACTATTGGCACCGTGTACAAGGTACTTGGTACCTACCCAGGGATAGCTGAAGAGTGCCCCACCATTCGAATGTTCAGGAAGGCTCTCCCCCTCCCCGTGTCGCACCAACACCTCCAGCCTGCGAGTTCTCCTTCCTGCCTGTTTTGTTTTCTCTGCCAATTCTTTTTCTCCTTGCTGTGAATTGTTTTTTTCACCAAGATACCACACAATATTCCCGCGGCCAAAGCTCGACAGAAGCTCCAAGCTGACCAACGGACCCCGCCATCTCCAAGTAAGCTCCCCCCGCCAACACGTAAACATAGCACCCTTTCTCTGCTCCCGCTCCCTTTCTAACTCTCGACCAAGACATTCCCAGTACTCGAACCAAAACCACACCATGTCGGCCACCGAGGAGACCAAGCCGGCCCGCAGCCGCTGCTTCTTCGACATCACCATCGGCAACAAGCCCGCCGGGCGCATCACGTTTGAGCTCTACGATGACGTGGTACCCAAGACGGCCGACAACTTCCGCGCCCTCTGCACCGGCGAGAAGGGCGAGGGCAAGTCGGGCAAGCCGCTGACCTACAAGGGATCCAAGTTCCACCGCGTCATCAAGCAGTTCATGATCCAGGGCGGCGACTTTACCCGCGGCGACGGCACCGGCGGCGAGTCCATCTACGGCGAGAAGTTTGAGGACGAGAACTTTGCCCTCAAGCACGACCGCCCGTTCCTCCTGTCCATGGCCAACGCGGGGCCAGGTATGTTCCTCCGTCTCTGTCCGCCCTCCTCTCCGCTGACGTCGTGTTTGCAGGCACCAACGGCTCCCAGTTCTTCATCACCACGGTCGAGACCCCCCACCTCAACGACAAGCACGTCGTCTTTGGCGAGGTCCTGTCGGGCAAGTCGATCGTGCGCCAGATCGAAAACATGCGGACCCAATCCGACAAGCCCGTCAAGGACGTCGTCATTGCCAACTGCGGCCAGCTCTCCGCCGACGAGGCCGCGACGGCCGCCGTCCGCGCCCCCGATGCCTTTGGCGACGAGTACGAGGACTTCCCGGAGGACCAGAACTCGTCGGGGACCCCGCTCTCGGCGCACGACATCCTCAAGATCGCCGCCGACTGCAAGGACTACGGCAACAAGGCCTTCAAGGCCGGCGACTGCGCCGTCGCGCTCGACAAGTACCAAAAGGGGCTGCGGTACCTCAACGAGGACCCCGAGGAGACAGATGACACAAAGGAGCAGCTGGCGGCCCTCCGCGTCTCGCTCAACAGCAACTCGGCGCTGATGAACCTCAAGCTCGAGGCGTGGGACGAGTGCGTCCGCGCCGCCGACAACGCGCTGGCCGTGGCGGGCATCTCGACCAAGGACAAGGCCAAGGCGCTGTTCCGGAGGGGGTTCGCGCAGGTCCGCCTCAAGGACGAGGAGGCGGCGCTCAAGAGCCTGGAGGAGGCCAAGGCGCTGGCGCCAGAGGACGCGGCGGTGCTGACGGAGCTGGCGAGGATCAAGAAGGCGCATGCGGAGCGGGTGGCCAAGGAGAAGGCGGCGTACAAGAAGTTTTTTCAGTGAGGGAGGGCGGTGGACGGGCAGGCGTTGACGGCGTTGATATTTGACATGTCCTAGATGGGACACGGAAGAGTGCCATGGCGTCTCATGGGGGGGAGAGCAGGAACATGGCCTAGATAGATGTCTTGAATTGGCGTTGATTGGGGTCAAAATAGTGGGTGAATTCAAGGCGTTGAGCAAAACGGGCAGAACATGTCGTGAAATCGGGGACTCTGTGATACATCACGCCTCGTGGAACGGCAATGGGGAAATATGAAGCATGAACTCGGTCCATGTCCCAGTCGAGCTGATCTTGAACATTCCAGTGGAAGTAACTGAACAAGTAACTGAACCTGATCTCCCACCTAACACATCAAGCTAACCGGCCTCACACCCCTCGGCAAGAGTTCAGAGTACAGATAGTCAGTCATAATCATATGTATTCCCTGCATCACTTCGTAAAACGTCTCTGTTCATCGTACCCATACATCACGGACACACGCACGTCACGCGCCTCGACGCCATCTTATCCATACATGTATACCCCTCCGCCCCTCTCACCCACACCAGCACCTCCCCAACAAGCCCACCACCCTCCTCCCCTAGAGAGCATGGTGGTCCGTCGTCGTCGTCGTCGTCGTCGCCGGCGGCGGCGGCGTCTCCCGCTGCGGCGTCCTCGCGACGTTCCTCGCCCCCCCGCCGCTCCCGTCCACGTCTCGATCGCGATCGCGCTTCCCCACGCCCCCATCCGGCGAGAGCGTCCTCGTCTTGCGAATGAACCCGCTGAGAAACTTGCGCGGCCCGTTCCGCAGCCCGCGAACGGTGCCCCCCGCCCCGCTGGACGGCGCCTGCTCGGCCGGGGTGCGCGAGACGCGCGCCACGAAGCGCGCGTCGCGCGCAAACGAGGCGTGCCCGTCCAGCTCGCTGCTGCTGCCGGCGCTGCCGGCGGAGCCGGGCGGGCGCGGGTTGTACCACGGCGGCGGCGGCGTGGGGAGGTCGTCGGCGTCGTGGGCGGCCTCGGACTCGGCGGCGCGGAGGGCCTCGATGTGCGCGAAGCAGTCGACGGCGCGCTGGTGGAGGGCGAGGCAGAGGGTGTGGAACTCGAGGAGGTCGCCGTCGTACGTGGCCGTCTTGGCGGCGTTGGTGTCGACCCAGAGCTTGACGAGGGCGGCAAAGTTGCGGGCGTGGTCGACGAGGTAGGGGAGCGAGGGGAAGCCCTCGCGCGCGATGGGCGACAGGCGGCCGAGGACGGTGATGGGCGTCGAGTAGGCGACGGGGGCCGAGAGGTTGGTGCTGCGCTCGGCGGGGATGGCGCATACCGAGTCGAGGAAGTCGCGGACGGGCTGGCGCTGCGCCGAGATGAAGCGGTTCATGGGGTCCATCCAGGTTTCCTTCTTGCCAATGGTCGAGAGGTTGGCGAGGGCTTGGAGGCCCTTGGCGATGAGCGTGAGGGTGCGCTGCGGGCGCGGGTGCGGGTGGTCGCGCAGCAGGCCAAAGAGCTTGGGGTTGAGGATGGCCGGGCAGATGAAGCGCAGGAAGAGGAAGCCCGAGACCGACGTGTAGGCGACGGTGCGGAGGAAGTCGCCGTAGCGGTCCTCGGCGACGGTGCGGATGTACTTGAGGATCTGCCGGAGCTCCGGGGGGAGGCGGTTGGCCGACGAGGCGATGCACTCCCAGACTTCGGTGGTGAGCTTGATGAGGTTGCTCCAGTTCTGCAGGAGGTCGTCGCCGTGCTGGATCTTGCCGGGGTCCACCTCGCAGTTGGGGTTGGTCTCGTTGATCTCCTGGATCTTGGCCGCCAGCGTCTCCTCGAGGTACTCCCTCCCGAGGCGGCGCATGTGGAACTCGAGCGCCTGCGTCAGCAGCGAGTTGCCGCGGAAGAGCAGGTTCGCCTCGCCCTGGAGCGACTTGCCCAGGTCGCGGACGATTTGCTCGCGGTCGCTGTTGGATTCCATCGACTCGTTGGACCGGATGCGGCGGCTGAACCGGGGCTTCCTCGGGTCGCTGCGGGCGTTGGCGCCGTCAATCTCGTCCTCGATCATGTTCATGAGCCACTCGGTCGCGCTGCCCGACACCTGAAAGATGTTGAGGAAGATCTCGGCGATCCGGCGCAGGTTGCCGGGCAGGGCGGCCGTGATCTGGGCCGTCAAGCCGCTGTTGAAGCGGTGGAGCAGCTTGAGCAAGGGCTGATAGTTCTTGGAGAGCAGCACCACCACCTCCTCATGCCGGACCTTAACCAGCATGGTGCCGATGGTTTGGTGCCTCTCGTTGCAGATCGGAAGCCACTGCTCGTGATCCCGGCCTCGGTCCAGCTGAAGCAGGGGAACCTCGACGGTGCCGCAGAGCGTGTCGTTGCTGCTGTTGGTCCTCGGCATCCCCAGCGTCGCCTGGAGCTGGTTGGACAGGTAGTCGGAGCCATTCTCGACGCGCTTGAGGAGAACCGACAGAGTGGGCAGCGCCGAGGGAAGATCGTAAAAGTCGCAGTCCTCGCGCCAAAAGGGATTGTTGGTGTCGGGCTTGGTCGTGGTCCGGGCGCGGACGTCGCCGTCGAGGATGACCTCGGCGAGGTAGTTGCCGGCCCCTCCTGTGTTTTCCGTTGCTCGGCTCAGACGGTCCAGCCCCGTGTCGGACCCCAGCAAGGGGTTTCGCATCTTGGCCTCGGTAATCCTAACTGAAATGGTCTTTTCCAGCCGAAACACCTCGCCGGCGGGCTCCGAGGTGAGATCCAGCACCTCGCGCAGGGAGCCTCCGCTGATGACATAGATGTCGGGGACGGTAAACGCTCTCAGCAGGACAAACCACACCTCAAAGAGAACCCTCGATTCTAGCGAGAGGTACACGGGCCTTAGCACCGACAGCTGGGTGGCCGTGGTGGCATAGTTGGGGTAGATGGCTATGCAGTAGGCCTCGTCGAGGACGGAGCGGTCGAGCTGCTGGATGGCCGACCTCGCGAGCTGCGAGAGCTCAATGACGGACAGCACGGTGATGTCGTTTTCACTCATCAGTTTGAAGCGGCCACCGTCCTGGAGGATGCACGAGACCTTTCTCCACGAGGACTGCGGTATTCGCAAGTCCCTGGCCGACGGCCGCCTCACAATGGCCCTGGGTGATGTGGCGGCCGCCTTGTCCCACAGCTGCACCTTGCCCACCTTGATGATGGCGGCCTCCTTGAGGCCGGGAGACGACACCCGGCGCCTCACCTCGGGTCTGCCGGCAGAGGAGGCGATGAGGCCGGCGCGGGCCGTCTGAAGTCTATTTGGCAGAGTATTGGGCAGGGGTGGCAACTGTTGCCAGCACAACAGAGCCGCCAGCCAGAGGTCTGACTCCTCGGGCACGAGCGGGCGCAGGGAGAGGGATACGTTGAGATGGCTGCTGACAACTTCAAGACATTGGTGGCCTCGCTCGGACACGTCGACGGGGGCGACACGACATCCCCGCAGATCGGAAATGAGCGGCGTGTGGAAGGGCCCGGTGTCGCCCGGGTCGAACATGAGGGCGCCCTTGTTCTCTTCAATGTAGCAGACGCCGCTCCGCCAGAGACCGCCAGGTTCCCTCTGGTATTCGACCTCGCCCCGCATCCTGCCCCCCAAGCTCTTCATGAGCAGCAGCAGCTTGTTGGCATCGCTCGTGGCAATGGGCGTGGGGAGAGAGTCGACCGAGGGGGAGGGCGACAGGAGCGGGGAGGTCGGACGCGACGAGACACGCTTTGTGAGGCGGCTTCTCGCGGCCGGGGATTTCTTGTTGTCCTTGGCGGCGGCGGCGGCGGCGGCAGCGGGCGTGCTGGTGTGGATGCGGAGGTCTGGCGGTCGGTACGATTCTATCGGCGGCTGGAGGGGGGAGTATTTGGCCTCTTCGGTGACAGGGAGCGAGCTGGACGCCGAGAAGGAGCCCACGCGGTGACGGGCCTCTTGGGCAGCGGCGAACTGCTGCCGAAAGGCGCCGTCCATGGTGTGGGTACGGGGCCGGAAGGGGGTCTGGCGTGGCGGGGGGCTGGACGAGGTGCCGTCGAAGGACACGCCAAAAGTGTCATTGAACACGAGACCCTGGCGCCGGACCGGCAAGCTACCCGAAAGGCTGGAGCCAGCAGGCGGTATGGTTCGGGGCGAGGCCTGGGGCGACACAGAGTCCAAGCCACCACGATGGGAGCCCGGAGCCTGGGTCTGGGTCTGGGCCTGGGCCTGGGCCTGTGGCCTGTCTGGGGCATCGCGTGCGACGTCGAGGGGCTCGGGTGTGACGACGCGGACTGTGCTCTGCGGGTGAGGGTGAGGAGGGCCAGGCCGGAACGTGGCTCGCAGGTTGCCGTTGGAGACTCTGTCGAGGCCGCGAGGGTGGGCATCGGCGGGCGGCGGCGGTGGTGGTGGTGGTGGTGGTGCCGTGGTGGTGCTCTGGACGGAGCGCTCCGGGAGGGGGGGCAGAGGTGTCTCGCTCCCCCGGCGTGGTGTCGCCCTCCCTTCCATCTCGACGGGAAGAAGGCTGGCCAGCGCCTTGTTCAGAGACATGGGCACAGCAGCAGCGGCGGAGGCGATGGCGGCAGCAACAGCAGCAGACGGCGACGAACCCCACAGCTCAGAGCAGCAGCAGCACTGGTTGGCGCATGAGGTTGCGATTGTCCGAGACTACTGTGTGTATTTCTCTTGTTTTTTCCGGCCGTTTCCTGACCTCCAATTCCGTTATCGCGGGCCTCAATGTCGTATCCCGCCAACGACGGCTCGACCGCAAGTCAATGGTGCAGGTTCACGACGGCGCGACACCATTCCACGACACGGCACTGGCACGGCGGAGGAGCGAGGAGAGGGGTAGCACGCGGTGCAATGCGCCGACGTATGAATGGGAAAGCCACGGAGGCCCGGTAATTCGGTGAAGGAGGATCGGGGAGGCGGACGCGGGCGCGGGCGGCGGGAGGCGGGCGGCGATGGTTGTGCGACGGCACGGCGTGTCGGGACTCGGGGGCTCGGAGGTATTCGCAATGGTGGGATGATGATGATGGAGACTGGAGATGGACGGGCTTGGCGGATTGGAGTCGCTGGCTGACGGCTGTGGCTATGCGATCATGGAATTCGAATTCGATTGGGAACTTGTTGGAAGATGTCGGCTCGATGGGATGGGGGAAAGTCTCTGCATCATCTGGAAATCTGAAAGTCTGGAAGGGTTCGAAGCCACGAATGGGATGACGGGACGAAGATGGATGGACGGGACAGCCTGGAGAGGCAAAGGTCCAGTGACAGTGCCAACTGCCAACGGTGAGGGGACGGTGGACGGTGACCGGGACCACTGACCAGTGGCTGACCAGTGCAGTGGCCAAGAGGGGACGCTGGGCGACGAAACGGGACGCCCAGAGAGGCCCGCTAAACTCGCTTGAGCGGCGCGGGGAGAGTCCCTCCTAGCGCCTGGGCAGTCAGCGGCACAGGCCCCAGGGCCGATCCCACCCAGGAAGGCCGGGGGACGGGGGGGTATCGGTCATCCAGGTGACTCAAAAAAATATACCAAAAGGACTGAAAGGTCTGGCAGCTATTCTCAATTTTTGTGTTATTTCCTTGCGTTTTCTTGATCCTGGCGAGAGGTCCCTGGGTCCACCGGACCCCAAAAGGGCATCCCGGTCCATGTCCGGCTCCGACCCGGATCTACAAAGTCCCGGATCTCCATCTCGCCATCAAGCTTCTGGATTCGCTGCATCCTGCACAGACCCTGTTCCCAACCAACATTCCAACTCGGTCACGGCTTGGCGCGACTTCCTCCAAGGCTCCTGGCTCCGTCTATCAGAAGCCCTCGCCCGTCATGAGCGTCCTCCCGCCGCCATACCACAACGGTCCAACCCGAGCATCGAGCCCTCTCTCCTGCCCGACAATCCACTCGCCGATATACTCGCTGTGTGATCCGTCCCAGACCTCCTTCTCCAGCCAGCCGTTGATGCGGTTGATGGTGTCAACCCACGCCCGCCGCATCTCGGGCGTGCTGTGGTCTTCCTGCGTCAGGTACCGGCCCAGGGTAATGTGAGCGCTCGGCACCACATATCTCGACGCAATGTCCACCCCGGCCTGCTGGACCTTGTCAAAGGTGTCGCGTCGCAGGTGGTGGTAGGTGTAGACGTCGCTTTCCTCTGTGGTCCCGTCGGGGAGGCCCGGATGAACAATGTTCTCCGGATGGGGCGCCACCGGCGGCGGAGACTGCACCGGCTCGCCCGCCGCGGGGAGGAACGACACGGCGATGGCCGAGAGGTCATAGGACAGCATGGGCTTGACGAGGCGGGCGCGGTGGGTGTAGGTCAGGTTGGTGATGTCGGGGATCGCCGGGCGGACGACGGACACCAGGTCGGCGATCTCTTGGGGGGTGCGCGAGTGCGTCACCTCGAGGGCCGTCAGGTGCATTCGATGGGGGGGCATGAGCCAGAGGCCTGGGTGATGGATTAGCGGTCTGCTCGCTGCGTGTTTCTCCCTGGAAGACTGACTTGGAGCAGCCTCGCGCAAGAGAGCCTGGAGATGCAGAGCCAACTTGACAATGTGGTCTGGGGGTCGGGCCCAAAAGACGAAGCAGTTTCGAGGGTCTCGGAACCCAGGCTCGATCTTGGGGTTCTCGAGACGGAGGAGGAATGGGTCGATGATGAGCTGGTCATACTTGGAAGAGAGAAACTTTTCTTGCTGCTGGGCATTCCGGGCGGTGCGATGGGTGGAATAGAGAGCCTGGATCTCGGTCTGCCGACTTGTCAGCAACAACACTGGGAGTGTTTCAAGGCAGAACAAGGTGTCGAATGCCTTCAATGTCCCCCCCTCGTTGGAGGGATGGCAGGTCACTCACCGGGCGGCTGTTGCAGACATTGATGAGGGCCTGGTAGGGGTTCTCCCCGGGCTGGATGACCAGGCCAGAGAGGTCCTCGAGCTTGTTTTTCACATCCGTCGACTCCAGTGACTCCAGTGACTGCAGTGTACGTGTCATGGTCATACCGTCCAAGGGTCAAAAGATGGAGGATCAAAAATACAGGCAGCAATTGGTGTGCCTGTAAAGGTGGTAAAGCAAGAATGTCAAATGCCTTTCCGAGAAAACAACGGAACCCCGGGGTTTATAACTCCAAAAAAGGGGGGGGGAAACGAGTCTCCTCGCGATGGTATCCTCGTTGTGGACGGATGCGTCTTGTCGGTTTATCAGCACCCGACACTGCGGGGGAATTGGGGAATCTCCAATGCAGCCCTGCACCCTTGGCCCTTCAGGGCATCCGTGCGCTGCACCGCCACTGCCGATATGTCCAGCCACGCCGCCGCCACCCCCTGGGCATCCCTGACCCAAGTCAACAAAGCCCCGAGCCTGTGTCTTTTGCTCTGTTGTCTGGCCCAGGAATTTTGCATGATTTTCACTTTCGCCATCTCTTCATATTTTGGAGCTGGCGAGGGGCGTGTCGGCCATTTTTAGACTGTTTTTTTCCGCCCCTTGGCAGAGTAAACAAACAGGAAACCGACATGAATAAAAGGAAATAAAACCAAATGTCTGTTTCTGCCCATGCCTGACAAAGGGTCAAATGATGCCTCTGCCGGCGGATCATGGCTGCAAGTCTTTGGCAGGCGCTTGCTCCTTTGGCCTGGCAATTGCCGACTGGGGAGTGAGGTACACGGTATTGTTCTCCCAGGTTTCAGTTTGGGGCCATCTTGAGAACCTATATTCATGTGCCTCCCAAACACGAGCATCGATGCCCAAACACTATTGTGAATAGGTACTGCCCTGGAAGACCTGACGTTGCGATCAGGTCTCTCATGGCCAGTCGAAGATGGACACAGGCCTCGGTCCTGTCTCTGACTGCTGTCGACACCCCGTTGCCCTCAGCCAGACCACCGATTCCTGGGCCGTAATCCTCCTCCTCACTACGCATATGATTGTTTGCCTTGCAGTGAATTCAGTTAATCACTGCCCATGGTCCCCTCATCCTCCATATGGAGGCCATCTTACTGCAATAGATGCTCCCAGTGAGGCCTCCGTAACTGAAGTCAACCCCCAGCCCTAGTCGACCTGGCAACCTCCCGTTTGACCCCTCCGCCAAAATCTCCGCCCCGGGCATGTTGGCGACCCCTCCGGCCCGGCCCGGCCTGTGCTCCGGTCCGGTCTGTGCTCCGGTCCGCCTTGTGCTCCGAACCCGCCGGCCGGTCTGCGAATAACGTCGTCCGGTTCAGTTAACCACCAAATTCCCTGCGGTATAAATTCCCTTCTTCCAGAAAAAACGATTCCTCTCCCTCTCACGAGTTCGCCACAGCCAGCGAGAAGCGACGGAATTTCGAACCACCACTGCCAGCCAAGTTTCCAACTTTCGTCGCAAGTACCAGCAACCAGCACTGCCAACAGAACATCAGTCTGTCTTCAAGGTAAGCCTCATCAGTTTTTGCTGACATCCTCGCACCATCACCACCCCTCACCTTGCATGGTTATGGGACGGGGTAGTGCCTCGTCCATCGTCGTGATGCCTGCTCGGGGCCTTGTCAATATCCATCTGGCTTGGGCACGGAGCAGGTACACACATACCGCAGTCCACCTCCTCCCCCTTCCTCCCTCCTCCCTCCTCGCGGACTTGGCCGTCACGTCCGTCTGCTCCAAGGCACGAAGACCACTCCAGACCGGCCTTGGGCGTCTTCTCCTTCAGAAGTTCGAGATCTCACGGCCCAGAATCACCTTGCTATAGTTGGCACTGGGATCCTGTTCGTGTTGTTGAGGTTCTGTCCGCGTCTTTGGCCGAGACGAGACGCCTTTGGTGGCTCCTCAGAGATGGCCTTGATCCTGCTCTTTCAGAGGTTAAGTTGACCTCATTTCCCCATCTCCATCCCACATCCCTCTTGGCTCTTCGTTTGGCTGGCCTTTGACTCCGTTCCCATGGAGAACTCGGCCATTTCCACCGCAGAGTGCCCTCCTGCTTCTCAGAGACTTCTCTTCCGCTCGAATACCTCTTCCGTCTCAAATTCTTGTTCGCCTGCTAATACGAGTCCTCGCCTGCTGCAGTTGCTGTTCTTCTCACCATCTCGCTGCACCCTCGCCCTTTTTTCCGACCCCGCCTCGAGTTCGCAGTCCTCCGTCCGGTACGTTGACGCTCGACGCACCTTCGTTTTCCCCGTCGCTGCACCTTCGCGAGCCTCCCTATATACCCTTGCTGACCCCGTCTTCCGCAGCGATGCCGCCCAAGCCGACGAGCGCGGGAAAGGCGGCTGTCAAGGCCGCCCCTCCGGGCCTTGACAGTGGCAAGCCGCCCATGGTCCAGGTCCGGGCCATGTTCCAGGACCTCCTGAGCCGCCTGGACATGGCCCCCCTGGTGGGAGACGGCACCCCCGTCACCCTCAACGTCGCGACCCTTTGCTCGGGGACCGACGCACCCATCTTCGGCCTCCAGCAGATCCGGGAGGCGGGGCACGAGCTCGGTTGCGGAGCCCTGGTCAGCTTTGACCACTTGTACAGCTGCGAGATCGAGCCGTACAAGCAGGGCTTCCTCCGCCGCAACATGGAGGACGGCACCATCATCTTTCGGGATGTGGTGGAGATGGCCAACGCCATCATGGATGCCGAGGCCGACCCGGAGGGCGGCCCTGCCGAGGCGTGAGTTCCCGCATTCCATTCCCAATGACCTGACCGTGGTAGCTGACTCTGAGCAGAATGACGGCCGGTGGATACCGGGCCGAGATCCCGACCAAGAAGCTCGACATCCTGTTCTGCGGCTGCTCCTGCGTCGACTACTCGACGCTGAGCAAGAACGGCAGGAAGAAGGCGGACAAGGACCTGGCCAACGTCATGAACAAGGACGTCGGAGAGGGCGACGAGGCCGAGGCCGATTCCGACGACGACGCCGATGACGATGCCGTTGCGGCCGTGGTGAACAACTCCGCCGAGAGAGTCAGCCTCGACAACCACATGAACAACGGCAGGAACCTGCCCGCGAGTGCCCGGATGGAAGACATCCGCCTCAACAAGTCCTTTGTCGACTCGATCCGCACCTTCATCCGCAAGCTCCAGCTGGACGGCGGCCACTCGGGCGAGTCGTGCCGGACCTTCTTCGCCGCCCTCATGCTCATCATCAAGCACCGCCCCAAGACCATCATCCTCGAGAACGTGTTTGGCGCCCCCTGGCTTCTGTACACGCTGCGCATCTTCCCTCGCATCGGCTACTATGCCCAGTTTGTCAGAATCGACTCCAAGGATTATTACATCCCCCAGACCCGCCAGCGCGGATACCTCGTCGCTGTCGACGTCACCGCCAACACCCCCGGCTGTCCCCGCGGAGAGGGCATCACCAAGGCCATGGCCGAGCAAATTGCCGACTTGTGGACCAAGCTCATCAAGGATGCCGAGCGACGCGCCTCCTCCCCCGCTTCGTCGTTCCTCCGGTCTCCCGAAGACCCCGTCATCATCCAAGCCCGCGCCGACATGGAAGGCAACATGTCAGCCGCCCGATCCGCAAGCTGGGCCATGAGCACCATCCGCCACGACCGCGAGCGTGACGCCATCCTTGCTACTGGCGATCCCCGGTATGCTCGTCAGCCCAACCCCTTCAGTGACAAGGTGGTTCGCGACGAGCGCGTCGTGTACGCCAAGTTCCCCGATTTCGCCTGGCTCCAGTTCTGGAAGAAGCAGGTTGTCCGCTGCGTCGACCTCGTCGACATCCGTCTCGCGCTCGGCCTCGCGTCGGGCAACGACATCCGCTTCCGCCCCTACATGCTCGACATCAGCCAGAATGTCGACAGGAGCCCCGCCTCCACCTCCAAGAGGGCCGGCATCGTCGGGTGCATCACGCCCAAGGGGCAGCCCATCGTCACCGACCTCATGCGGCCCGTCACGGGGTTCGAGGCCCTGGCCCTGCAGGGCATGCCGGTCGAAGACCTGGTCATCTCGACCGAGAGCCAGGCCCAGCTTCACAACCTGGCTGGCAATGCCATGACGGTGACCGTCGTTGGTGCCGCCACTTTGGCGCTTCTCGTTTCGGTCTGTGAGCATTCTCCGCGCTTGTTTCGCCGGGGTGCTCCCCCCCGTGCAAACTCCGATTCTTTCCTCTTGGCAGTGGACGGCGAGAATCTAGTGCGCGGTGATGGTCGGCTGCCGGTGTGCGGTGATGGTCGCCTGCCGGTGCGCGGTGAGCAGACCGAGCACGGTGGGCCAAGTGTGCGCGGTGAGCCAATTGTGCACGGCGAGCTGTTTGGTGACCTGCCCGCGCTCTCCGCCGTGGCCGCAGGCGGGCGCCGGGTCTGCTTTTGCCAGTACTCGTCGCCAGTGCTCGAGGCCCGGGGACCCGAGCAGGTATGCGTACGCTGTGGCCACACAGCGTGCGCGACCTGCGGCGGGAACTCGAGGCACGAGTACGCGCCCCTCCCTGCTGCCGACCAGCCGAGGTGCTCCAGCACCAAGGTTCGGGTTGAGCTGCTCAAGCGGCTCCCCATGAGCTTCGTCGTCAAGGTCCCCGGCGATACCCTCCATCAGCTCGAGACCCTCTTGGCAACCGTCCCAGCGGAATGTGCTGGGCGGAAGTCGTCGACCGAGTGCGCAGAGACGTACCGCGCAGTGGTCCAGGACGTTCTTGGCGGCGACGCCAACTACTACTTTGACGGCATCAAGATCACCGAGGATGTCACGGTCTGCTACAAGGCCGAGAACAGCATCGCCCGCCTGGTCTTGTCGGGAACGTCGGTGACCATGTACATCTACCTGGACCCGGCGCATCCCCAACGCGAGTCTCTTCGGAAGGCCGCGTCCTCCGGCACGAGGGGAATGTACCTTGACATCGACTACCAGCCCATCGCTCGCGTCGTCTTCTCCGAGAGAGGCAAGATTTCCGACCCGCCGGAGTGGTCCGTTTGGATCCACGGTATGGTTAGCCTCGAGATGGACGCTTCGATGGATGCCAACGGCACCATCACCACCAGGGGCATATCCTTTGCGGGGTCGCCTGTTGAAGAACGCGCCCATGAACTCGTTAAATGGAAAAGCGACGTCGATGATCAGGTTTCGCACTCGGTCTTTGAGCCGCTTCGTCACTGCGGAACGCCTCTCGACGAGCTGAGGGTCAAGAAGACTGCGAGTGGGAGCCCCCCTGTCTTCTTCATGCGCCACTGCGACCAGGCCACCGGCCCCGAAGACGACCCGTGGGTCTGGACGACCAACAACAAGAAGCTCGAGAGCCATGAGTACCGCGAGACTCTTGTGCAGTTCCGATCCGCGAAGCCGCTCACCAAGACGAGTACAAAGGGAAAGGGAAAGGCGAACGCCACCAAGGGGAAAGACGAGGTCCTCGAGGTCCCCGACTTCATGTCCGGCCCCAGTGACACTACCATCGCCGCTTTCTTCCCCGGCTACTGGGCGCGCTTCCCGCACGGCACCGCCCCCGAAGCCCGCAAAACCACCTACTCCACCATCTCCTGGGCCGGGACACACTTCCTCGACACGGCCAGCTGCCACCGCTCCGGCGCCAAAAACACCATCCCGTTGGCCCAGATCTTCGTCGCGCCGCTGCCCCGCTTCCCCGCCCCCCCGGGCCAGCTCCGCGCCATCACTCACAGCCCCTTCCCGGAGGGCTTCCCCGGCGACAGACACCTCCTCAAGATCCCGACGACGCAGCGTGACTCCTTCCTTCACCTCTTCGCCTTCGCCGCGTCCGACTTCCAGCTCACCCACGTCCCGTCCAGCGCGACCCCCGTCCACCTCCTCGGTCACTGGATCACCATCGCGCCCTGCAACGCTTGCACCCTCGCCCCGCCCAAGGTCAACCACCACCTTGGCAATGCGTATGAGCTCCGCAGCGAAGCCTGGAATTACGAAATGAACCTCAGAGCGCTGCCTGTCCCGATTACCCTCGCGGCCAGGCAAAGCGAGCGGGGGACGCAAATCGACGTGCACCTCGCGCCCAAGGTTCTCGTGTCACGTGCGCTGAGCCACCTCCTCCAGGCGCATCCTCAAGCCAGGAGCGATGTCGAGGGCGGGGCGGTGACCAAGTTGAGGGTGGAGCTGGATTATGCGCCGCCCGAGAGCGAGGGGGTCATGTTCAAGCCGTTGATCGAGAATGTCAAGCCCTGTTCGCCGACGAATCTCCTTGGGTTGCACAAGGAGAGGATCGGGGCGTTGCCCGGGCAGCCGCCGCGGTTTGTCGAGAGGAAAAGGCAGCTGAGGGAGAGCCAGCTGGAGGCGGTGCGGTGGATGATTGCCAGGGAGGTGGCGGCCGCCAAGTATCTCGAGTGCGAGATGGAGGAGGACGTCGTCCGTGGCCTCAACCTGAGGGTTGTCGGCAAGGCCGAGTGGGCGAATGGATTCCCCTACAGTCCGAGAGGCGGCGTCGTTGGCCATGAGATCGGCTATGGCAAGACGGTTGTCATGCTCGGCCTGATTGACCACCGCAGGAAGTTTGATGGCGGAGAGTCAATTCGAGAGAGACGCGAGGAGATGGAGAAGCTTTGGTGGCGAGGAGACGGGGATAAGCCGATGAAGACGTCGTTCCACCACCTCAAGGCGACGTTGGTCATTGTCCCCGCCCACATCACCGCGCAGTGGAGGAATGAGGCCATCAAGTTTCTCGGGCTGATCCATCCCAAGGTTCTTGTCATTGCGAAGCTTCAGGATCTCGAAAGCATCAAACTTGCGGTGCTCAAGGCAGCCGAGATCATCATCCTCAGCAAGGCCGTTTTCCAGTCGTCGGACTTCTCCAAGCAGCTCGACATCTTTTCGACGACAGGCAGGTTGGCGAAGCTCGCCAAGGGCAGGGAGCTCGAGCATCTCCACGAAACGGCCATGTCGGCCATGCGAAGGTTGATGGCGCAGTATCTGGGCCTGATTGCTGACGGCATGAGCGACCGAGAGGCGACGAAGAAGGTCAACAGGGATGCCGGACGCATGTTGGACGACGTCGAGGTCAAGAAGGAGTATCTCTACTCGGAGCTTCCCACCGATTCGAGCCGCGATGACAACAAAAGGTCCAACAAAAGGATCAGGGTCGGTAACGGGAAGGCCGTCCGTGCCAGCAAGGGCTGCGACGATGGCGACGGCGCTCTTCCCCACAAGCCACCCCCCAGGACAACCACGATACACTGGACCAGCACCAACTGGCTCCAGAACTTCAGCTTCGCCCGCATCATCTGGGACGAGTTCTCGTATGAAGACGAGAACCTCAACCTCTTCTTCCAAATGGCCATGGCCAACGCAAAGTACCTCCTCTCGGCCACGCCGACCCTCGCCACGCTCAAGGACGTCTGCGACGTGGCCAAGAAGTTCCGCGTCCACGTCGCGCGCCCCGAGCCGCAGATGATGCCCGGTCTCCCCAAGGTCACGCAGGGCCCCGTGCAGGACCGCATGACCATGTGCGAGGAGTTCCGCGCCTTTTCTTCGGGCGTCAAGTCGGTCGACATGGCCGTGCATCGACACGAGCAGGCCGAGAAGTTTGTCCAGGCCTGGTTCCGGAGCAATCAGCTGGATGACGGCCAGGCGGTCGACGTCGAGGAGATGATTGTCGCGTCCGAGATGTCGCCTCAGAACGCAGCGCGGTACCACCTTGCCGAGCAGGATGTCGAGGATGCCTTTGGCGTCTATGCCCATATCCCCCTGCACATTCGCCAGGAGACGCCCATCCACAAGAGCGACGTCCAATCCATAGGCGGCGAGGAGCTGTGCATGGCGATGCTGGTGCATCTCGCCTCGGGCGTCGGCCGCGAGACCGAGTCCATCGACACGTTTGTCAACGGTGTCCGGAGAAAGGTTGAGCTTCAGGAGCGGCAGTGGAAGGCCCTCGTCGACAAGCTCATGTGGCAGTATGACGTCTTGGAGCGTCTCGTCAAGGGCGATGTGGTGGACCAGGCCTACGACCAGCTCAAGGGGAGCATGATGACCTTCTTGGACCGCTGGTCGGCGCCGGGGCGCACGGGCAACTACGGGCCGTTTGGCGGTCCCGAGATGTACGCCCGTGATCTTGCCATCCTCCTCGGTCGCCCGCGCCAGATCCGCGATGAGAGGCGGCTTCCTCCGTTTACCTTCTCCCTCCCGACCGCCCTGCCCACAGACTGGCCGGAGAGATACCCTGTCCACATGGCGCTCTTTACATGGATCGACTTTTGGACCCTTCCGGTCAAGGACGTCAAGGAGGAGGAGGAGGAGTCTGATGCGCTTGTCGAGCGGCCCGGCAACGTGGTAAAAATAAACCCATCTCTCCCGGGCCGTGTCGTCGAGAAGCTCCTAGCGGATATTTCGACTGTCCTCGTCAAGATGGACGCGAGCGTCGACCCTCTCAACTTGTGCCGGACCAATGATCCGCGCCTTGACAAGGCTCTCGACCTGGCAACGCGAGAGTTCCGCACCATCCCCTACAACATCAAGGAGCTGAGGGGGTCGATTTCTGCCCGGATTCACGAGCTCAGCTCCGTCGAGGCGGAGCGCCTGGTGATCCTCGCAGCTGCGCACAAGCCCGCGCGGCCGAAACCGCCGCGGGGCGGTGGCAAGGCCGACCACGGCTTGGGCGAGGGCATCTCGGCATGGGACCCGCTTCCTGCGCTGAAGGACAAGAAGCTGTTGGTGACCGAGACACGGCAGATGTTTGGGCAGGTGCTTCGCAAGGAGAAGGCGCTGGCGACTGCGCGGCGCGCGTTGCGGTTTTCGCGGCGGCTGGGCGAAGTCTTCACTCTTGGTCAAGGCGTGGATCAGCTCTGCGACGAGTGCGGGCGCGAATTTGTCGCACCAGGCATGTCGTTCCTGATTGTGGCATGCGGACATCGCGTGTGCCACGAGTGCAACGCCAACATGCACCAGAGCTGCGGCGTCGAGCAGTGCGGCGAGTTCACGCTCGGTCGCGCTGTGCTGCGCTGCGCAGGCCCCGGCATCCGGTCCGGAGGAACTGTCGAGCGGTGGAACAAGGCGGGCTTGATCGCCGAGCTGGTCGGCAAGATCCCCAAGGAAGACTTCATCGTCATCTTTGCGCAGTACCAAGCCATCCTGAGCGCCATCCGGCTGGAGCTGTTGCGGCAGGGCGTGAGCCTGACGTTCCTCACGGCGAGCGTCACCGAGGCGTCGGCGCAGCTTGAGGATTTCAAGGCCGGGAAAGGGGGTCGCGTCCTCCTCATCGACATTGGCAGCGACCACAGCGCCGGCAGCAACATCACCATCGCGAACCACGTCATCTTCGCGCATCCTTACATCAGCACCGACCCGGGCAAGCACCTTCGGGTGATGCGGCAGGCGGCGGGCCGCTGCGTGCGGCAGGGCCAGGAGAAAAAGGTCAAGCTTTACCACTTCATGACCCGCAACACCATCGAGGAGAGGATTCTCCGCAAGCGCGCCGAAGAGGATGCTGGGTTTGCGGCCCTGTTTGAGAGCTCACACGTGCCGACGCCGTGGTGGCTCGATAATCCGACGGCTGTGTATCGACCGCGCCTTGTCCTCCGCAAACACAGGCCCCAGCCTGCACCCCATCCACGCGCCCGTTACCAAGCCGGGGATCCCTTGGTGATCGATCAATGAGGGGGCAGCACCTTTTGGTGGCCCTACGTTTTGAGGGGGGGGTGGATGGGCAGGTGGGGGATGGAAGAGGAGAAGACTGGCCCTCGGGCTTTGAGATGAAGAAAAAACGGCTGCAGGTTGGAAGAAGGCAGAAGACCCGGATGGGTATAGGAGTTGAGGATGAGCTGGCACGCCAAGAGAAGAGTATCTCGGGCGTTTCTACAGGAAGGTGACGGGTTGGGATCGATGGGAAAAGGTTGTTGGGATAGGTCTCGGGGGTTGGGATCGCGAGGAAAAGGTTGTTGGGATAATGTACGGAGTGTGAAAACAGGAAGAAGGGAGTGAATGCAGAAAAAGAATTTCATGAATTGATGTGCTTTTGCCGTGCTCGCGTGGTATCTGTTCTCAACGCCAACGTCAAACCGTGGATGATTCCGAGAGTGATGCCCAACTTTGACCGGGTCAGTCAGGTAAGCTTCTTGAATCCCAACAGAGCAGGTGAGATCTCACATGTAAATACCTCTTGCAATGATCCCAAGTTCCCCTCTCGACTCAAGTCAAGTCAGCCATCCTTTCCGAGCATCACAGCTTCGCCAGAGTTGGTCCAGGGGGCAGCTTGACGAGAATAGTCCCGGTCCCTGACGGACTCGTCGGTCCGGAGGAGGATGGCCCGAGATACACCTCCTGGCAGTCCTCGACGGCAACGCCATTGGCAAACTGCACCACGACAAAGTCCATGGCGGTCCCGGCGTCGCCGAGCGCCACCATGGGGGCGTGCCAGGTCCCCGCGGCGTATGTCACGGCCTGCTTCCCCGTGGCGACAAAGGCACGCAGACGGCGCAGGTCGGGGAGACCTCGGCCCGGCAGCGGACGGAACGGGCCGGGGGTGGTGGGCACGGGGAGACGCTCGTCGGCCGGGGAGGGCGGGAGGCTCGGGGCGACGACCACCAGGTAGCGCTTGGCGGGGTCGGCCGTCAGGGGGATAAAGGTCTGGGCGGTGTAGGGATGACGCTCGAGGACGGTCACGGGGAATGCGCGAGGGGCGGTACCGGTACCGTCAAGGGGGAGGCGGGCGGCACACACAAACATGTTGACGACGGCGACCCCGGGGAGGCGGCTCGGGGCCTGGTCGTAGAGGTTGACCATGCGTGTCACATGCTGGTACTTGATGGCGGACCCCTGGTTGGCCACAATGGCGTCAAAGGGGAGGGAGGTTGTTGCCGATGATGGTGATGGGTGCAGGTCCGGTCTCGGGTTCTCGACGACATCGCCAAAGGCCGAGAACGCATCTGCCGCGAGAGGGGTCGCGTCGACGGCGATGGCTGGGCCCGAGAGGGAGAGGGTCACGGGGCTGGCCATGGCGGGCCAGGCGAGGTTATTTTGGTCGACGCCGAGGATGGAGATGGGCTTGGCCTGGTGGTCACAAAGAGGTATGGAGAGATGGTCATTATCGAGGAAGAGGGGAGGGAGGTTCGGTGCGGTGTGCGATGGTCGGAGATGACGGCACCGAGATACAGTGGACGAGTCCCCTATCTCGCTCCCTAGGTAATCAGACCCCACCCTCTCTCTCCCTTATCTCCAGCGACAAACACCATCAACTGCCCGTTTGACCCAACAACAACACAACAACAACACCATCGTGACGTTTTCCATTGCCTCCAAAACACCGCCAGCCACCCGACGTGCAAGAGGTGCCGATTTGGCAGCGCGGATGTCGCCGGCCCGCAATCAGATGGGCCCCCCCGAGCCTCGAGATTGATGCCTCTGCCTCTGGAAGCGAGGGGGGGAACCCGGAATCTGGACCATCCACACACACTCCCACGCTGTCCAGAGTCAAGACGGTAGGTGTTTTTGTTTCGGGAAATAGTTCAAGAGGACATGCTGACACCTGGCTCTGCTGCAGGATGCTCGACAACACCACCAGGCCGTGGCCATGTTGATTGCCCGACCGTGATCTGGCAGCCGAGGGCGACGCCGGCAGATTGGGTTCGGGATTGCTTCCCCCATGTCCGGGCCGGCTTCCAGGCTATTTTTGGGCAGAAGACACACGGCTGGTAGATTGACCATTGACCCAGCGGCCCTGCTCGTCGCCTCTCCCAGCCTGCAGACGGCAGACGGCGCCTCGCTACCTCGAGTGTCGAGCGAGGGACGAACTTGTCTTCCCCGTGGTGGCGCCCCGACGCATCTCAGAAAAACGGACGACGGAGCCCTCGCAATTGCCCAGCCTGCAGGTCCATATCGAGGCGGGTTGACCGGGCCCGATACCACTGATGCGACGGGTGTCACTCGACAGTGACGAAAGGAACTGAGTTGTTGGGATCGGTATCGGATCCCTCTGTTGCTTGTCATCATCGGCTGCGCCAGTCCCGTCGACCATCACGGTGTTTTGGCAGAAGCAGTCGCCGGATTTGCCAGGCCGCTCCGGGTCAAGACGGTGCGGGAGTCATGGTCTCGCCATGTGCCCCCCACTCACTCACTCACTCACTCACTCACTGTCAACCACGACTCCTGCCAAGCCCGCCCGACTTCTATCTTGAGTGTTTGCTAAGACCCAACTTAGGCTGTCTGCTCAAGGAATCGCCCACGACGCGCCGCCATTGGGCGTCTGGCCATCCCGCCGAGACCTGTCTTCTCTCGCTCGGACTTGGCCTGACGGGACCCTTGCTCCCCTGGAATCGCCCCGCCATATATCTTGTCATTGCTCGCAGTCGGGTACCGACCTGATGGTGCATGCAGGTCGTCTGATGTTCGGCTGTTTCCTGCTCGTCCCGGTGGCTGACAGTGCCGCGAACGCCCGTCGCCCGTCGAACCTCACGCTGCCCAGAACCAACAGCACCGCAAATAGGCAAAATGCAAACCCTGCAGTTATCCTTTGGGACTGGATAGCAATACCGTGCGTCCTAAGTGCAACCCAGACTTCCGTCCATACGACTTTGCCTCGCGCTCTTGGGCAAGATGGATCACACCCACTCCAGTCGACGACAACAGTCGCAGTGAGATCTTGAACCCTTGATCTGGCCGAGAGGACCTGTTCGTGCCTTTCCTCATGGGTCTCCCTCTCTACCGCAGCAAAACAAACCCGACTTGGTGGAACCGACAGTGCCGGATTACCACACCATCGCCGCCTCGCTTCCCAGAACGGTGGAATATACACCACTCTCTGTGCCAGGGGCCATCCATTGTCGAGCTAATCGGGTTGTTTCTCGGGCCCCCGTCCCACACCCTCCTTGCGCTTGCCGAGCCTGTCACGTCTCTTGGTTCCTCGGCCGGAGTTGGGCACGTCTAGGTGCCTTGCAGACGGACAATGCGGGCGTTTTCACCCCACTTACATCCGATGTCATCATCAGGCGCGGCTGGAGAGGCTCGCTCGCTGGCGCCGGGCGGGGAGGGGGAGGGGGGGGGGCGATAACGATGTTGCTGCTCTTCCAGTTCTTCCCTTGCCATTGACTGCCCGGGTCACTGCGGGAGCTATCAACATTCTGGTTCCCGGAACTGCCCTACGCATAGGCTGAATGACTTTTCAATATGGGAGCACGCCCACCAATATGGCTCTTTAGTTGTGTACCAGACTCTCACCAGGTATCTGGCACTGCTATCCGTCGTCGCCGCCCTCTCTGTGGTACCAAGTCATCCCTGATCCTTGGCCGCGGCCGTCGCGATGGAACGACGGATCGACAAGGCGGGCTCCCGCTTCCTGGCAATGCTTCTCTCGATGCCCGTTTTCCCGGGCTCACTCAGCCTGCTGGGACCGACACCCCGAGTACATAACGGCGAGGTCTGCTCCCCGGCCAGGTTCCCGGATTCTGTCGACCACCGATCTCGATATCCCCCGGTACACCACCTCTCCGTCAGACAACATGGCGGGCTTGAGATGGCTGTGGGCGTTGTCGCTGGCGCTCGTCGCCACGCTCGTCGGCGCTCAATCATGCTCCAGCTTCGGCGTGGACTATGCCAACGGCGGTAGCTACAACATTGATGGAGGGTCTAACCAATATTTCAGCTTTGTCACCATCTTCCAGGGTGTGTAGCCGTCCCAACCACTTATCGTTGATGCGCCTTGCTGACCGACAACCAGGGTGCGAGTCGGAGTCTATCAGCCCAGTCCTTGTCGGACCCGATGGGAGCGAGTATGCCTGCTCGGCCATTCGGACACAGCCTGCTGGCCAGCAGGTGACGTCGACGTGCGGCATCCCCTACTCAGTCATGCGGTCCGGCACCTGGAAGATTGTCGTGGCCGGCTATCAGCTCGCCGTCCAGCGCACCATCCGCCTCACCGTTGGCCTTCCTCAGACAACTTGGGTCACGGTACGCACGAAACCACACCTCTCAACTCTTCGGTGTGTTGCTAACTCAACCCAAGGCTACACCCACCGTCGTGATCGGTGTCACCGTTACCGCCAAGGCCTCGAGTAACTCTCCCCCCTCTCGCTGCTGTAGTGCCTCCCCATCGAAGCTAACAAAGCCCTCTAGCCGTCCAGCGCACCCTCATCCAGACACAGACCTTGATCCTGGTCCCGGCCACGGTCTCGGCGCAGTGCCAAGGCGGGGCGACCAGGACCGTCACCAGCTACAACAACGCCGGGACGACGACGGTCCGCTCCACGGTCGTCCGGACATCGACCGACGGGCAGGTCGTCACCAGCGTCTACCAGACCACGGTCACGGCCACGGCCACCTGCCACTACGCTCAAAGTGGGTCCCCCTCTACATCGAACGTGGTGCTCGTGCCCATCCAGACGGGCATCTGCATCGGGAGCGGCTGCGGCGTGTTTGGGAGACGAAGGGGTTCTGACCCGTCGGCTGCAGAGAAGCGAGATGCGGCTGCCTTTGCCGCCGTCGCCGCCGTCACGTCGACGACTACGCAGACCACGCGTACCGTCACCATCACGAGCCAGACGACGATTCCGGCCAAGACCACGACGGAGAATGGTGAGACCCCTTGATGCCCTGCTTTGGTGCTACCAAACTGACATGCCTCTGCAGTTCTCCGGACCTCGACGCAAACCATGTATGTGACGCGGACAAACGGTAGCCCCTTCTTTCCTGCAGGTCAGACGCTGACACTGTGATAATAGCACCCCCGCTCCCTCGACCGTCTGCGTCGGAGGAAACGCTGGAGGCGTCACCATCACGGTCAACGTCGGTGGTGGCGGCCAGGTCACGCAGACCGACATTATCTACCAGACGAGCCACATCAGGGGCACTGTCTATGTCGGGTACGTCATTTCTCGTCATCTTCCCATGGTTCTCGAGCTAACAGTATGGCGCCCAGACAAACATCGTACACGACCACGACCAACCAGGCCAGCGCTACGGCATGCTGGCGGGCGGGCGGATGGTTTGGCTAAGACGTCCTGTGCTCGATCTCGGTCTGCAAAGGCCGCGGTCGAGATTCCTCTCCCTCTAGCGTCACTCTGGCTGCGTAATCGCCTCTCTGAGGCTCTGGTGTGCCCGAGTGCGATAGTGGGAGGAGGATGGGTTTGGGGGAGTGGTGGTAGCAGGCGTCTGTTGAGCTTGTGGTTAGAACAGCACTCTTAATACTAGATCTCTGTGCGATGAAGCTACTCTGCGTGTGCCCTCAGGTGTGCCCCGAGCCCGTAAACAGACTCTACCCCTCCTCCTCATCCCCCTCCAACCAAATCTCATGGCCGCTCCCCTCCCTCACAAAAAAGCTCGCCACAAACCCTCCCACCGCCACAGCGCTCAACCCCCACCACACACCCCCAACCACCCCCTTCTCCAACCCCAGCCCATAGAGGACACCCCCAACCACGGGCCCCACCGTCCTCGCGAAGCTACTCACGCTCTGCCCCACCCCATGCACGGTCCCCAGCACACTCGGGTGCGGCGTGCAGTTATTCACCAAGATGGTCTGCGCCGGCAGCGCAAACGTCCTCCCGACCACCTGCAGCGCCAGCACCCCCGCAATGGAAACCCACACTTGCACTCCGCTCTTTGGCGCCGGCGGTTCCGTCGCGCTAGGCACGAGACTGAGAAACGGCACGGCAAAGTACGCGAGGGGGAAAAAGGCGAGGAAGACGCGCCAGGAGAGGAGAGTGCCCAGGCGCGCGGAGAGGTAAGGGTACAGCAGGAGCTGCAGGGCGATGCCGATGGTGCCGAGCGTGGCCATGGCGAAGCCGACCTGCTGCGGGTGCAGGCCGAGGCCGCCGGTGAAGAGGAAGGGGGGGTGGCGCGGGAGGGAGGCCGGCGGGGGGTGGGAGGGGTCGTAGACGGGGGTGGAGAGGAAGATGAACCAGAGCGAGTTGAAGGTGCCGACGTGCAGGGCGAGGAGGAAGGAGGCGACGAGGGTGAGGACGACGTTGGGGGTGAAGATGAGAGTGAAGGGGAGGCGGCGGGTGAAACGAGGACGGGGGCGCGTTGTGGGGGTGCGGTTGTCGGTGGTAGGCGAGAGGGAGGGGATCTCGAGGCTGGTGGAGGCGTCGCGGGAGGAGAGGGGAGCGTAGCCTGGTTTAGGGCGGGTGCGCGAGAAGAAGGTCGTGAGGGTGTGGCGGAGCTCGATGCCTCGGTCGCGGCAGTCGAGGCGGGAGTCGAGGGTCTTGGGGGGGTTAGCAGATGGGATGGGGTTGGGTGGGAGGGGTCTTGCCTCTTCTAGGCACATCCACACGGCCATGACGGCGCAAAGGAGAAAGAAGGCGGAGAGCAGGTTGGGAGCGGCGTAAGGGTGTCGCTTGAGGAACTCGACGTTGCCAAACAGAGACGGGTAACTGTTGGCTGGGTCGGACAAGACGCCGCCCAAGACGGGGCCGATGATGATGCCGATGTTGAAAGTCATGGGCAGGATCAAAAAGGCGCGGGACTGGTACTTTTTCTCCTTGATGGTCTCGCTGATCCTGGGGGGCTGTCAGTTGGTCCGATGGGAGAGGAACTTGACTCCTTACATGGTCCTGAGCACGCCAATGTTTCCGTTGGTGATGCCGCCCAACGCCCGGAAGAAGAGGGCCTGGTAAAACGAGGTCGAGAAGCCAAAGCCGATACAGGAGACAACTGAACACATGTCAGTACCGGGGCAAGGCATTCGTTGAGAAGGACTCGTACAAGTGCCTGCCAGGCCAATCATCAAGACGGTCTTGCGACCGAAACGACGAGAGTCGGCTATGCGCCCCCACATCATCGCCGTTAGAAACTGGGCGGCCGTGAAGCTCGCACTATCGTGGACTTTTGTCAGCTCTTCGTTACGGCGCGGTAGCGATACGGGCCACGCACTGCAAGATTCCGGCCTGGCTGGAGATGACGGCATCTGAAAGCTCCGGATCGAACCACTTCAACATGTAGAACATGTACGACTATTGACTGTCAGCCCGGCCGGGCTAGGGGGTGGGCAAGATAGCCAGCTAGGTACCTGGAGGGAGGTCTGGACGAGCGGTTCGCTCAACCGGGCCAGGGTGATGACGATGAGCTGGTCCTTGCGGGGGAGGTCTCGCCACGACACATGGACGGCATCCTCGTTGCTGACGGGCAGCTGGGCCTCTGCGCATCCATCCGACTCTGGTATCGATGACCCGGGTCGGGGCTCATGTTCGGCACGAGGGAGGAGAGGCTGTGAATTTTCTCTTGGATGCCCCCGGGCAGATGCCGGCGCATCGGAGTCGGAGAGCAACGACTTTTCCGAGTCGGTGTCGGAGAAGGCGTCTATGTCGTCGAGGGCTTGGTCCCCATTCACGGCGGCATGGCCAGATGCCTCCCTCATCGGAAGTGGTGGGCGGGCCTGGGTAGGGAGAGGAGGGTGTGGCCGGGGGTGGGCGAGATGAAGAAGGCCGGGTCCAGCTGGGTACGAGGTCCTGTTGTTTGTTGTATGAAACAAAACAGGAAACAGGGCAAGTAGAAGGCGGTCGTGGTTTTAGAGTTGGCGGAGCTCTGCGACTTCCATGCAGCAAAGGTTGCCACAGCAGATGGGAGCACGCCATCCTGCCCCTGCCTCTCCCGTTTCCCGCCAGGCGCTTTCCACTTCCACTTCCATCATCCATGACCTGCATCCTCATCCTGCATCATCAACGTCGCCCGGCCGATGGCCCCTGGCTCCCACCCAGCAGTACAACCACTGCAGCGCTTCTCTGTCGCGTGCAGAATCCAGAGTCCAGGTGTGCGTCACTTGCAGATGTTCAGGTCGCCTTCGCACCAACGGTTGGTGCCGGTGGCGGTGAGCCAAGGCCGCGGCTGCCGGGACCGGTGCCGAGCCCGGTGCCGTCTCGCCCAATCTTTTCCGACTCTGGCACACCACGGGCTTGATGATGATGACATCCTCGACCTTTGCACGAGGCCTGACCGAACAACTCGACCCGGCCGTTGCACCCGAGTGAGCTGCGGTGGTCGTCGCCCAGATGTTGTCCAGCTGTGGTGATCAAGCCCGAGATGGACCGTGTTGGGTGTGTTGGGGGGGTGTTGGGGCCTGAAAGAACAGGCGCAGAGGGGACCTGCCCCTCCCTCCCCGCGGTCGCTGGTCCGTGCACCAAGGTGTCGACGCACGGGCCAGGACACAGCGGTAGGGGCACAGTGCGGATACGGATGACAGATCGGCTGCATCACACACGCTCGGCAATCTTGGCTCAACCTTGGCGTCGTCTTTTTATCCTCCTCCTCATCCCTTTTCCCCCCTCGGTGCCAAGTAAACAAACCGAGGTGCTGTCTTGACAACGAGATGCTATTTTTTGCCCTCGATCACACAATATGCGCCACCCTCCCACCTTCACTTTTGGCGCTGGTACTGGTCTCGAGCTCAGTCAGCTCCAGAAGGGTCCGAGACTGGAACGGGGTGGAAGGGGCGGGCGCAGGAAAAAGGATTTCCCACTGCCCACGGAGATTTCTCGCGGCCCTCTCGGAGGAAAGCACCTCCACCGCGTGGCCTGAGACCAGGGCCCACAGACCCAACGGCATTTTCCACTAGACCGCGCGTTCAACGTCAAAGTAGGGCCTATGTGGACCTCGGCGTCGTCTAAAATCCCAACCCCTTCCAACATGGAAAAACGTGCAGATTTCTTCTGCAAAAGCCTGTCCAGACCATGTGGCATGGGACGATCACGGCCATTGACACACACCGAAGATGGAGACGAGACCAAAAACTGTCAGTGAGCATCGAGAACATGGACATTCTTCCCTCTCTCCTCCTCTTCTTGTGACCTCATCCCATCACCCCCAAGGTCCTCTTCGCCCCCCAGGCTGCTGAGCACCGCCACTACCCGCTCATCCTTATGCCTTGACATCCAGTGGCGCTTTGCTTTTTGTGCTTCCCGAGTCCTCCGCCATCTGTACACATTGTTTGGTGCTTGTGCTTCCAGGTCAACCATCTCCTGGGCCGCGAGACGGTATTGTCAATTACTTTCTTTCCTTGCGGATACCACATATCTATAGTCATGCATGTCATACCCCCCCCCCCCCCCAAGTCTAAAATGTACATCCAGCTGCAATTCGCTCACTGGGGTATCCAACTCCCAAGTCCTGAATATCACCTCACATTGTAACCATAACCGAAATGCCACAAATCTGCAGGAACCCATAAACGCCAAAACGACCCTGTCTCAAATATCCAGTGACCTCACATGTATTGGTTCGGACGCGGTGGCGGCGGGTAATGCGGCCACTGCGGGGGTTCCACGTACGCTCCCGGAGGCGGGAGAGAATTCTGCTGGGAGAAGGAATATTCGACCGGCGGCCCGGTCCCGCGCTGCAGGAGACTGCCTTGCTGGCCGAAGCCGTTGTCGACCGGCGGCGCCGTCGAGCTGTCACGCTCCCTGTTGTCTTCAAGGCCGGGCAGTATCATCGGGGCTGGCAACCCGTCCGAGGCGACAAGCGTCGCAGGCTGGCTCGCCGAGACTGCCGGCTGGCTGGTCGGGACGTAGTCCCACCGGATATCGTCGCCAGGGGCCCCCGCCAGCGCGGGACTTGGCACCGTCGACGGGCGGGAAAAGGTCGGCGCGAGAATGTCCTCCTCCCAAGACTCGGAGGACTGCGGTGTAGGCATGTGGGGCGTCGACATGTGCGTCGGGGGGACCGATCGGGCCGGGTTGCTGTAGTCCACGGGATCCGGGCAGAACGATGACGAAGCCCGGCTCGACGAGTCCGATGGGTACATGGGCAGGTCGTTCATGGCCATGCCGCTCAGGAGCATGCCCTGCGACATGCCCTGCGAAGGGTGAAGCCGCTGCAGGTAGTCGTTTTCCCGCTTCAGGTTCCCGTTCTCCTGCTCGAGGGCGCGGATCCTCGTCATGAGCCGCTGCACCATCTCGTCGTGGCTGAGTGACTCGAGGAGGCGGACTCGTTCCTCGAGGACCGTCTTGTCCTGTTCGAGCCGGGCGATCTTCTCCTTGGTGCGGGCGCGGATGGCCCGCTGGGCCTCTCGGTCGTTGGCCCGTTTTCTGAGGAGTTGGGCATTGGAGAGACTCTTTACGCTCCTGGTAGCTGCATGCTCGCGTGTCAGTCGGGTCCCATCAAGCCCAGGCATGGCTTCTTCATCAACTCTTGGTTGGAGAGGGAAGGGAGGGGGGGAGGGGGGGGGCGTACCTTTCCGCCTTGCGGGCTGGGCTGGAGCTGAATCCCTCTGGGGGGAAGGGCTGGTGGACATCCCGCCGACTGTTGAAGATGGCGGTTGCGGAATCTGGTGCTTCTTCTTCTCGGGACGGAGTGGACAGGGTGGAATCGTTGGTTGGTTCGCAGTCGTGATGGCGAGTAAGCTGGCGAGTAAGTACGCTCTGCGAGTAAGGCGGCCGAATATAGATAGACGCAGGGAGGATTCAATCGAGGGAGAAGTTGGATTCTTTCCCTTGTCTTCTCAGTTCTGGGGAGAGAAACGATGACGAGGGGCCCCCCTTGCTTTTTGTATCCTCTCAACGTCCGTCTTTCCCATGTGGGTCTCGTCAACCCAGGCCTTCCCACCTCTGCAGGCCTGATCGTTGCTGGAAGAGCAAGTTAACTCCGGGCATGGAAGGAGCGAACGCCCGTCGCCCGCGATTGCCATTGCCATTGCCATTGTTACCGGACTCGGGGGCGGTCCAAGTTCCAATTTGGCTGCTGCCCCCCATGGTCATGGGAAGGCACCGTCGGAAAGAAATGGAAGCATCGAAGCAAGGGCGATTCGAATCACAGACACGCACAATTCCTTCCTACCGGAGTTTGAGTTTTTTTTCTTTCTTTCCTATCTCCCCGTCCGTCTCTCTGCAGAGGCCCCCCCTGTCTTTTCTCGCAGGGACCCTCCCATGAGCTTGTTCGGCCACGTCCCATTTTCGTTGGCTGCCGTCTCGACACTCCGGGACGAGCCTGTCGCGACTCCATTCCGGCTCCATGGCCCCCCATCTCAACCCTGCCCTGTAGGCTGTCCCGTTCCAACGAGCCCACAATCGTCCAGCACTTTTGTTCTTCCAGGGTAGCCAATCCTTCGCAGCAAAGGAAACTGGCCATATAACGCAGAGTGTTTGGATGAGCCGAGCAGATGGACGGCAAGACCTCCAGCTGCCCTCCCAGGGCCCGAACCGGCGTCGGCATCGTCTTGGGCTTTTCAGATGGCAGTGAAAGGGGGCGGCGATCTCGCACCGTCCCACCACCCGGGAGCACCGCTGGGGCACCACTGGTTCCATGAAAATAGGGTTTGTGCTTGCAAGGGGGAAACACCCGGAGGCCCGATTCCCGACGTGGCTAGCGTGTGGGAACTGCCGGCCCCGGGCCCATGCACATCGCCTGCTACATACACACTGGAGCCCCACTGCACCGTCCCTCCATTCTGGACTCTGGACCTGGACGTGGTTTGGTGATGGTGGCGGAGGGGGCGGCGGCGGCGGCACGTCCGGACAAAAGCCGCGGCCACTCTGCGGCCAGAGCTGCTTGCCCGTCAGGGTGCACCGAAATATCCCCCGCGTGCCAGAGGGGGCCAGGCCTGAGGCTGTGTGCTGCTCGGTGGCAATGATCCATCGAGTGGAGGTCCGGGGCCGCCCCCCGCATGGACTTGCTAGGTGCCATCTCTCTGGTTGCATGGAGGCTAGGCCCTCGCGAGACATCTGGGGTTTTCAAGGACCCGGATCAAGTCTCGCTTTTAGTGGGACGGATCTACCTAGAGCTCAGGATATGGACCATCTCGTGACATGGTTGCCAGATGGGGGCGGGGGCGGGGAGGGGAGGGGGCACGTATTCTCGCCTTGCCTTGGAAGACGGCGCTCGGTCCAGGCCAGAACGGACTTCTCGGTTCTGATGGATGGTGTTTGTTTCTCTGGATCCGCCCAAGACACAGACGTACCCATGTACCGCCCTACTGTGCAAAGGGGCCTCCTGGTGTCATCGGATGTGGCCACCTGCTGGCCTGCAGGCTGTTGCATCAGCCCGGGCGCAAGGGGATTTGCAGGACGCTCGGTAGAGCCACCGCCTCGACGTAATTGTGCCGCATGCCATCACTGAACAGTTAAGAGCGGGGGTTGGGTGGGAAGTCTTGCCCTATCATCCATTCCATCCCTTCAACCCATATATCATTGATCTTCAATCGTCCCCGCAGCTACCACAAGATCGTCCAGCCCCCCAACCTCGGTCGGGCCGGTCATCCCGTCCGGAGGAAGCGCCCAGGCCGGCAACGGCGTCTTGTAGCTCCAGGTCCCGCCCATGTCCTCGTACCGCAGACTATGGAGCCACAACGAGAGCTCGTGCAGTCCGGGGTCGGTGTAGAGGGGAGTCTCGCAGACAGGACAGAGCTCCCCAGACAGTTTCTCCGCCTTCTTCTTGTGGTAGTCGTCCACCATAGTATCGTGGTACGCGACGGCTTGAGCGACTTCCTCCTTACCCATGCGACTCAGGCGGCTGATGACATCCTCATCCGTGTTCTCGACAGCCTCGGCGTCGTTGCGGCCTAGGTCAAACCCCCAGACCGTCTGGTTCGCATAGATGGGGTCATTCTGGATGGGGTGGCCGAGAAACTGCAAGTGGACCCGGATCTGGTGAGTCCTACCCGTCACTGGCAAGCACCGGACGATGGAGAAACCTGTCTGGTCGTCACCGGTGCCCTTCTCCGCAGCGACGCCCGATGGCGGTCGTTGGTCAGCGCCCCCAGCATCGGCGACGGGGTAGTAGGCCAGTCGCTTGAATACAGTCTTTGCATGCTTGCCGTTGGCTCGGACCCGGTTCAGCCCGAGCTTGGGCGAGATCTGCAGGATGGGCTGGTCGCAGATGACCTCACCGTCCGGAAACCTACCGGCCACGCGCGCTACGTACTCCTTGCGTACCGTCCGTGCCGTGATTTGGCGACCGAGCTGCTCGGCCGCTTGGTGGTGCTTGGCGAAGAACATGATGCCGCTCGTGAGACGATCGAGCCTGTGGCAGGGGCGCGGCAGGAAATCGGGGCCCCTCTCCGACTTGAGGATCTCGTTGAGCGAGTTGTACGTGTAGCGCCCGGCGGGGTGGACGGGGATCCCTGCCGGCTTGTTGACGACGAGCATGTCATCGTCTTCGTGGATGACGAGGATCGGGTCCGCCGACACGGGCGGCTCGTGTCGGTGCGTCTTGTGCGAAACGAGGTCGCCGTTCCTGAGGATATAGTCTGGCCCAACCGTCTTTCCGTTCACACCGACCTGCCCTGTCTGCATGGCCTTGAGGTAGTACTCGAGCGGTCGGTCCCGGAACTCGCTCTCGAAGACGTCGATGAGGCGCCTGCCCCGCCATCGTTCTTTGCACCAGGTCTTGTAGGTGAAGTCGTAGGGCGCGACGCGGCGGAATCCACCTTGTAGATAGTATGGTTCGGGCCATGAAGCTGCGACTGCCTCCATCTCGGGCGTCGCGGCGCGCACGAGAGAGGTTGCGTCCATTCTTCTCAGTTGCGTTGTGAGCGCCTGGAGGGAGCGTGGGTTGGCCAGCCTCCTGCGGGTTGTCAGGCGGCGGTCGGGGAGCGCGGGAGTGTCGAGACGTTGCGGGGGAGGAGGTGCGTGGGTTCGATTCGGCCGTGATCGTCCGGGGGGCTGTCGTTGGGGTGGAAGTCGTCTGTCTGGTCGGCGTCGTCGAGGGTCAGGCAACACCACGAGACGGAATCGAGGTGAGGGGAATGTACTGGGGCAGAAAAAGAAATTGGGGAAAGGCGGTCAACGAGCCTGCCAAGTCTCGGGGTTGGAATGCCGGCCCCCGCTAAGCCGAGGCCGAGGTACACCGCGGCAACTTGGGACCAACAACACCATGCATGGCATCCCAACTTCATCTCTCCGCCTCGCAAGTACGGACATGAGTGGTTGAGCGGCATCGTCTTTGGGCGTGCATTGGACCCTCTCGCCTGTTTGATACCAAGACCAGCGACTCGCCCTGGCTGCAACAATGGCGGCCGACCTTCGCGCCCTCAAGAGCAGGGTCAGATCAGACTACCCCTTCATCCTGGAGTACCGCACCCGATGGTATGCGCCGCCCACCACCCATCAATCATCAATCACACCAGCCCCCCAACTGACAGCATGCAAAAAGGAGCGACAATGACATGTACCAGCACATGAACAATTCCATCTACAACTTCCTCTACGACTCGGTCATCAACACCTACCTCATCGAGCACTGCGGCCTCGTCCCGTCAAAGTCGCCCCAGTATGGCATGGTGGTTCATTCGCACAACGACTACTTTGCCTCCATCGCCTTCCCCGCTGTCGCCGAGCTGGCTCTCCGCGTCAACAAGATTGGGACCTCAAGCGTCACGTACGAGATTGCCCTCTTTGAGAAGGGCATTGAGGGCGTCAGGTCGGTAGGCGAGTTCATTCAGGTCTTTGTCGACCGCGAGACTGGCAAGCCAAACACGCGCGGGATGGACGCGAGTCTTCGGACGGGGCTGGAACGCATTCTTACACAGGCGGGTCAAAGTAAACTATAGCTAGTGATACGAATAACTTACGTCCTATGTGCGGACTACGGTTAAACCCGAGGCCGAATATTCAGCTACAGGTTCCGGTTCTGACAGCATCAAATTATTAACATATCTGTATTTAACTCCGCGCGCTTAGCCTACGGGCCCTTGTAGCCTAAGAAAACAACTTTTTTTTTATCTAGTTTCTGCTTTCTGCTTTTATAAAGGCCGTGCTAGGGTGTTTTGGATTATATCTTAAAGGCTATCAGTTATAAGGTCGTAGCCTCCGCCCCTTATAGTGTAGACAGACAGATACTAGATAGCCAGATAGCCAGATAGTAGAGAGGTAGGGTAAGTACTGCCCTGTAAGGTTTACGATCGCGCGCCCTCGCGCGCCTCGCTTCCTTTCCTCTCTAACCTACTATTTTACGAATTAGTTATATACTACTTTCGGGCCTCCAACGCCCTTATATCTAGATACCAGCGCCGTAACAATAGTAGGTTCGATAAACCCTACCTAAGAAGGTAATAATATCTTACTAAGAACGATACTCTTACTAACCCTATATAGCTAAGACCGAACCGAACCTACCTAAGATCCCTACGATAAGTAAATTAATTATTATAGCTCGCTTTACGGATAAGTTAGCTGACTAAGTTAGTAAGAAGGTATACTTTAACCCCTTAGACCTCCTACTAGTACTAAAGGCTACTACTACGTTTAAGAACTTTACCTTACGCCGCCGCTTAATCTTAGGCGCTATTACCGGTAAACCGATTAACGACGCCGGTATATAGACGTTCGCCGTTAATAATAAGGACGTCGACGGCGATAACGATGTAAACCTTACTAAGCTATATACCCTTAACGATTATAAAAAGTAATACGACGATTAGATAGATAAGCTTTATTATACTATTAATAATAGCATTTTAGTCTTTAACATTTAGTAACGTATCGCCGAATATACCACCTATTACGTGAAAAGGGATAACTCCTTCCCTTTTAATGTATTAATTAAGAAAGGTAAGACTTATTTTTAATTAAATTAACCTTCTAAAATATAAGACCTTTATTAAGAGTTACAAGAGTAGCACTACCCTATCGTAGGCAGGTTATATATAGATAGATAGATAGGGGTAGGGTAGTTAAAAAGTTAAGTTAAGTTAAGTTATAGCCTAACTTGTAACTTAACTAGAAAAGTTAAGTTAAGTTATAACTTTTATTATTTATAACTTAACTTGTAAGTTAAATTAAGTTAGTATATAAAAAATAAGATTTTAAGTAAATTAGTATATATATAAGTTAGTATAATAGTATATATACTCGATTCTAGATAATACCTTAATTATAAAAGGTTATAAGTTCGAATCTTATATCGAATATTAAAATATAAATTTTATAATTATAAAAAGTAAGAAATATACTAACTAAGGAAATCTCTAACTATAGAAATAACTAGCTAAAGAACTAACTAACTAAAAAACTAACTTACTAAAGAACTAACTAACTAAAAAGAAAATAACTAAAGAAATAACTAACTAAAGAAGGAAATTAATCTTCCTCCTTGTAATTATTCTCCGCCGATTCCCGATAATTATCCTTTAACTCTCTTAAAGACTTAATCTTCCAGCTCTTAAGTAAGACGATACGCTTAACCGTATCTAGCTCTAGCTGATTACGACTTTTAGAAATTATATTACTTCCGATAGAGAAAGTACGCTTTATAGAAGTAAATGTAGCTAGAATAGTAAGGCATCTTCTAACTATAATACTGAAAACTAAATACTGCGAACTATGTAATTACTAATAGTCGAGAGGATTAATCTAGATAGTTAATTAGTATTAAAAGTATTAATAATATTAATAGTTATCTTACTTTCTTATCGGTAATAGAATCGCGAAGATACTTACGATATTCTATATCGTTTATAGGACGACTATATAATTCGTCTTCGTCGTTAGAAAGATTCGAACTATCTTCGTTTATCGAATTATCGTTTAAGTACTAGATTTCGGCTTTAATACTAATAGTAATTAGAATAGTTAGTATATAGTATTAATAAGTATAATAGTAATTATAACTTATAGAAGAAAGTCCTTTTTAATAAAGCGGATTATATCCTATACCGTAGTTATATTAAAGTATAATTACCGACCTTCGCGAAATAATATAGCTTTAAAGCAAGGGTTGAGAAAGATAGTAAATAAGTATAGCTTCAAAGCATTAAGCGTTTCCCTTATTAGCCTCTGTAGATAGTATTTCGCTAATTTGGTAAAGCTGGCTTTAAAAGCTTTAATAAATAAATTATACTAATCCGCCTAAGTAAATTACTTAATATATAAAGTATAAGATAGTAAAGGAATATTTAACTTACTAACTCGGGCTTATTAACCGATCGTTCTTAGAAGTCGATAATAAGCGCTTCGAACTTATTAAATATCGAATAGATAAATAATAAAGCCTTATTAATATTAATATAATACTCGCTTTATAAATATGTAGTTAGCTTAACGAGTATTATAAAGATACGTTAAAGTTACTCGATCGTAGTTTAGTCGTCGGAAGATAAGAATATATAATAATCAGATTTTATCTTAGTACGCGATATACGATTCGAACTTATAACCTCTAGTAATTAAGGTCTTATCGTTATAATCGATTATATATACTACTACGCTAGCTTATATATAGTCTTTATATATATAATAGCGTAAATATATTAGCTATATATATATAGTTGTAATACTTATCGTACGACTTATCGGTAAATAACTATATTAATTATAGAAACTATATATAGTTACGTAACTACGTACAAGGTAATTATATGACTATATCGTAACTATGTAATTAGGTCTTTATACCTTATATAGCGAATTTAAAGGCCTAGAAACGAGTATAAGAATAGCTTTCCCCCTCGAGTAGAAAAGGGTTAGATTTATTCTTTATCTAATATAATTATAACTTTCTACTTTATCTTCCTTAGTACTTATTTAATACCCTACCTTTTATATCTCGGACATACTGTAGTAGACCTACTTTTATTTACCGCCTACCCTTTACCTTTACCTTTATACTTTCCTCCTAAGTACGCTTTTTAAGGTTATAAGCCAGGGTTATACTCCCGGACTTATTCTTCTTCCCCTTTATTACTAGCCTTAAAATAAAGGTTAAATAAACCCTTATTACTAGCCTTTAAGGCTAAATAAAACCCTCTCTTAAAGATAGGTTCTAAATTCTCTATTAAGCCCCTCGAGGGTAGTAAGAACTTTTATTAGTAGCAGCAATAGATAGAATCTTATTTAATCATCCAAGACTTATAATACTACCTTTATAAGGCCCCGGATATCCTCGGAATCTACTAAGGCGTAGCCCCTAGCGTAACCCCTAGCGTAGCCCCCGAGGGCGACGAGAACGCCGAACAGGAGTACGAGATTCTAAGCCTTAAAGAGGACCGTAAGGCTCTAGCTAGTCTACGTCTTACTTACTCTAACGGTCCGTAACGAGTAATATCTTCTATTAGATATTATAAGGACGCCTAGGAGATCCTAAAGGATACCTACTCCCTAGAAGACTACAGTACTTAGCAGATTTATATCTCTAAACTACTTACTATTAGCCCTAACAACTACTCTTAGATAGACTAGTTCGTAAAGCGTATATACTACCTAACTACAAAACTACCGGAATTCGGAATTAAAATTCCGGAGCTAGTAACGATCGAGCTAATCCGCGGCCGCCTCCTAGAGAGATTTACGGTATTGTCGTAGACGTTACTAGCCTAGCTACGCCGTAATAAAAGTAATTATACTCTTAAAGAGTTACTCGCCGAGATACTCGACGAGGATCGTAAAACTAAGGTAGAAAATAGTACCGTAAAGGCTCTTTAAGCTAACTATACGCGTTCCGGATCCGGCTCCGGCTCCGGCTCCGCCCGCCGCTCTAGCTCCGGCTCTAGCTTTAGCTTAGCCTCGTCTAGGACTAGTAGAGTTAGTAAGCCCTGGAAAAAGAAGATAGGCTAATAGTACAGATTCTATAATAAAGCTATATACTAGATAGAGAATTATTATATCTTCTTTAGTAAAGATAGATTAAAGGGCCTTACTAAAGAAGTAAAGGAAGTAAAGCTAGCTAAAGCTAGTAAAATAGCCTCCTAAGTAGTATATATAAGATCTAATAAGGCTCGAGAGGAACGTAAAGAGGTTATTATTACTGCCTATACGAAATCTATTAGCCTACCGCTCCGTAAGGCTAAGGCTAAAGAAGAGACCTTAATCGAAATCGGTCCTAACCTTACTAAAGTCGACTAGGATATACTAAAGGTATTTCATACTACTAGTTCCTACTTAAATAAAACTAACTAGCTTACTAGTAAACTATTAAAGGTAGTAGTAAGGATAGATAAAGCGTAGATACTATTTTCTAAGATAGATTGTTAAAATTAGATTTTAGATACTATTATAAAGGCGTATATAGTTTGTAATAAAAATTCTTTTTATACTTTCGAACTATCTGTAAAAACTAAAATAGGATAGGGAAAAGTAAAGGAAGTTACTATTTAAGGGACTAGATCTATTAGATTAAAGTTTACTAATAGTAAAAGAATAATAATCTTATATAACTACGTTTATATACCTAAAATAGGAATTAATCTTATTAGTTAAGGTAAATTAAAAGGATTATATTCCTTATTCGATAATACTAGTATTTCTATTTATTAAAAGGGTGAAAATAATATACTAGGTTTATTACTTACTACTAGGTTAATACTTGGAAAGCTATATAAATTACTAGTAATAGTAGAAATAAATCCCGCTAAAAAACAAATACTTAGAGTTTCGAAAATAGCAAATAATATAAACTAGCTCCTATACTAACGTTTTAGTTATATAGGAATTAAAGCTATAAAAGCACTTCGTTATTCTACTACTAGTAGTCTTTTTAATAAAGATATTAGTAAGTTTTAAAACATAGAATAAGATTTAGTTATTAAAAATAAAATAGCTAAATATAACAAAAATAGCTTACGAGAGCTATTAGAAAATAAGGAAGAAGATACAAGTCCCTATACTATTTATTTAAAGGTAAATATAAGGTAATATATAAATAAGAAATCATATACCCCGTAGATAATTAAAAAGGATTATCTTATAAAGGTTAGATCCGATATCTATAGCCTAATAAATCTACCTACGTAGGATAAAACACGATAGATAGTTACGTTTCTAGACTTTAAAATAAAGTATCTAGAAAACGATATATTATTTATAAAAGATAAAGCCTTAAAATCGTTTAAACGATTTAAAGCTATAGCTGAAAACGAAAGCGGAAAAAATATAAAGAGACTAGTAAGTAATAACGGTAGAGAGTTTATTAATAAACGCTTCCTTGTAATACTAAATAAAGCTAGTATATCTATATAATACTCTACTCCGTATATAAGCTAATAAAATAGAGAAATAGAGCGTATTAATAGAACTATACTTAATAAAGTTCGAGCGTTATTAATTTAAGTAAATCTCCTATAATTTTTCTAGGGTAAAGCTACTTTAGTAGTTAAATATCTATATAATAGAACCCTATATAGTACTTTGGAATATAAAACTCCCTACGAGGATAAATATAAAATAAAGCTAGATATTAACTATATAAAAACCTTTAGTAGTTTAGTTATCTTTAAAAGAAAGCCTGAAAAATTACTGTCTAAAATAGACTAGCGTAGTATTTAGGGAATCTTAATAGGTTACGGAGAAACTACTGTAAATTATAAAGTATGGGATTTGGAAAAGAACCGCCCTATCTAGGTTAGAGACTTAGTTATTCTCGAAAATTAATTTCTTAAGCTAAAGAATCTACTTAACTATAAGGAGAATACCTTACTAATAGTTAATAAAAATACTATTAAGTTGCCTATACTAGGTAATATAACGGACTTTAATACTCCGTTATCTGGCTTTAGAACTATAGAATTAGAAGAATAAGAATTTAATTCCCCGGATTATAGCTAAGAAGGTTTTAATAATTCGGAATTTAAGGCTACTCTATAAAGGGACCTAGATAGTAGTATCGAAGGAAACCTAAGGATAAAGAGCCCTAGCAGTAACTCGAGTTAATCTTTAGTACCTCGTAGTACTTTATATAGCAATTACTTAGCCTATAAAGATAATATCGACGAATTAGTAGATAATAACTACTTTATCCAACTAGTTAAAGAAGTAAAAATAGAGCCTAGTACCTTTAAACAAGCTATAGAAAGTAGTGAAAAAGATTAGTGGCTAGAAGCTATAAATCTAGAAATACAAGAGTTAAATAATTAAAATACTTAAAATATAGTGGTAATACCTTTAAGTATAAAACTACTCGGCGGTAGATAGGTATTTATTAAAAAACAAAACCTTATTATAAATACTATTAAGTATAAAGCAAGATAGGTAGTATAAGGATTTAATTAAGTACTTGGAATCGAATATATCGATACCTTTAGTACTACCTACCGCCTAGAGACTTATAGAATGGTCTTAATAATAGGATTATACCTAAACTGGGGTTTCCTACAATACGACGTTAAAAACGCGTTTGTATATACTAAAATAAATATAGATATATACGTAAAATAACTAACTGGATTCGAATAAGGGAAAAATAAAACCTGTAAGTTAAATAAGGCTTTATATAGATTAAAATAATCCCCTAGACTCTGGGATAAGTACTTTAAAGAAGCTGTTACTATAGCTGGATTTACTATAATAGAGTACGATAAAGGCTACTTTATTAATAAAGAATATAATATAATCCTACTTTACTACGTAGATAACATTATTACTACAGGGCTAAATAAAAAGTAGATCGAAAACCTTATAGTTATTCTAAATAAAACTATAAAAATCTAGTACCTAGGCCTACTAAGTACCTTCTTAGGTTAAGAGTTTGTAATTAAAAAAGGAGAATCTATAACTATCTATTAGTAAGAATACGTATAAAAGCTGTTAGAGAAGTATAATAAATATAATCTCTATAAATACGTAACTTTAGTAGAACTAGGAGTAAAGCTATAAAAGAATTTAGAATATGATTCTACTAAAGAAGAAATCTAAGGCTTTTAATAGTAAGTTGGATCGCTATTATATCTATCTATAAAGATAAGACCAGATATTAACTTTATAGTAAATTACTACTCGAGATTCTTATCTAAGCTAGATAAATTATACTAGAGAGCTCTAGACCGTATCTAGGGCTATATAGGTGATAAACCTGCCTACGGGCTACTATTTAAAATAATAATAAAAAAGGAATACCTACCTAGAGCCCTTACCCTTAGTATAATTGGATATATAAACGCTGCCTACGGCGACGATCTAGTTAAGAGAAAATCTACAATAGTGTATATATTCTTCCTATTTGGAAATGTAATTAGTTGGAATACTATATTACAAAAAATAGTAGCTTTAAGTAGTATTAAATCTAAATACCAGGCTTTTAAAGAAGCTAGAAAAGAAACTTAGTATTTAAGTTATACCCTAGAATATATTATTAAATCCTGTAAATTAGACTAGAGATTAAATATACTAGTACTAGTAGTAGATAGTTAATTAGCTTAACTACTCGTAGAGAATAATATTTACTATAAACGTACGAAATATATCGACGTAGCGTTTTATTATATCCGAAGCTAGATAGAAGAAAAGTAGCTACTAATTACTTATATAGATAGTAAAAATAACTTAGCTAATCCTTTAACTAAAGGGGTAGAACGAGGGTAATACGAGAGATTCTATAAAAAAATAAACTTATTAAATAAGGAAGTATAAAATATATTTCCGCCCTCCTAAAATAAAAATACCCTAAATAGCTTTAAAGGATATATAGTTGAAATAAAAATAAAAATCTTATCTATTAAATTAGTACTCTAGCTAAAAATCTAAAAATCTTTAACTAGATTACGGGGGGTATATAATAATAAGATTTTATCTTAGTACGCGATATACGATTCGAACTTACAACCTCTAGTAATTAAGGTCTTATCGTTATAATCGATTACATACGTAACTACGCCAACTTACATATAGTATCCATATATACAATAGCGTATACATATCAGCTATATATATAGTCGTAACACTTATCGTACGACTTGTCGGCAAATAACTATATTAATTATAAGAACTACGTATAGTTACGTAACTACGTACAAAACAATTACGTAACTATATCGCAACTACGTAATCGCGTACGAGTACGTAATTTAGTCTCCGCGCCTTAGGTAGCGAATTTAGAGGCCTGGGAACGAGTATAAGAATAGCTCTCCCCCTTAAGTAGAAAAGTTCTAGATTAATCCTTCATCGAATACAATTACAACTTTCCACTCTATCTTCCTTAGCACTTATCAGTACCCCTATTTTCTTATCTCGGACCAACTTTAGTAGACCTACTTTTCTTTACCGCCTACCTTTTGCCTCCGTCTCCGTACTCTGCTTCCAAGTACGGGTTTTGAGGATTATTATTCGTTAAGAATCTTAAAGCTTTAATTACTTTTTCGTTAATATAGCTAAATCGTTAATATAATAAATAATCTAAGTCGTTTATAACTTTAAAGACTTTTAAAACCTACTTATTAGTAAGTAGTATATTCTTTTAGATAGTATTTTACGTAGTCTTATTAACTACTTTTACTAAAAGCTAGTATAATTTTCCTAAGATAGTTCCAGTAGTAATTAAAGATCCTAATTAATTATCTTTAGATTTATTCAATAAGGAAACTCCCTTTTCGTCGAATAAAGAGTATAATCTTAGGCTTACTTAACTAATAAGGTCAATCCCTATTTTAGGTATATAAAGGTAGTTATTTAAAGTTAAATACTACTTAGTATCTTGAAATTTAATTATTACATTTCCAATTCCTTAGATAGTAATAGTTTTCGTATTCCCCTAGCTAACTTATTTTTCGGAGTTACGGAAAGAACTAAAATAACTTTTATTACAAACTATAATATTTTTACAGTAGTATCTAAGATCCAGTTATTACAATCTAATCTAGTATAGTAAATCTACCTTACTTTCTCTATTCTTCCTATTACTTCTTAGATATTAGTTAGTTTTTTAATTATATAAGGGGTATTTAAAGTTAATACCTTAAGATCTCCGAATAGATCGATTTCTTAATTTAGATCTACGTCTAGATCTATAGGTTAGCTAGTAAAGGTATTCGTAGGCTTTAGATTAGGTAGTTCCAGTACTAGATTTTCTCTCTTAGCTAAGGCTTCCAGAATTACCTTTTCGCGCTACTCGCGAGCCGTATTCTCTCGTGCTAGCTAAATCTTAGTGGATTCTTCGGCCTTTTTATTCTTTAAGGTCTGGATTAGACCGCCGTTACCGTCTTTACCAAATAAATTCCAGTAGTCTTCCGTACTATAAGTAGATTTATTACAGAACTTATAGTACTACCCTTTAGTCTTTTTCCAAGGCTTTTTACCGCTCTTTTACATAGTATAGCTACTAGAGCGTACGTTATTACGTACTACGTTAGCCTAAATCTTACTTATAGCTTCTTCGGCCTTAGTCTTACCATCTTCGTCTAAGACTTTATTTAATAACTCTTTTAGCGTATAGCCGGATTTATTACGGCGTAGCTACGCTAGTAGAGTTTAGCTAAAAGGCCTAAATCGCTCTAGAAGGCGCTTCCTAACTAGTTCGATAGTTACTACCTCTAGTATTTTAATGCCGAATTCAGGCAATTAACTAGTTTAGTTAACAGGAGGTAAGGGGGGGTTAGCGTTGCAATCGTTACCGGAGTCGTTAAAAGAAGATATCGTAAAATAAATAAAGATAAAGATAAAGATAAAGATTAAAGATAAAAAGAAGAAGAATAATAAGAAGAAGAAGAATCGGGGTTATATAGGCAAATAATAAGATAGGTAATATAAATTATATTATATATATAGTATTATTAGCTTATATATATAACTATAGTAGAAAAGATATTTAGATTTAGAGAGAAAGAAGACTTCCTTATATAAAACGAAAAGAAGTAAGCCTTACGCGAGAATTAAATAAATCGCCGATCGGCTATATTAGAAGTATAACGCTTCGGAAACGCTAAATAAAGCCGTAACCGAGATATAACCTTTCGGAAACTACTTAGATAGCCGTAAACGAGATATAACCTTTCGGAAAGTCCGATAATAAAGCCGGATCTATTTTAATTAGCCTTAAGGAAGATATAACCTTCCGGAGACTCCGAATATAACCGTAAACGAGATATAACCTTTCGGAAACGGCTTAAACAGCAATAAACGAGATATAACCCTTCGGAAACGGCTTAAATAGCCGTATACTAGATATAACCCTTCGGAAACGCCGATAATAAAGCCGTATTTATTTTAATTAGCCGTAAGGAAGATATAACCTATCGGAAATACCGAATATAACCGAAAACGAGATATAACCCTTCGGTAACGGCTTATCTAACGCTATAGAGTATAATATACCCCTAATTAGTATTAAGTAAAGACTTAATTTCTAAGGTCTGATATTCTATATAGTAAAGGTCCTTACCTTCTTAACCTTCTAATCTTTTTCTTTCTTTATTAGCCTCTCTTTATTAAAGCTACTCTTAATATAGTATCCTTCCTAGGGCTATACTAATAGTAAACTTAAGCTGGAAACGTATTACTATTCCGGTATTATAGTACTTAAAAGCCGTACTTAGAAGCAGGGTGGGCAAAAAGTCAAGTCAAGTCATGACTTCTAGAAGTCAAGTCAGGGCCTGACTCGTGACTTGACTAGAAAAGTCAAGTCAGACTTACAAGTCAATTTAAGTCATTTAATAAAAGTAATAAGAATTAAATTAAGGTATATTACTATATATACTAGTAGTATAAAGGCGTAATAATACTATATAGAAGGCTTTATCTTTTATAACTTATATATAATTAAATATACCTTATATAAAAAAGACTAAGTATTAAAAGAAAATAAAGAAGTTGTAAAATCTAATATATATATAGCTATAAATTATATATTAATTTCTATAGTATAGTTATAGTATCTATAAGTATCTATCTATTTAAATAGCTATTTAAATTAACGAATATCTATAAGTATCCTTTTAATTAATGACTTTTTAAGTCATTCTAGTCAAGTCACGACTTAACTTGACTTTTACCGAGTCAAGTCACGGCTTAACTTTTGACTTGCCAAGAAAGTCAAGTCATGACTTGACTTCTACCGTAGCTCACCTGTTATCTGGCTAAGCAGTGCCCCTGGCCACCCTAATCCAGATCGGGCCAAGCCGCATCACCAGCCTCATCAAATGATCATCTAAATACGTAACCCCAGTTAAAGTTGAATCTTCTCCTAACCCCTTTTCCTTTTCGACTTTATTTTTTCAACTATCGCCATCTCCATCTTCTTCTAGTAATCACGGCTTTTTTTTAGCATTACTTTTAGCCCTGTATTAGCTATAAAACGCTATTTAAAAATAAGGTGTTACATAATTAACTTATACGCCTATATCTTATACATCTATACTACCTCCGTATCTCTAGACGCGTTAGATACGTACGGTACGGCCTAAATCCCGCGTTTTTACCCTTTTAGTTACTTTAGTATAAGTCTGCCCTTACAGAGTACCGTAGATACAGCTAAAATAGCCTAATTAATACGGAAATAAGCGCCCCCGACCGTTCTAGCCGACCGAATCGATCCGACCGTTCTACGTACGCCCCCCGCCCCTATTCGCTATTATAGTATGTACTAGATTACCCCCCCTCCTTCCGCCTCTACTAATTAAAATCCGTAAGATACGTAAGAAGCGAATTAAGGCCGAGAGGGTACTTAACTAAAGCCTTTCCGCCGATAGGGAGCTCCGTATAGCTAAGGTACTTAAAGTACTCGACGTAAGCGGCGTTAGTATAAGGTAAGCTACTACGCTTTACGGCTTAGTTAAGTTAATACTATAGAACCGCCTAGGTAGTATAAAGCCGGCCTTTAAGGCCTAGGCTTACCGTTAACGTCTCTCCCTATTAAAGGAGTCCGCCCTAATCGATACTATCTACTAACTTAATACCTAGGGGTAGCCTACAACGATCGAGTATACTAGATAGCTTACTAAAGAGGTCTTACTAGCTAAGGGGGACTTAAAGCCTTTAAGGTATAACTAGTATCTTAACTTCCTTATTCGGTACCTAGAACTATATATACGGCGTACCTATACCTTAGAATAGTCTCGCTAAGACGCCTAGACTAACCTTTAAGCCCTCCGTAGCTAGTTTAACCTCGTCGCGACTACTCGGCTTAAATATAATATCTAACTAGCTAACGAATATAATATAGACGAAAAGGGGGTACTAAAAGGTATCGGCGCCGCCGTTAAAGTCCTCGTATCGAGGTAGAATAAGGAGGTAATAATAGTCTACCCCGGTAATAGAGAAAACGTCTTTATTATCGAGTATATCTCGGCTATCGGATACTCCCCCCCCCCCTTCGTTATCTTCTAGGGGAAGACCCTTTAATATTCTTAAACCTCGCCGGAAATTAACCCCGAGATACGCCTCCGTATATTACTAAAGGGCTAAACCGACTAGGAGATCGCTTTAAAGTAGTTACAGTACTTTAAGGCTTATACTCGTAAAAGGACCGTTAGTAAGTATCGGTTAATAATACTAAACGGTTACTCTAGCTACGTCTCTATAGAATTTATTTAATTCTACTATAACTATAAAATCGTACCCCTTTACCTCCCCCCTTACGTTACCTATCTACTCTAGCCCTTAGATTTAGTTTACTTTACCGTCCTTTAGTAGTAGTATAAAATAAAGGTTACGAGCTACTCGCTTTTCGGCGCCGTAAGGGTTAATAACCTCTAGTTTCTCTAGACCTATTAAAGGGTCCGTTCCTATACCCCTAGAATAGGTACTTCTACGTAAAGGGCGGTAGGGCTTTAGCCTTTTAACCCCGAAAAGGTTTTAAATACTATAAGGCCGGCGGTACGGCCGAGTCGTCTAGAGGTTTAGGGATTATAAACCCCTAAGCCGACCCTTAAACTAACCTTAACCCCTAAGCCGACCTCGACCCTTAAGCCGGCCTCCCCCCCCTCAGTTAATACGGACTAACTACCTACCCTTGAGGACCTTACTTTAGATAAGATAACTAGTCTGTTAGAGTATAGGTCCTTCTCCGAGATAAGTACTTCCGATACCTCCGGCTCTAAGTCCGGCTCCGGCTTTAAGTCCGGCTCCGGCTTTAAGGAGTCGACTCTCTCGGAGACTAGTTCTAAGGGGGCCTTAGAAGCCGCCGTAGTAAAGGTAGAGGTAGATAAGGAACGTACCGCTTAACGTATTCTAGCTCTCCGGATCTACTAGTTAACGACTAACCTTCTTACCGGAGAGGATACGCCTCGCCGCCGGCGTTATAAAATTAACCTCCTTTCGTCGACTTACCTTACCTAACTAGCTTTTAACGTTACGCTTTCCTTTATTAATAAAGCCTTAGTTGAAAAGGTAACTTTTACTAGAAGGAAGAAGGCCGTTAGACGGAACTATAGCTAAGTAAGGGAGCTTATAGTTACGGTATACGAGGAGCTTAAGGCTAAAAGAGAGGCTATCGTAGAAGCCGCTCGGTAAGTTAAGCGAGGGAAGTAGTTAGTCCGAGATATAGCTAGATAGTAGAAAGAGATAGTTAATACTATATTTTACTTTAAGATAAAGCTTTATAAGTAGGCTATAGCGCCGAAAACCCTACGCGCGCCGAAGAAGTCCGCCCTTATACCCCGGACGCCGACGGCGACGACGCCGGCGCCGAGGCGCCCCGGCCTCTTCTAAAAGGCGGAGGAAGATAAGCCCCGGCCTTTACTTAAGATCCCCTATAGTACTAAAGTCTAGGTACGGAAGGTTATAGCGGTAAAGATAACGATAAAGTTTAATCTCTTTAACTAATATCTAAATAACTTTACTTTTCCTATATTTATTTAGTCTCCCCCTTTCCTACCCCTAAGTCTTATCTTTCCTTCTCCTATCTCTTAACACTATTACTACTAGTAACAATAGTACCAGATTACTTACCCCTAGCTTTACTTTATACCTAAGCTAAGGCCTCTCCTTCTTACTAAGTCCTGTATATACTTAAATAGCTATTAAGACCTTCCTATCTTCTACCTAGATCTAATACTATACATATAACGGCCTTCCTATCTTTAACTACTTATTTAACAACCCTACGGCTATACTTACAAACCCAACCAAAATAGGTACTATCACGAGTAAGAGATAGTCCAAGGGGAACCCCTAGCGAAGAGGGGAGGCAAGGGATGATACGGTATTTTTCAAAGGGGGTAAAGTACTCCGAATCGGGGAAGTTAGCCGTAATAACTACGTCTGTATAAGCCAAAACACCAAAACCAACTATCGCGAGATACTGGCCTACTTACAGACGACGTCAATCTCGCCGAGGAAGTACTTTAGTATAGTAGTGGCGGTGATATTCAGAAATGCGTAACAGGTGTAATTTTTGGTGCGGGGGCCATTTTATGACATTCGCTTAATTCAATACTAAGAAAACGCCAAGGAAAAGGTGGCCGGGGGCACTGTTTAGCCAGACAACAGGTAAGCTACGGTAAAAGTCTGACTTGACTTGACTTGTGACTTTTAACTCGTGACTTTTTTACCCACCCTGCTTAGAAGCAGAGTATAGAGACGGAGGCAAAAGGTAGGCGGTAAAGAAAAGTAGGTTTACTAAAGTAAGTCCGAGATAAGAAAGGTAAGGAACTTAATAGGTACTAAGGAAGATAGAGTAGAAAGTTGTAATTGTATTAGATAAAGGATAAATCTAAAACTTTTCTACTTAAGGGGGAGAGCTATTCTTATACTCGTTCCTAGGCCTTTAAATTCGCTACCTAAGGCGCGGGGACCTAATTACGTACTCGTACGCGATTACGTAGTTACGACGTAGTTACGTAATTATTTTATATATAGTTACGTAACTATATATAGTTCTTATAATTAATATAGTTATTTACCGATAAGTCGTACGATAAGTGTTACGATTATATATATAGCTAGGCCTATATATAGCTGATATATATACGCTATTATATATGTAGATACTATATATTAGTTAACGTAGTTACGTATATAATCGATTATAACGATAAGACTTTAATTACTAGAGGTTGTAAGTTCGAATCGTATATTATATACTAAGATAAAACCTTATTATTATATACCCCCTGTAATCTAGTTAAAGATTTTAGATTTTTAGCTAGAGTATTAATTTAATAGATAAGATTTTTGTTTTTTATTTAACTATATATCCTTTAAAGTTATTTAGGGTATTTTTATTTTAAAGAGCGGAAATATAATTTATACTTCCTTATTTAACAAGTTTATCTTTTTACAGAATCTCTTGTATTACCCTCGTTTAACTCCTTTAGTTAAAGGATTAGCTAAGTTATTTTTACTATCTATATAAGTAATTATTAGCTACTTTTCTTCTATCTAGCTTCGGATATAATAAAACGCTACGTCGATATATTTCGTATATTTATAGTAAATATTATTCTCTACGAGTAGTTAAGTTAACTAGCTATCTGCTACTAGTACTAGGATATTTAATCTCTAGTCTAGTTTATAGGATTTAATAATATAGTTAGGGTATAACTTAAATACTAAGTTTCTTTTCTAGATTCTTTAAAAGCCTGGTATTTAGATTTAGTACTACTTAAAGCTACTGTTTTTTATAATGTAGTATTCCAACTAATTATATTTCCAAATAGGAAGAATATATACGCTATTATAGATTTTCTCTTAACTAGATTGTCGCTGTAAGTAGCGTTTATATATCTAATTATACTAGGGGTAAGGGCTCTAGGTAGGAGTTCCCTTTTTATTATTACTTTAAATAGTAGCCTGTAGGTAGGTTTATTACCTATATAGCCCTAGATACTATAATAATAAGATTTATCTTAGTACGCGTAGTACGATTCGAACTTACGACCCCTAGCAATTAAGGTATTATCATTATAATCGATTATATACTCTACTATACCAACCTATATATAGTATCCATATATATACGTAATAGTACCCTGTAGGCAGCTATATAATAGTCGTAACACTTGTCGTACGACTAGTCGGTAAATAACTACTTAATTATAAGAACTACGCGTAGATTACGTAACTACGTATAAGGCGATCGTAAGGTAATTACGTAACTACGTCGTAACTACGTAATCGCGTGCTAACTACGTAATCGCGTACGAGTACGTAATTTGGTCTCCGCGCCTTAGGCAGCGAATTCAGAGGCCTGGGAACGAGTATAAGAATAGCTCTCCCCCTCGAGTAGAAAAGTTCTAGATTAATCCTTTATCTAATACAATTACAACTTTCCACTCTATCTTCCTTAGCACTTATTAGTACCCCTACTTTCTTATCTCGGACCTACTTTAGTAGACCTACTTTTCTTTACCGCCTACCTTTTACCTCCGTCTCCGTACTTTGCTTCCAAGTACGGCTTTTAACTACCTACGGCGACGACCTAGTTATAAGAAAATCTGTAATAGCGTATATATTCTTCCTATTTAGAAATGTAATTAGTTGGAATACTATATTACAAAGAACAGTAGCTTTAAGTAGTACTAAATCTAAATACTAGGCTTTTAAAGAATCTGGAAAAGAAACTTAGTATTTAAGTTATACGGTCTAGACTATATTATTAAATCCTGTAAACTAGACTAGAGATTAAATATCCTAGTACTAGTAGTAGATAGCTAGTTAGCTTAACTACTCGTAAAGAATAATATTTACTATTAACGTACGAAATATATCGATGTAGTATTTTATTATATCCGAAGCTAGATAGAAGAAAAACAGCTAGGAATTACTTATATAGATAGTAAAAATAACTTAGCTAATCCTTTAACTAAAGGGGTTAAATAAGGGTAATACGAGAGATTTTATAAAAAGATAAACTTATTAAATAAGGAAGTATAAATATTTCCGCCTTTTAAAATAAAAATACCCTAAATAGCTTTAAAAGATATATAGTTAAATTAAAAACAAAAATCTTATCTATTAAATTAATACTCTAGCTAAATATCTAAAATCTCTAACTAGATTACGGGGGGTGTATAATAATAGGATTTTATCTTAGTACGCGATATACGATTCGAACTTACGACCTTTAGTAATTAAGGTCTTATCGTTATAATCGATTATATACGTAACTAGGCCAACTTATATATAGTATCCATATATATAATAGTATATATATATTAGCTATATATATAGTCGTAATACTTGTCGTACGACTTGTCGGTAAATAACTATATTAATTACAAGAACTATATACAGTTACGTAACTACGTATAAAACAATTATGTAACTGCGTCGTAACTATATAATCGCGTACGAGTACGTAATTAAGTCCCCGCGCCTTAGGCAGCGAATTTAAAGGCCTGGGAACGAGTATAAGAATAGCTCTCCCCCTCGGGTAGAAAAGTTTTAGATTTATCCTTTATTTAATATAATTACAACTTTCCACTCTATCTTCCTTAGTACTTATCTAGTGCCCTACCTTTCTTATCTCGGACCTACTTTAGTAGACCTACTTTTCTTCACCGCCTACCTTTTGCCTCCGTCTCTGTACTCTGCTTTTAAGTACGGCTTTTAAGATATGGTAAAGCGTATCGTCTTACTTAAGAGCTGGAAGATTAAGGCTTTAAGAGAGTTAGAGGATAATTATCGGGAATCGGCGGAGAATAATTACGGGGAGGAAGGTTAATTTTATTTTTTAGTTAGTTATTTCTTTAGTTAGTTATTTCTTTAGTTAGTTATTTCTTTAGTTAGTTATTTCTTTAGTTAGTTATTTCTTTAGTTAGTTATTTCTTTAGTTAGTTATTT